>OY856410.1:943559334-944029334 GCA_963693085.1 Alisma plantago-aquatica | reverse complement strand
GTTGACTATGACTACCATGGTAATGGTTTCCAAGTACCACTCTCATGGTGTCCCTATCTGATGACTGTTCACCAACATGTATATGTGTGTTTGGTTTGATATAGCCATATAATGACTAATGCAATTTTGTCATCAACCAACTCAAACTTCGATCTTGTGTGTCATTGTTGTCTATCAACCTTCCATAATAACAATTGATCGGGAACAAATTATGTGAGATACATTTTATATTTGATAACATCTCAAGGAAGAGGCTAAGTCAACCATGGGGTCATGTAGGGATGATAGATGTACATAAGGCCAAAGGGGTTAGGAGGTGATCTTGCCCAAGTACAAAAGGCCCTTGGTGTCAGTAGATGGCACTCCATAAGTACATAGGCATATGGGTTCAAGAGGGGATCACTCCATAGGTACCTATGCCCCTAGAGATTTTAATGAAGTGACTAAGTCCAATGGCCCATGAAATATAAATGTAAATAATACCATGACATATACACTGATGGTTGAAGTAAAATTTGAAGGGAGGTTGTGAACAAACTCAAAAGTTCTAAGAAAATCAGTTTTACCCTTGTTTTAATGAAATTTAAGAAAGCTCATCTAGTTAAGATGTTTTCATATCTTTGAATCATTTTTTAGGATGAGTCAACCTAAAAATTTGATATATAAGATAACGAGTGATGCACCATCACTATACTCTAAAATAAGGTGAACTTTGTATTTGGCTACAACAAGAAAAAATAGTGTGATTGGGTAACTACCTTTGATACACATATGTATTACATGTGAATGAATATCATGAGTCATAAAGGACTAATGTTATGATATAAATTATGGAGGTTTCACCTCATTATCTTATGAGCACAGTTGTAAAATATTTTTTATTCTTGAGATATAGGTGAGAATACCATCACCCATTAAAATTGTAATATTTATGTCAAACTACGATCATCATATGACTATGATTATGTGAAAATACAAATGCTAAATGTTTGCCTTTTTAATGACATTTTCATATGGCTGACCATGATGAGCATGATGTCCATGATGAGCATGAAGTCCATGATGAGCATGATGTCCATGACGAGCATGGTGAGGATACCAATGTAAGTTCTAAAAACATATCCTGTATTTCTATAAAATTCATTATCTTCTAGTTATGTCATATATCCTATATTTCTATATTGGGCTAATTCAGTGTGTTTATTTTTGTCAAATTTGAGGTTGATGATGCACATGTACCCACTGAAGCACTGGATCAACTTGATGAGCAGCACCAAACACTTAACAAGAAAAGGGGCATCACTTTGTTGAAGAAGTTAATAGCGCTGAGTGGCAGTGGATCCAAATTGGTTGTTGAGTTTGATAATGGAGGAAATGCAATTGGAGTGAACCGCAATAATTTTGTAAACTATCTTGGGTGTGTCACTCGAAGCCATTGTGGTGTTAAGTATGATAATTGGCATAAAGTTCCTCAGGAGAAGAAAGACTTGATATGGAAGGATTTATGCGTGAGTTATTATTATTTTCAATTCTATTATGTAGATTACAAATTATATTATTTGCAATTCTATTTTTGGATACTAGTTAATAAGAATTCTATTTTTCAGAATCTGTTTGCATTGGATGAGAAGCTGCATCGTAAAAGCGTGATGCAACACGCTGGAAAGATGCTTAGGAACTATAGGACAAATCTGAACAGAGAATACATAAAAGATGGTGATAAGAATAAGAAGTCAGCCCTTGAGCAGTGGAACTTCTTGGACAAAGAAGATTGGGACAATTTTGTTGCTTCAAGAAAATTTGAAGAATTCAAGGTATTAGGCGTCACTCCCAATTTAATTAATATACGTTGTATTCACCTATTCAATATTAACATTTAGTGCTACTAACCAAATCATTAATGTGCATACTAAATAGGCCCTCAGTGACACACAAAAAGCAAGGCGTGCACTGAATGTGCATGACCACACTATGGGTCAAAAGGGATATGCAAGCGTTCACCAAAGACTACAGGCGGAGTATGTGGCTACTCAGGAGTCTGCTGCTACTCAGGGGTCTGCCACACCCATGCCTCGCCATAATATCTTGATAGCTGGGAGGCAAAATAAGAAGGGTGAAATAAAGAAGCCCGTAACTGCTGAGGCGGCTGCGAAAATGGTAAAATACAACTCTTAGAGCAATCGTTTGAATATTGATTATTTGTGGTGTTAACTTACCAATTTCTGTTGATGGTGATTAGCGGGAGCTGCACAAGTAGAGGAAACAAGGCACATTCATCCCTCAGGGCACAAGGGATGAATTGACAGTTGCTCTAGGTAACCCAGAGCATCCTGGACGTGTTAGGGGTGCAGGAGCTGGTGTGGGCATCAAAGCATTCTTTGGGCCATCCCAGCGCAAACCCAGAGCGGGACTTTCACAAGAAGAGGTAACCTATTCTTTTTTTAGAATGTTACTGCAAAAGGGAATTCAATAAGAAGAAGCTAATGTTTCTTTTATCCATGTATAGGATAATAAGAGAGTCAAGGATATAGTTGCTAAGAAGGTCAATGATATAGTTGCTGAGAAGGTCAAGGAAGAAATAGTGCGGTGGCAGGCATCTCAGGCTTCCAATCAGCCTATGGCGACCCACTCTTCTCCTGATGCATAGACTGCGAGTAATCCTGGAGACCCATCGCCTAGCACGTCTCCTGTAAGTATTGTTTATGACATTGTAGCTAGTCTTTTCAAGATGATATGTATATATGTATAACATTCTTTACGTAAATTTGTAGGCATTGAAGCCATGCAGCTTAAGAATGCAAGACTATGTTGTTGCAGAGGCGCGGGCTTACCCGTCCCTTCCTGGGGCAACGTTTCATGGGACTCCAATGTCGCAGAGCTACGTTCGTGTGAGATCGATATGTGTATTACCTGATTGGAGGGAAGCTGCATTGCCATATACCCACCCAGATATTGATACACTTGGTGAGGCAGAAGGCGGGGTGATATTGTGGCCCAAAGCGATGTCGTCTACACTACTGAAATTTTAAGATAAATTTACATTACTTTAGATTGTTAATGTGTATATATGAGGTCAACTGATCTGAAATTATATATACATGTTAAAAAGAAGACACCCGGAGCACCTAGGCCTCCACCTCCACTTCCTGCATTACCAAGTTGGGTTCCAACTGACCTAAAATACCCATTAGGTCCTGCTTGTAGGGGAATGGCATGTTGGCTACGGGCACATAATATACATTGCCCTATAGTTGTTTCTTTAGAAGCAGATTATGCAGGTCAATCATACGATAGCTTTTTATTTATACAAGATATTATTGAGCTGTTTATGTATGATTGGCTGAATACATCAATGATAGAGACATGGATAAGGTGAGATCTTGTTTATACATCCATATACCTTGTGTAAGATCCGGTGATCTGGTTTCTTATATATTAATGCATATGTAATACATGTTTTGCAGCTACTTAGTCGAAGATCAATGCAAATAATTTGCATTTGATCATGTGGGATTTTTGATTCCATCATTGATTAGTATGGTAGCTAAAGACCCTGATAGTGTTCAACAACACTGTATAGATGCTTTTACAATTTTCGGTCAGCAAAAGAAGACGATAATAATAGCTCCATTCAATGTCAAGTAAGTTTACTTTATTTATAATTTGGACTTAAGAAAATTCCATTTTTATTGTGCATTTTGAGTTATTAATTTTTAACTTTTTTACCTCTAGCGGTAGACATTGGGAGTTACTAGTTATTGTCCCCGGGACATCACTGTTTATTATCTAGATCCTGCGGGAAGTACATTGAACACTAAAATTGGACACACATTGAGAATGTCATTATTCTGGTGAGAAATATTTCATTTTTATATCTGTTAACATATGTTATTACATTACTATTTAATTATGCAATTTACTGTGTTACATTAACATGTAGGGGTTTAGATGCATTCAAAAATGCTGGAGGAAATGTCCCAAGGAGAAAGAACCAGCCAATCATTTGGGAGAATGTAAAAGTAAGTTCCCGACTCCAATGTATATATTATTTATGTGAACTGTGCTTAGTTGTATTTTTTAATATTTTGTATGTTTCAATTTATAGTGTGCTACACAAGACAACGGCTGGGCATGCGCATACTATGTGATGCAATTTATGCAGATGATTATCCGACATGCCGCATTGGATATTAATAGCATACATGAGGTATTATATATAGTCTCATTAGTTAGTATGAAATATATCAATCTTATTTTTATATTATTACTTATATATATACATCATTCTCTTTGTAGGTGTTTAAAACTGACCACACTATAGGTAAACGCTTAAAAAATGTACATGCTCCATATACGATGGAAGCATTAAATGAAGTAAGAGAAGAATGGGCAAAATCCATACAAGCAGTGGCGATAGTAAGATATAATTGGGATGCTGATAGCGTTGCCGAATGATATTTTGTAAATGAATATTTCTAAATGTTTATACATGTCTGAATGTTTCCACATGTATTTGAATGTTTCTACATGTGTGAATGTGAGAATTGAATTGATGTCTGAATGTATCTATTTGTGTGAAAAAATATTTGTTGATTTTGCAGATTTGTGGCATGTTTGTAGGCTGATATCAATGGATGTCATAAACCTGTAGATCAGAAAACTGAACTGCAGGTTCTCATCCTGCTGACCAGCCACAGCAGGCCTGCAAACTGATAAGAAAAAAATATATTAAAGTATAGGTGTCTGTTATTTATAAAACACCGTCATCAAAGGCATACAGCGTCGGTTATTAGATAAAAATAGACGCCTAATATTACAAACAACCCGACCGTGCAGGAGAGCACGGCCGTGGTGGAAAAGGCGTCGCTTATTCGTATATAACTGATGACTATAGTATTAAACACGGCCATGCAGCGAAGCATGGTCGTGTCGTCTGGGAGTATGGCGTCGGTTGTTCAATTGTTAACCGACGCAGAAAGTGTCCTAGGTGGCGCCCTTCTTTGTGGTGCAAACCCTATAGACGTCGGTCAACTAAATATAACCGAAGCCTATAGATCATATAGGTGTCGGTTAGAAAACTGACACCGAAGAGTTCGACCTTTAGCGACACCCACATAGGCGTCGCTTGAAAACCGTCGCCAAAGGGGGTTAAACAACCGACGCCAAAGGCTATTTCTGTAGTAGTGAAAGAAGTTCTACATCATTCCGGTGAGCAATAAATAGTAACATAAATCTTATAAAATGCAATATCCATAAATTTATCTCATCTAGACTACTACATCTGAATGATTTGATAACTTAATAACTCTAGAACAATATCATCATTCCAAGCTATGGCAACTAGTACCTAATGACCTACTAGACTAAAAAGTTGAATCAGTCTTGTCTGCATAGGATGAGTTGGATTTTGATTTCTTAAGATGCTTCTTTCCTAAGAATATTGTAAAAAAATTTTAAGTCTTCCTAGCATAGATTCCTCAGGATTTAGTGATACCTATGAATTGAATCTAATAAAAAATGGGCACTTCACTTATGCATCAGCATATAGTTTACTTATAAAAGATCATGTGGGCTACTTCATAGGTCCATGGAAATGACTCTAAAGATTACATTTACCTACCAAGCTAAAATTGTTCCTATGGTTAATGTTGCATCATAGTCTCTTGAAAAATTCCACACAGTGTTACAAATATATTATAGATGATATGCCATGTTGTATATGTTCATGAAACAATGAGACAATACTTCATGCATTACGAGGTAATACATATGCTACTCAAATTTGATCAGGCTTGCAGATTTAGTTGATGCTTCCATAATTTATGACTAACAACCTAACCTTGTGGATCAAATCAAGGTTTTAATCTTTTGAATTAATTATGACTATTTTTGTATCTTCATGCTATAATATTTGGTTGGACAGGAGTGCAAAGTCTTTAATAATACTGACTGCAATATCCATAGGGTTTGTCATGCCATTTTAACTCAAGATACAAACACTGGGAAAGCATTTTCCATCAGCATGAATATCATCTTTGATACTAGCATGTCTATTGTACAAGAGAACTTGATCCATCCACCTCCTGCTTGTATAAAAATCAATGTTGATGCATCAATTACAGTTGATAAAGCTATTGTTGTGATAGTTGCTCGATCACATTCTGGGGTTTGGCTAGTAGGATCACATAAGCAAGTTTTCTCTTCTTCTGTTGTACTGTCAGAATATTTTATAATTCATCTAGCACTAAAACTTGCTTGGGGACGTCAGTAGAGGAATAGGGTGAGAGAATCAGACTTTGATATGCAATCAAATCTATTAACTATGTTGTTCCATCTACTACTATTACAATAGTGAATAGTTGGTCGCAATATATTTTTTATTATCTATAGAGATAATGGGTAGTCACTTTGCAAAAGACATGAAGATATTAGAATGCAGAGGCAGATCATTTATCAAAAATAGGACAAAAAACAACTTTGCCCTTTATATCAATTGTAACATTGCCAAGTTTTGTGAAGGAGATTCCCAACATCTACTGTAATGGGGCCCATTTACTAAATCCTACAACTGATGTTTGTAATCCTTATGAAACTTGCACTGCTAATGCAAGCTAATTAATGAAAAAAATTGTTTTCTTAAAAACTATAATGAAGCTATTGTATCCTTTGGAGGGCCTAGGTTTGAACCATGTTATTTTAATCCAATTTGAGCCCAATTGAATTAATATATAGTTTACATATTGGTCATTGGGATATATTTTTGAATCTTAATGTGCATGAACAAAAAAATACTAATAGTTATTTTAGTTGGAAGGTAAAAAAGAGTGTGAGAGTGTGAAGAAAACCCATAGAATACCAAGTTTTCGTGTGATACAGGAAATTATTTAAGGAATCATGTGATCTATTCTTGGAAGCCTAGTTTGAAGTACATAAGATATCACTTTAAATCAAATATCTTGCCTAAAGGAAGATAAGAGCAAGAGAAAGTTTTGCAAAAAGGTGGGATAAAAAGGAGTTAGTATGTGAGCTATATAATTACTTTCCTAAATAGTGCTTTATCAAAAAGAAAAGAATATATATATATATATATATATATATATATATAAGGGACAGGTCCAGATCCGAGTCAGATCCTGGGCCAGTTGAGGATGCATAATTTGTCCCTTCCACCCAGTCCCTAAACCTCTCTCTACAATACAAACATCCCACACCCCCACGACACCTCTTTCCTAATCTAGAGTCCAACACCCCTGGGAATTATTCCATTGAGTTGACGAAGAGAAATGAACCCAATAGACCCTTATTAGTGCCATCATCGTGGAGATTTGGGACTTACCCAATCTTTAATTTGGGTATGATTCCAATTAGAAGTCCATGCCTATATATGGACCCAAAACCCTTAGCAAGATCAGCACAAACCTAAGTGCTTGATCACGGGGCTTATCCTTGTAACCCCTTCTTCTTCCCTTGACCCCATGGTCACGATGGACAACTAGGATAGAATGAGCCATGACTATTAACACCATATAACACCTACTTCTAGATGGATTTGTATCTTTGATCCTTTAAGGTGCTGAAAAATGTCTCACCTAAACATGGAGAGGAAGAGAGGCCTACTGCACCTTGTGGTTTCATGCCTAGAAGGAGTATCCTTTTTTATGCAAGAACAGGGGATGAACCCACCAAGATATTGTGAGGAAGGTGGCATGTGAGTGGGAACCCACCTAGTCGTGGGCTTAGGATAGAATGAGCACTTCACAACATAGGGTCCAACTGAATTCTCATGCCTTGCCTAGTTAGGCTGATAGAGCAAGCATCGGACCAACAACCCAGCCTCTTGTCCCACAATCGACTGTTGGATGGACAAATTAAGGCTACAAATTTATTGAGTCAAGGTAGATTTTGTTAAAATCATAGAAATCATAAAGATAATCAAAATATAGCAAAATTGTATACCAAATTGATCCAAAAAAGATGTAGAATTTAAAAAAAATTACAAAGTCTATTTATGATCCAAACTCAAAAAGTATGGTAATACATGAATATAAGATGATAGATGTAAATGAACCCTAGTTTTAATGAGTAATTTGTTGAACATGTTAAACACATTAATTTTGTGATGAAATTTGATGATGATAAAATATGATGTTAAATCTAGGAAAGATTATGAATTTTCATGACAAGTTAGGGTATCTAAACCTTAAAATGATTATTTGGAAATCTTGGATTCTAAAACACTAATACCAACCCTAAACCCTGACCTAGGCTCCAAGTTAGACCTAATCTAAATAATATGAATGTATGGTATCACTATAGTGTTATGTATGTTTAGATTGATTGTTTAAATATACATATGATTTGGTTGGATGACATACTTGAATTCCATGATTGCATGATGTCTTCATTGAAGGTACATGCTCATCTAATGTCTAACTACATTATCAAATTCCAAGGTTTGTTAATGTTTCACAATTTTTGATGTCGGGATATGATGCTTGGATGTTAATATACTTCTAGTTAAAGATAATACCCTATGCTTATCACATATACTAAGCATAATTCTTTGAATCCAACACTCTATCTTATGAAAAATATGATGGAGACTAACAGTCCCAGATTCCATAAATCCAACAAACATCGATGGGACAATTCCAATGTTGGAATAGTCATCATGGAGTCCATATGAGCCTAATGCTAGGACAAAGGGAAAATGATGGTATACCCTATGAGCCCAATGTTAGGACATATGGGAAACATATTGCACCCTAAGAGATTGAGGATAAATTTGGTTATATAATTATATAGAAAATGAAAGTTCATATATTGTTAATAATTGCATAATACGCTTAACATGTTGTTACACATTTATGCACAAATTTTGTATGTGCCACATATATATTATAGCAACATATTGATCTATAGTTTCTTTGTCAACATTTTACATAGCCGACATATATTAAAGATAGAAGACATGAAGATTCAGATGAATACATCAAAAATCAATACGATAAACTCACAAGGAAGACTAGATAGGTGAAAGTGTTTCCTATCAAGTAGTTCTTGCCCTTTGAAATTATAAGTAACTCCTTGAAGGAGAATTTATCTTCTTTTGTAATAAAATAAAGTTATGTTTTGGAATATTTTTAATTATAGATCCATGGAAATTTAAGAAGATAGTCTATGTCCCTACAATCTACCTTCAACAGTGGGTAATTGGGGGAGAGAGTCATCACAATTTACATTGGACCTCAAGAAGACTCAACTGAATAGACGGTATAATATCAACCATGTGTGCTATCATAGAAAGAATTTCCCAAACATAGAATTGAATGTTGAATCAAATGGAATTTTAGGATTCAAGGGTGGTGGTATATATGGTTCTGTCCGCACCTTGGGCATTCTCATCTCTAATATTCTCTGCCATTCTCCATCTATTGGTGACACAAAGCTACTCTCACATGATCTTCACTGTATTCAACCATATATACAAAACTGTAAGAGGTGAATAGATTTGGAGAACACACAAGGACAAAGAAGATGTCCTATGTCCTTGTAGAATCTAGGATCTGATACAACCAAGTGTGGCAACCTCCACAAGAGTAAGATCAATATTGTTGAAAACCAAATTCGAGTAAATTATAACCAATGTCATCATCCACAAAGATATAGTAAAGGAGAATATTAAATTCCAATCAAATATCCACAGAGAGGACATAAAGGGTCCATATAATTTATTCATTATTTTTGTTACTATAAACTAATACAATTTACTGACCTATGTCAAAAGATGTACAAAAATATTTTATTGCCAATTTTTAAAACATGAACACTTACATACATGGCATGTCATCCAAATATTTACTCGATGATACATATTTGTAGAACCACCTTAAC
Organism: Alisma plantago-aquatica; assembly: GCA_963693085.1. NCBI lineage: Eukaryota > Viridiplantae > Streptophyta > Magnoliopsida > Alismatales > Alismataceae > Alisma > Alisma plantago-aquatica. Next base: position 944,019,440 of record OY856410.1, on the reverse strand, counting down.
CGGACCCCATTCTACATGGAAAACTATAAGACACCACAAAAAGACCACCACCAACATCAGTTGTTGTCCATCCCAATGAGGCCCCTTTCAATTGAATCCATGGGTATGAGGCTAAATACCTAAAAGGTGTGGATAACTACAAGGGTGATATCCATGTCACAATGATATATAAAAGCAACTATAAAGTAGTAAATCTCCACTATGCATACAAGCCTAATATTTTTTTTTTTGATAAAGGGTGCATGTCACTTCTATTTATTCATATCAGAAAAAGCAATTGATATAATGTCCTCATCGAAGTCCTCTAACAAAATTCAAGGATCTCCTAAGCAAAAGGCTTGAGTGGCTAAAGCATGGGCTACACCATTACCTTTCCATCTAATAAAACAACAGTGAAAGGAGGAAAAACTTAAAGATAATCGACAAATCTCAGTGACGATGCTGTCCTCATATCCACATCCCCATCCGCCGGCTTTCACTGCATGAACTAACAATGCACTATCAGTCTCGACGATCATATCCTCCATGCCTAGGTCCAAGGCTACCCTCATCCCATTAAGGACTGCCATTCCATCTGCACTAAGCACTGAGAATGTATGGTCCATATGGGATTGATACGTAGCCTTTATTACCCCTGAGTGGTCCCTAAAAACAACTCCTATCCCCGTACTTCCACCATCGCGGACACTGGCATATGCATTCATCTTGAAGCATTCCTGTGGGGGAGGGTCCCAAGATGAAACCTCCAGGCCACCCTCCCTGTGTGCACCTCCAACTGACACCGACGAGTACCGTATGTAGTCCTCCATCCGTGAAAGAAAATTGGCTGCAAGTACAGGAATATTCGGCTTCTGGGGATCAAAAATCTGCTTGTTTCTGGCTGTCCATGTTGTCCAAAGCAACACTGCCCCTTCCTCCCTTCTCATCAAATCATCCTCCCATAAAAGCTCCCTGGAAAAGTCCCTAACATCCAACCCTGTGTGGATCGGCCAAGCAAGCTGTCTGGCAGCCCACACAGGACCTACTGAAGCATAGAGCAAAAGTGCATGAGTTGCGTCTTCAGGGTGAGATAAACAGCATGGGCAAAGGTCATCCTGGGTTGCATGTCTCCTATACAATCCTAATATTATGGGCACACTTAAGTCAATTTGACAATGAGAAGTAAATCTCCTCTAGAGAAGAAATGACAGTCGATGCAATACAAGAGCAAAAATGGAAATACTTGAAAGGAATGGAAGAGTAAAGGAATAACAAATGAATAATCAACATAATTTTATATATCTATGTATATATATTTATATAGATACATATGAATAATTAGTTAGTCATTTAATCATAAATACCTACGTAGTTTGAGTAGTACAACTCAAGCCACTAGATATTGACTGTATATATTCATGTAGTTCACCATATAAGATCTTATGATGATATTCTCCATATATGTTTGCCACATTTTGGTTGGTATGAGCATATAAGCCAAAAACATGCTATTAGGGGCTCAAAAGACAACTTATAATATTAGGTCCATACTAGATGTTGAAACCATGTAATCTATCTCATGGATATAAAGTTCCATATATCATCAAGTCACATTCTAAATTGTATTTCTTACAGATCTAGAGATATAACTTCATCAAAATCATATACATACCCATCATTTGTGTATTAAGGAAACCAATGCCTGATTAAACACGTATACTCAAAAGCAAATTACTCTAAGTTCATTCTCATAATCTACGATTGCCACAGATTACTTGTTTCACTACCTCACCTCTCCAAATAATAGAATAATTGTCACATGGCACTACAATATTAGGATTTCACTTGATTAATTAGATCAATGGCTCATATTTTAGTGATAAGACATGGTATAAATTGATAAGAAAGAAATAACAAAATATAACATAAGTATAAGAAATCCTTTAAGTCATGAAAGCATCATATCATGTGTATTAAAGTGACCATACTTAGCACAATTCATCAAGTTTGGCAATAACAACACCACATCTTCATGAAGTCTCAATATTATCCTCCAAGGATTTATTTCTCTTCATATATCAACAAAACAAACACAATTCTAGATTTCATGTACAAAATCCATAGTATGGTGGTGATATGACTCGAAAAAGAATCTGCATGAAAATGTCACCATTAAGAATCAAAGTGTTGTATTCAACCACAAAACATAGGTACTACAAATTTGCATTATAAAGGCTACGAAGAATACTATTTACATATTACATTATCGTGCAAACATCTAGGAGGTTTAAAACTTCATATTTTCCTTAACATGTAATCAAAGAACCATTAAAAGTAACATTCTTAGGGAAAAAACATGACTTGTTTGATGTTTCATCGTTATGTCTTCTAGAGAGATAATATTTCTTCATTATAGATCATCATTATGTAAAGGGAGTGATGAGGGCGCCCATTATTAATAATTATGCTAACAAAATAGGTCGTGATGTTTATCTTTTAAGTATAAAAAGCATGATATAGAAAAATGTAGGGTTTGCATATGTATGAAAAGAAGGCTAAAAGTGTTTATATCACTTGCCTCAATATGAAAAATTCTAGCTCCAACCAAAAACACCACAAACAAAGCTTCAAAATACACCAGATGATTCTTCAAAAGCTCCACCAAGGCTCCTAGTATCAAGATCTAACCCCAACAAGGTCAAATAGAGAGAAAATGGGAGATACTTATCCATAAGAAGCAATATCTACAATGTTTCTCTCTATACCTTAGTCAAAGGAAGGAAAAGGAAGGGAGAATAGCAATAAAATAGAATAAGGAGAGAATATATTAAATGATCTAGGGCCATAACATTACTATCTACATTTAGATGCTCCAAAGTAATCTAGATCACCTTCTCCCAAGCACATGCAAGCTCCAAGACCTTTCTCTCAGCTTTCTTAAGCTCCCCTCAACCTGTCTTAGTTCATGTTCATGTTATAGAACCATCTTGGGTGTATAGGGTCAATAGGTGTGGGATACTTTCAGGGTAGGGGAGTTAAAAAGCCAAAATAGACCTTAAAAACTAAAGAGGGAAAAACCATCAACCACTTGACTCACTAACCACTTGGAACATTGACCCCTTTATCTTTCGATCTCCAACCCATTGACCACCTTCACAATCAAACCTATAAAAACAAAATCCATTAAATTACTCATCATTATACCCATTGAGGTCCCCAACATCTGTCCATTGATATCTTTAACATAAAATGCATCAATCTCCTTACTCATTGACCCATTGACCCCTATCTGAGCTAACCAGATGACCTCCAAGGTCTAGACCATTGGAATAGGTCAGGGGGAAAGGAAATCAAGGTCTAAGGTTATCCTACTGGTACATTGTTTTATCTCTAGTGTCACTTTTGTTATTATCAGTTTCTAATATAAATTGACACCAAACATCTATCATGTTGGTTACATAAGCATAGTTGTAGCAATGTATCCAGTTTTGCAATTGAGGAAAAAACACGGGCACCACTTCCATTTCCATGTTAGTTACTTGGAGACTAACCAACATCACAGACAACCTACAAAACTCAGTTTCTCAGATTTTTTTTTCAAAAACCACGTGTCACATTGATTGACAAGGAACTGATGGCACAACCTTTCCCGCAACATAAATTTTACCTCCAAAAAGCCTATCTCATTGGTTATTTTTAACAAAATTTATGAGACAGGTCTATAGATTATCTAAATGTGGTCTCTGTTCCTCCATCCTGAACTCACGAAATAGCTTTTCCCACCATGTGCCCCACAAAAGGTTTGTTCCCCCAAATTGGATTGTGACATTGGTTTTGCTATTGAAACTAACATGGAAAGTCTTAGTGATGGTGGAGTCTTCTTAATAGGGTATATGGAAATATGTCACCAGTTTGATTTAGATGAGCCAAAGCCCAAGTGATACTAATAGCACCTACAAAAGTTTGTATACACCATTCTCTATATCCCCCACATGATACCTAGAGTTATTTGTTGCTCTCAACTTCTATCTGTGTTCTCTACTACTGACACCGTCACCACTATCACCACTCTCTATTCTTCCTCCACTCTCCACCATTATCCTCTAACCAATGCCCTTACGGCTATTGTTCCATCCATTTCGGACAACTCTACTCACTGTCCACCGTTGTCGTCACTACTGCTTCTGCTGCTTGAGCAACCATTATCGTCGTTGGTGCTACTCTATTGTTGTTGATGTTTGTTTGTTGTTATTGTTGCTCGTCTCCTGTTTGTCAGTCATCATTCTCTACAGCTAAGGTGGTATTTAATTTTCTATATCTAGTTGTTGATTTGCTATGAAAATGCATGTATTATGGTTTATTGCATGCTTGTCAGGTAACCAAATTCTAGATGTTTACCTAATTAAAATAAAAAATTATGCCTACGAAAATGCATATATGGTTGCTTGTTTGTTTTTGTAGAATTCTTCATATAAACATTGAATATTATGTTTGATATCATTATTAATATCAGGTATGAAAATTATGTCTAGCATTGTTTGTCGAGACTAACCCCACCCTAAGATGATATATTTTGATAAATGACCACTAGATGTTGCATAGAGACTGACCCTGTCTTTAAAATGTGATATCTAAATCCAAATTTCTAAACCTTAAACCACAATATATAAACCTTAATTTTAAACCTTAAATTCTAAACTTTAAACCTAGTTTTTAAACCATATTTTCTAAATCCTAGTTTTAGCCTAGAAACTCGTCCACAATGTTCTTGTTAGAAGTATATTTTGGATATTTCCTAATTTAGGACTAATCTCGAACACTTAATATTAATAAGCATGTAAGTTTGTAATGTGTATTTGGTTTTGATGATGTTTTGTTAGAACTTCCATGTTTTCTCTCTAAGTACATATGTAGGTGGGCCTTTTTAAATCTATATTAATGTACTTGGAGAACTATAGGAAATGATGTTGAAATACTCTTGAAAACCCTGACTAGTGAGATTAAGTCTTCAAGAATGGTTTAGGTGGTACACATTCATTACTAACCCCCAAACTCTAAATGATAAACCCTAATCTATAAACGCTAATGCATATATTATTTTGGCCTAAAAAACTATCCAAGACCTACTCACTAGGAGAAAATATTGGATAGTCCCCAGTTTTTGAACTGCTTATTAACACTTAATCTCACATAGGATATAAGTGTATAATGTGTATTTTGTTTTCAAAATATATCACCGACACCCCCATTTGTTCTCCAAGTACATATGTAAGTGGGTATTTACCCATCTACATTTGTGTACTTGGAGAACTACAAGGAGATGTTGTCCAAATATTCTTGATAATAGAATACACACTATATAATTACTAGTGTGATTAGGTGTTCAAGAATGGGATAGGTGGTACGCATTCATCAATATGCACCTAACACCTGACACAATTCAAACTTGTTTATTCTATAATAGCTAACACCTGATGCAGTACTTATTTCCTCTATGATAATAGATCGATAATGGACGTCCATTCCAAATCACTGCACTCCAGTGTTTATTAATGTTCCTGACCAGTTTATAACATTTTCTAAGGAACATAGGAAATGACTTAAAGATAGGTTCTATTTCCCATGTAGGAATTATAGTAACAACTTGAAATTCAACGTTGTTGACAAAATCAAAAGTTAAGTCATGTGCAATAGGATTGTACATGGATATACATAATGATAATGGCAAGGATAGATTCCTACTATGAGATCAGTACATGTTAATGGTGGTATTTGTGTAGAAGAAGGTATTGTTGATGGTGTAGATGTGAACAAACCAATTCTGACATACATGGTTGATGTGATGTTAGATAGTTATTGGGTAAATCTTACTAATTTGCCTTCCTTATTTGGAAACATTGTTTGTGATGCTAAAAGATGTTATTGTAAGGTTGTTATAAGCTTACGAAGTAGAGCATTGTATTGAAATTGTATACTCTAAAGGCTAATATTAGGTGGATCAACAAAATCTTCACATCTCTATTGTCTTTGTTAAAAGAAATTCTTCATGAAAGTAACGAGCTTCCAAACTCAACATACAAAACAAAAAATGTTTTGCCAATGGGAATGGAAGCTAAGAAGATACAATCATAACCTAAAGACTATGTATTATTTCAAAAGGACTATATCAATTTGAAAGACTGTCAAAAATGTTAGGCATTAGGATACACAATGATGACATTAGGTAAGGCCAAAATAGGATTTTCTACTAAGGTGATTTGGTATCTACCTATAATACCACAGTTTCACCACTTGTTTTCTATTACCATAGATGTGCAAGATTTCTTTTAGCATGTAGAGGTAAAGAAAACTAAGGATGGAATTCTATGACATGCATTTTATTACCCACTATGCAAGACAATTATTTGGTGTACTCAAAATTTGGTGAAGAAGTCAGGGATTTATGCCTTGGGCTTTGTACCAATGAGATGAATCCATACAGAACAATAAGAAGCCAATATAGCATTTACCCTGTATAAAATCTTCATCCTTGATTATGTATGAAAAAAAAGAATGTTATATTGTCCTTGTTGATATCCTACCCCAAACAACATGTCAATGATATTGATGTTTTTCATGAACCTCTTATTGATGGGTTAAACAATCTCAGAAGAGAAGGTCTGAAAACTTATGATGCTTTGCATAGAGAGACACTTCATTTGCATGCTATGTTGTTTTGCACTATTAATGACTCCAAGATGTCAGAATTATTTTGGATACAACACAAAAAGGATCCAAAGCATGCCTTTTTTGTGAGGAAATAGTGATTCAATAAGAAAAAATATGGTGCAAGACTGTTTATATTGGTGATTGAAGGTTCCTTCCAAGAGTGCAGCCTTACTAGAGGTTGCATAAAGCATTAAATGACACAAATGAGGCATGGAGTGCCCCTAAACCTAAATTAGGGGAGGATATTTATGAAAAAGTAATGTCATTATCAATATATTTGGTAAGAGGTCAAAATATACTATTCCCACATGTGATAAATCTTTATTCAAGAAGAGGTCAATAATATGGGATCTTCCTTATTGATGTTCGTTGATAGTAAGGTATTTTATTGATGTCATGCACGTGAATAAAAAGTCTATGATAGCATCATTAGTGCTCTACTGAATATACCAGAAAGACTAAGGATGGCATCAAATTCAGAATGGACCTACGCAAATGAGTATAAGGACATAACTAACAATAGAATTTAGCAGCAGTCGCCACATATATTTACCTCTTTGTTAAACCTTGTCTAGATAGGATATATATTTAAATCTTATGATGGTCACACTCTAATGTATCAAATATTTCCAATGCATATTCGATCTATACTACAAAGCATGTAAGATTTGTAATCACTAGACTTTGTTTCTTCTTCAGCACTCTATGTAGCAAAGTTATTGATCCTAATAATCTTGATAATTTGCAAAGAAAGTGTTCATTACCATGTTCTATCTTGATATGTGTTATCCTCCTTCATTCTATGATATCATGGTACATCTTGTTGCATTTGACTAGGGAAGTGAAAATTTTAGATTCGGTTTTCTTACATTGGACGTATCCTTTTGAATGGTAAATGTGTGTTTTAAGGTCGATGTTTAAAACCACTATAGGGTGAAGGGAGTAAGTATTATTGGGTTGTCCTACATAGTGGGGTCACCCTTCAGGCTTCAAGATGATAAGAGTGTCAATCAAAAACATTAGGGTCACCCTTCAAGCCACTTCATTATATTTTTTAGTGTAAAGGACAATATTCCACATCAAGGTAAAACGTCTTATTATGGTGTCATTGAACAAATATGAGAATTGACTAAACATATTTTGGAGTTTCCTTATTTAGGTGTAATTGGGTTGATAACAAAAAAGGATTTATAACGGAAGAATTGGGTTTCACATTATCAAATTGTGAAAATATTGGTGAGAAGGATGAACTATTCATCATGGCATCACAAGAGAAGTAAGTATTCTATATTGATGACACTGTACATGAAAAATGGTCCATCATTCTTCATGGGAAAAGGTAGTTCACTGTAGTTCTATAGATGAAGAAGGTACAATGACAAGTACAATGACTTCAACCCATTCTTAGTTGGATTTCCAAGTTTAAGTGTTGAAGATATATAATACACACGTTAAGACCACATAGAGGAATATTGATCCAACAAATATATAGAGGGATGGATTCCAAATTCTCTATTAGTTAAATGTTTTATATGTTACATGTGGATTTTATTTCTCTATCATAATTAAATATGTTTCATGTACTAGATGTGCATTTTATATTCTTTATCACTTATATGTGTTTCTTAACTATTTTTTAATAGGATATTTGTTATGGCATCTGACCGGGACCAAAATGAGGATGAAGAGTATGAGGATGAGCATTGTGAGTAGGAGAACCATAAGGATGGTAACTGTGATAATCTTTATGGGTCTGCTTTTGAGAACCATGATGGTGCTTTTAAAGAAAAGCATGATTATCCACATAAAAGAGGCATCACATTCATGAACAACTTATCACCATAAAGGAGCAAAGGTCCAAAGTTGGCCATCAACTTTGATGTAGCAAGAAATCCTATTGGAAACAATGACAATTCTTTCGAGCAGTATTTAGGAGTTATTGTTAATAGTAAAGTGACAATAACAATATAATCCTATCATAAAGTTGGTATATCCCAGAAAAAACTCACCTAGAAGGATGTAACTTTGAGATATGTGCAATTATGATACACTTTAGAGTGTTTCTTATTCTATTTCACATTTGTATAAAGTAGTATATGAACTTTTGTAGGACATCTTTGACCTTGATGAAAAATTGCATCTTAAAAATTTATTGCAATGTTGTGGCAGGATATTGAGGAATTTTACAACAAATCTAACAAGATTTACATAATTAGAGACAACCAGAAGAAGTTGGTCATAGAGAAATGGCCCTACCTTGATGCTATTATGTAGGAGAAGTATCTTTCTACAAGGCACACCAATGAATTCAAGGTATTAAGTCTCCTTTAAACAATATTCTTATGGTTAATCAGATGAATTCAATGTATTATGTACAAGAGCAAACCATTGACCTTACCTCCATGTGGTCCATCAACCTGCCTCCCTCCAACACCAAACACTAGGTTACATGATGGTGATGAGATATTTACCCTCTAAGGGAGAGGTCATCAACCCCCACTCAACTAACAAAAAACCCTAGGCTTGGTTTAAGGCAAGAACACAAGGGTTACACATCATGCAACAATGGCTTGATACATGAAATAGTCAACATACAAGGAAAAAAAGGAAGCAAATCAGGCACTTGGACATTTTTAACATTGGCACAATTAATTTTTCATGCTTTCATGAATTTATAAATTATGGAAAATAAGGTGTAATTGGGGCTAAAGTAGGGTTTGTAGATAATTAACCAATTCAATTTATTTATCAAGCATTCAATCATGATAACAAATAAGGTTATGGTTAATCTAGGTATGGGGACTTAGAACTATCATTAAGAGAAATAAAAAAAGATCAATAACAATAGTGGAAATAATAAGTCTCATAATCATCTAAGTTTCATTTCCAACAAAGTTGAGACTGGCTGCACAAATCCTTCATTTCCAAAATATTTTGTTATAGATCATGTTCTGATCATGAAGTAAAGATCAAGAATACATATTTATAGTATTTCTCCAAGTTAATTTAGGAATTTTATTCTTCTTTTAATTTTGGTCGACTCAATAGTATTGTTTTCAATGGGAGCATTAGCCGATATGCATTGCATGTATCAGAACCATAGCAAGAAAATTTAACATAACTCGTCATTAATACTTACCACCCCCACTTTATCCTAATGTAGTCATATGTTATGGTATATTTCCTCCTTTTCTTTTCTGACATCCATCTTAGCATACAAATTTCAGCCACATTAATCTGTTGAGATGTTGTTTCTTCATTACCCAACATTTAATCATGTATGATGTAGCTACATAACTAATCTATAAAACATACTTTTCAACTTGAGGGGGTAACTTCCATTGAGATAATAATCAGGATACACTCCTCCATGTCTACCATCCTATGTGATCCTATGATAAAAATCATCATGAACATCACCATCTTTTTAAATATCATAAGATAGTTAACAATACACATGTGACACATTTTGGTACACCAAGTCCATCCAACATGGCCCCACCACAACTCCATATGGGTTGAAATAGCAATGCATATACTTATTTTGTTTCTACATATTTTGCATTAATCAATGCTTATCTCAATATCTTAACATTATCATTTAATCTTTAATTAGATTTATCAACCAACACAATATCATCACCCTATTGCATGCATCAACAAGCAATATTATATTGAAAATTCTTTCTCAATCCATACATAACAAGAATGATTATATATAGGCTCAGAGATGATCTGTGATGACCCCATAAAATTGATAGGAAATTTTATTACCTTCACTCCATGATTCCTAAGACTTCCAATTAATCTATCATACATATCTTAGTTCAAACTAATGTTTTGGATAGGAACACTCCTTTTTTTAAAAAAACCCTTCACAACACTTATGTGGTCATTCAATCATAAAACTTTTCAAAATCTAGCCAAATCATGTGGAAATCTCCTTTTTTTGTTCTATTCTTATCCATAATATTATTTCCTCCAGAATAACATCTATCATGGACCTTCTAGGCATGAAACTTGTAACATACCAAAGCATGAATGTAATTATCTATGAGACACAAATTCCTTGTTTTGAGTGGGAACAAGCTTACTATCAATTACTTAATATAGCACTATTCAAATGTGGCCTAAACCCCATTATGTACATTTAAGGACCTAGGTTGGATTTTTTTGTATGATCAAACCATAAGCCTAATATACAAACCAATATAAATAGGTTGACCTTCATTATACAAAAATTAAATGCATAATAAAGCATACAAAATGACAAGATGTGTGGATTAATGAATGAGTAATGTGTAACAATATAAGTAACCTAGTTTGCAATTTAGAAAAGGAGTATATATCACACAATTCATTGATAATACTATTGAGGCATAGGTGTGAGAAAATATTCCTACATTCTCTTAAGTACATAAAATGTTTTAACAATTACATATAGGTGTTTAATAAACAGATGTAATTTATCTTTCCATTATTTTCATGAATTTTATACTTAAAAGAGATGTATATCTAGTTTATTGAAAACAATAGATTCCATGCATAATGTATATGTCAACCACTTTCATCATGACATAATCACTGGATCAACATGAATTCGTATATGGTAACGATACAAATTTTGATAGAACCAATTTGGGGAATATCAATGAACTCTAATATAATAGATGAAGTGAAGTTATCAATGTATAATTGAGGATCAAGATCCCTATCCCTTATAACTTGATCTACCAAACATGTGACAATATCATTACTAGCCACCCTTTAATAAAAAAACTCCCATGTTGAAGCCACAATCTATTTGGAAGAAAATAAGTATTCTCAATCATATTTAATTCACCAATGAGTATCAAGAAAAATATGATAACCATATTGCTTATGTTTTCATAAAAAACAATTCCACCATTTGATCCCCAACACTTCTAATAAGAAAATAATAAATACATAATATCATTATCCCTTGATTTAAAACTCATGCAAGTAAAGCATATAATTGTAGATATCATCATAATATCATTGATTATCACTATAAAATAATAAATCTAATTAAATTAGTATCATGTCAAATTCAAACGATGATGATCACCATTATCGGGTTAGCATGAACATAGACTCATATGCCTAATCTCTTTATTACCTCATCTATCCTCCAATTGAGTTGAAAATCCTAACTATAAAATACATATGTAATAATGTTGATTCAAGGATCACTACAACTATTGGACTGTTTATTTATTTTCTTATTCATACTCTTGAACGTGTATAATACAATCTTTATATCGTACACATTTTATAATGTATTAAGTGCACTAAGATAAGATATTGTGGAAATACAAACAATATTGATTCTAATTAGATTGTAATGGTGTAAATTGGATATGAAATGATTTCTTTGATAGTGCATCATTTGAAGGTTGTAACAAGTATTAGTTAACATAAATTAAGAGAAATATGGTTGTAAAACTATAAGAACAACTTGTATATTCATAATTGGTTATACTTTTCCATTATAGAGAGTCTCAATCAACAAAGGGTGGTTAGTGATGGTGCACATCCACCTAGTTGATTGAATTTATGCCCAAATTTTTTATCATGTGGAGAGACAACAACTTTTTCATTTTTTCAAAGTCACAACAACTAAACCTCTTAGAGAGATCAATTTCTATTTCACTTTAGTTTAGAACATCGATTGTGGGTGTTCAACATATGTACACACATAATATATATGTATATATACATATATAATGGGTTTATGCATGTTGACCACCCATGATTGATGGTGTAAATTAAAGATGAGATAAGTATCCATATCCCTAATTGATATATATATATAAGTATATGTATGTATATATATAAGTATATGTATGTATATATATAAGTATATGTATGTATGTATATAGATTTATGTATGTATGTATGTGTGTGTGTATATATATATATGTATTTATGTATGTATGTATATATATATATGTATTTATGTATCTATGTATGTATATATATATATATGTATTTACGTATGTATGTATATATATGGGATTAGGAGAGAAAGATTCCCCCCCTCTCCCATGCCCATGGCGGAGGCCGAACGCCCGGGAGGGTGGTAAATCAAGGCGGAAATTGGGATTCGAACCCGGGTCCCTTCATGAGGAGACACCATGCTTGACAACTTGAGCCACTCCTTGTCAGCTATATATATATATATATATATATATATATATATATATATGTGTGTGTGTGTGTGTGTGTGTGTGTGTGTGTGTAGTAACTTTGCTTTGAGTCTAAAATATTCAGAGACATGCTCTTCACTTTAAAGATCTTTTCATAGTGAAAAGTCATCTCTAAGTGGGATTTAAACAAGGAATTCAAGAATAACTAAGAGTTTCATCCCAAAATTTCCCCAAACTATATAGACATGAAATTGGAAGTAGTTTATTTAATTGTCTTTCTTATCATTTCCTTTTTTATCTATTTAACCCTACCTAGTGTTCTTCCTAAAGATGGGAATATACATATATATACATATATACGTGTATATATATATATATATATATATATATGTATATATAGTCAGATATAGGCACACATGTATATGGTAAGTTCACTATGAAGTTGCAACATTCAAAGACATGCTCACAAGTACATTTTGGTCTCCGGTGTAAATTTTGATGACATTGGTTTTTCAAGAGAAATCAATATATAGTCACACATAGGCACACAAGTATATAGTAACTTTACTTTGAATTTGGAACATTCAAAGCCATGCTCACTAGTACATTTTGGTCTCCCATATAACTTTTAATAACGTTTGTTTTCAAGAGAAATTGACACCAAAAATGTATCACTACTACAGAAATGGCTTATAACATCACATTTAGAGGCGTCGGTTGTATCCCAAAAACCAACGCCTAAACCCTACAACATCGGCTGAAAGCACAAATCAATATCTATATGTGAAGACCGACTAGACACGGGTATCGCTTTTTATTGAGTGTCGGTTGCGTAGTAAGAAACAGACGCCTAAAATCACCTACCAAATCTAATTTTTTTAGTGAAACAAAATTACCTCCAAAATTTCACATACGGCGTTGGTTGTTTACCGAACAACCGACGACTAAAGGTTTTTTGCGAGATAGAAACCGGGCCCATTTTTGTCATCAATTTTCTTGCAACAACCAACGCCGATGTGTTTTGGCGCGCTATCCCCACAAAACTTTTTACCCCCCTTTGGCGTCGATTTTTTATTACAACCGACGACTGTTAATTTACGTGTCGATTTATTTAATAACCGACGTCTATTGTTAACTTAATAGCACCCGCACGAACCAGACTCTTCCCCTTTCTCTGTTTCATTCCCGATTAAGTAGGTCTTGTGATTCTACTGCTCGCCTAGTGCTATGCCACCACTACTCGCCGCCACCACGCCTGCCGCCATCGCTGCTCGCCTAGTGCTCCTCCGTCGCTGCTTGCCGCCGCCGCCGCTTGCTTGCCGCCTACTTCTCCGGCCACCTGCTCGCCTGCCGTGTGCCTACTTGCTCGCCTGCCGCACCATCACCGCCACGCCTGCCGCCGCTACCACCGCTCGACTGGTACCCTTCTTCCTCCTCTTCTTTGTCCTATCTTTACATTCCATGGTGAGCAAGTTGTGTGGTCTTCATGATCATAAGTTGACTTAAGGCTTGTTTGGTCTGGCAGGAACCTGCAAAGGTGATGAAACTGTTTTCCATCTCTGGTTTGCCAATCTCAAGATTAGGCTTGTTTGATCTTATAATATTCATAGATTATTCATCTAATGTTAGAAAAATATATATAAATAGTTATTGGAAAGGATTTTAAAACAAGAACTTGGTTTTCTGGCTTTTAAACTCTAATTCCATCGTATCTTGCTATCTTTTCCTAAAGCACCCAAATTAGGGTTTAAAAAGGTACTTAATATGATAATAAATGTAAATTATGTTAATTTTAGGAATGGGTGAGGTCAAAAGAACTTAGGATCTTATTTGCTCCAGGTAAGCATGTCATACCACTATGCATATTTACTTTGGATGAATTTCATGTTATATATGATTTAAGACTATGCTTTAAATTTCAAGTTAATGAATGAAATCAAGATAAAGATGATGCCTTTGATTATATTAGTTCATGTTGTTTGTTGTATTAATCAATTCCTATTCTCATAATTGATTCTCATTAGTTTAATGATATGATCATGTATTGATCAAGACACTAAATAAAGAATCATCTAAAATAATGTTAAGGACATGTTTCTGTTGTGACATGTTGAGTTTTTTGCTATGTAATACCCACCACGATTTGTGTTATAAAATAATACATTGATTAATTTAGGAAGCATTGATATGTTGTTATGGTTGTCCACAAGTGGTTTTATAAGAAAATTGTGTGTTGAATGGGGTTGTGAACAAGGGACTGGTGTTATATTATGTTGGCCTAGAAACCCGTCCAAGATTTACTCATTATGAGTAAATCTTGGATAGTCCCCAGTTTAGGACTGTTCTTGAATACTTAATCTCACTTACGAGGTAAGTGTATAATGTGTATTGGGTTTTCAAGAAAATTTCGGTAGCATTTCCTTGTTTGTTCTCTAAGTATATATGTACTTGGAGAACGGTGGGGAAATGCTTCCGAAATTTTCATGAAAATCTAATACACATCATAAACTTACTAGTGAGATTAGGTGTTCGAGAATGGGATAGGTGGTACACATTTATTATATATAAGACCTTAAACCCTAAACTTTTAACCATAAACCCTAAACTTTTAACTCTAGACTCTAATATTTTAACCCTAAACCTAATATATACTTGTTTTCTCTTTGATAATAGAATGGATAGATCATGGATGTCCATTCCAAATCATTGCACCCCAGAGTTTATTTCTAGTTTTGATTAGTTTATTAGATTTGCCGAAGAACATAGGAAACAACCTGGAGATAGGTTCTACTATCCATGTAGGCATTACGGTAACAACTAGAAAGTCAGCACTGGTGATGAAATCAAAAGTCATGTCATGTGCAACGGGATTGTACAAGGCTAAACAGAATGGCACTTTCATGGAGAGATTTCAAACCTAAATAAATGGATGTCGATAGCAGTGGTTGTGTAGAAGAACCAGTTCCATTAGACATTGTTGATGACGTAGATGTGAATGAACCAGTTCCAGTAAACATCATCGATGCGATGCTGGATAGTTGTGGGGTAGAGCACAGTGATCCACCTCCCATGTTTAGAAACATTGTGCATGATTTTGAGATTCTATTATACATAGGTTGTACTAAGTTTACTAAGCTTAGTATTGTGTTGAGATTGTAGAAGTTGAAAGCTAACAATAGATGGAGTGACAAAAGCTTCATGTCATTATTGTCTTTGTTGAAAGAAATTCTTCCTGAAGGAAACAAGCTGCCAATCTCAACATACTAGTTAAAGAAATTGTTGTGCCCAATGGGAATGGAGGCCAAGAAGATACACGCATGCCCAAATGATTGTGTATTATTTCAAAAGGACTATGTGGATTTGAAAGATTGTCCAAAATGTGGTGTGTTAAGGTATAAATTGACAACTTCGGGGGAGTCCAAAACTGGTTCTCCTGCCAAAGTGATGTGGTATCTACCTATAATATCATCGTTTCAATGCTTGTTTGCCAATCTGATAGATGCGAAGAATTTGAGGTGGCATGCAGATGTTAAGAAAAATAATGATGGGATCCTACGACATGCATCTGATTCCCCACAGTGGAAGAAGATTGATTTATTGTACCCTAAATTCGGTGAAGAAGTTAGGAATCTAAGACTTGGGCTTTGTACAGATGGGATGAATCTGTACGGGACATTGAGCAGCCAACATAGCACTTGTCCAGTTATGTTTGTTATATACAATCTTCCTCCCTGGTTGTGTATGAAAAATAAGTATGTTATGATGTCGTTGTTGATATTGGGCCCTAAACAACCTCGAAATGATATTGGTGTTTATCTTGAACCTCTGATTGATGACTTAAAGAAACTTTGGGGTGAAGGTGTGATGACCTATGATTCTTCATGAAGAGAGACATTTTGTTTGAATGCTATGTTGTTTTGCACTATTAATGACTTTCCAGCATATGGGAATGTGTCTGCATATAGTGTCAAAGGATCTAAAGTGTGTCCTATATGTGAAGAGAACACTGATTCAATACGAATAAAACATGGCGGCAAGACTGTATATCTTAGTCATCAAAGGTTTCTTCCAAAATTCCATATGTATCGTAGGTTGTGCAAAGCATTCAATGGACAGAATGAGGAACGGAGTGCACCTAAACCTATACCAGGGGAGGTTGCTTATGAAAGAGTAAAAGACTTTGCCAATAAATTTGGTAAGAGATCACAATGTACTATGGCCACATAGAGTGACAAATCTTTATTCAAGATGAAGTCAATATTTTGGGATCTTCCTTATTAGAGTTCTTTGGCAGTCAGGCATTGTATCGATGTCATGTACGTTGAGAAAAATGTCTATTATAACATCATTGGTACTCTGTTGAATATACTAGGTAAGACTAAAGATGGGATAAAATCCACAATGGACCTACGTGAAATGGGAATAAGGATAGAATTAACAGAAGTAGTTAGTAGAGATCAGAGAACATACTTACCTCCCGCTTGTTACACGTTATCTAGAAAGGAGAAGAAAGCTTTTTGTGAATGCTTGGTAAATGTTAAGGTGCCACAGGGTTACTCATCCAACATCTATAGATTGGTATCAATGAAAGATCTGAAGTTGATAGGTCTTAAATCTCATGATTTTCACACTCTAATGCAACAAATATTGCCCGTGGCAATTCAATCTATATTGTCAAAGCATGTAAGGTTTGCAATCACCAGACTTTGTTTCTTTTTCAATAGTCTGTGCAGCAAAGTTATTGACCCTGATACTCTCGATAAATTGCAAAGAGAAGTGATTTTTACCCTATGTCAGCTTGAGATGTATTTTCCTCCTTCATTCTTTGATATCATGGTACATCTTGTTGTCCACTTGACTAGGGAAGTGAAAATGTAGGGACCAGTTTTCTTGCATTGGATGTATCCCTTTGAATGATACATGAGTGTTTTTAAAGGTGATGTTCGAAACCGTTATCTTCCTAAAGGGAGTATTATTGTTGGTTATGTGGTGAGAGAGGTTATGGATTTTTGCAATGACTTTCTAAGTGCTAATGACGCTCCTATTAATGAAAAGAATATTGAGGAGCATTTTGGCAAAGGAATTTTGGGATCACAGATGAAAGTAATCAGCCGTGAGCAGTTGGAACAAGGTCACTTGTATATTTTACACAACATCGATGAAGTGAGTGTTTATATCGAGGAACATACCAATTTCATCAAGAGACAATATCATCGAGCCAATTCAATATGGCTTGCTAGAGAGCATACAAGACATTTATTAAGTGGTTTGAAGATAAAGTCTCACATCAACTATCTCAAACACCAGATAATCTTACTGAAACTATCAAACGCCTCGCCTTTAAACCAAAATTGAATGTTATGTCTTATGAAGGGTTTGACATAAATGGATTCTCATATTACACAAAGCATCAAGATGATAAGAGTGTCGTCCAAAAAAATGGGGTCATCTTTCAAGCGTCTTCATTATTTTTTGCAAGTGCAAAGGATAAGAGTCCACGTGAAGCTAAAATGTCATATTACGGTGTCATTGAAGACATATGGGAGTTTGACTATGTAGATTTCAAAATTCCACTCTTTAAATGTAATTGGATTGATAACACCAAAGGAGTTATAGTGGATGAATTGGGTTTCACATTAGTGAACTTTGAAAAGATTGGCGAGAAGGGTGAACCATTCATATTGGCATCACAGGAGAAACAAGTATTTTATATCGATGATCCTGCAAATGATAAATGGTTGGTTGTTCTTCATGGTAAAAGATAGTTCATTGAAGATCCTATAAATAAAGAAGAGTACTATGATAAGTATGATGACTCCAATCCAATCTCAGTTGGGTTGCCAACACCACCAAATATTGAAGCTAATGATGACTTTTATGTGCGTGGAGATCACAATGAAGGATTGTTAATTGATAAAAGATTGCAATATTAGAGGCATGCATGTTTATATTTTTTTAAGTGTTTTATTTTTATAAATGTGAACTTTACAATGTTTTATTATCTTCTAGTTATTTCAAATGCTAAATGTTTGATTTTTTAATGACACTTTCAGATGGCTGAGCATGAGCATGATGACCGTGATGATGATTACCCTGAGGGTGAGGATATCAATGTGCTGCCTCACAATGTAAGTTTTAAAAATATATCATATATTTCTATCTATATGTTCATTTATAGGTATATCCTATAAGTGTGTTTATTTTGTTAAATTTTAGGTTGATGAACTTGGGGCACTTGATGAGCAGCAAAAAAAAATGAGAAAGTGAGGGACATCACAATGATGAACAAGTTACTACAGCAAAGGGGCAATGGACCCAAACTGGTTGTGGATTTTGATCATGTAGGAAATCCAGTTGGAGTGAATTGCAACTCATTTATTTCATATCTTGGGGTTCTTACTCGTAGCCATTTTAGTCCTATTTTTTAATCTTGGCATAAAGTTCATAAGGGGAAGAAAGACTTAGTATGGAAAGAACTATGCGTGAGTTAATAGAAATTCTATTTCTGTAGATTACTAATTTTTAGGATACTAGTTAATAGCAATTCTATTTTGCAGAGTATATTTGATCTGGATGAAAAGTTGCATCGTAAATGCGTGATGCAACACTATGGGAGGGTCCTAAAGAACTATAGGACAAATATCACCCGAGATTACATACGTGATGCTGAGAAGAGGTTCTTGATTGATTTCCAATTCTAGACATTGATC
The DNA here is from genome assembly GCA_963693085.1 of Alisma plantago-aquatica. Lineage (NCBI taxonomy): Eukaryota > Viridiplantae > Streptophyta > Magnoliopsida > Alismatales > Alismataceae > Alisma > Alisma plantago-aquatica. The sequence goes on along the minus strand of OY856410.1, from coordinate 943,999,873 downwards.
ACTTTTTGACTAACTCTACACTAATAATTTTTGTTTGTATTCTATTTAAAAATAAATTTAGGAAGAAGGCAGCCCCTGAGCAATGGAACTACCTGGACCCCAAAGACTGGGGAGGAGTTTGTTACCCAAAGAAAAATAGATGAATTCAAGGTATTAAGTGCCACTCCTAATTTAATTAATATGCGTTCTTATGTATTCACCTATTCAAGATTAACCTTTAGTGTTACTAACCAAATCAATGTGCTTACTAATAAGGCTATCAGCGATGCTCAAAGAGCAAGGCATTCACTGAATGTGCATGACCACACAATGGGTCCAAGAGGTTATGCAGGCGTTCACCAAAGACTATAGGCTGAGTCTACTGCTCAGTCTGCTGCTACTCAGGAGACTGCAGAGTCCTCTACTATTGGTCTCGCACCTCTTCCTTGCCATGCTATGTGGATAGCTGGGAGGCAAATCAAGAAGGGAGATATAAAGAACCCCACAACAGCTGAGGTGGCTGAAAAAATGGTAAAATTCAAATCTTAGAGCAATCGATATTGATTATTGTTATGTTTACTCACCAATTTATGTTGATGGCGGTTAGTGGGAGCTTCACGACCAGAGGAAGGAAGGTAAGTTCATCCCTGAGGGCATAAGGGATGAATTGACAATTTCTCTTGGTATCCCAGAGCAACCTGGACGTGTTAGGGGTGCAAGCACTGGTGTGGGCATAAAAGCGTTCTTTGGGCCATCACAGTGCAAACATGTCCCAAAAGCGGGACTATCAAATGTTGAGGTAACCTATTCTTTTTTTAGAATGTTATTGCAAAAGGGAATTCAATAATCAAAAGTTAGTATTTCTTTTGTCGATGTATAGGTAGATGAGTTAATTAATAAGAAAGTCCAAGAAGCAATGGTGGAGTGACAGGTGTCTTAGGCTGCCACTCAGACATTACATGTGGCGTGCTGCTCCTCTCCTACTGCAGAGGTTGGGAGTAATCCTATAGATCAACCTAGCACGTCTCCTATAAGTATTTTTATGACATAGTATCTAGTATTTTCAAGATGATATACTTATGTATATATGTATATAATATTCTTTACATAAATTGGTAGGGGTTGAAGTCATGCCGTCTAAAAAGTCAATAATATATTGTTGTAGAGGCACAGGCTTACCCAGACCTTCCAGGGGATATGTTTCATGGGACTCCAGTACCAACTGGTGTGGTTCGTGTGAGCCCAATACATTTACTCCCCAATTGGAGGGATCTTGCATTGTCATATGCCCATCCAGATTCTGAAACACTTGGTGAGGCAGGAGGCGAAGTGATAATGTGGCCCAAAGTGGATGCCATCTATACTAATATTGTATGGTAAATTTACATTATGTTAATTAATTAGTGTGTATATATGAGTCATTTGATCTAAACTTATATATATAGGTCAAAAGGAAGACACCTGCTACATCTCGGCCTCTACCTCTTAAAGTACCAAGTTGGCTTCCAAGAGACCTACACGCCTCATTAGGTCCTAATTGTAGGGGTATGGTAGTATGGATAGGCGAACATGATTCATATTGCCCTATAAATGTATTTTTTCCGGATGATGTTGCAGGTCAATAATACGATAGCAAGTTATTTATATAAGATATTTTGGAGTTGTTTTGTTATGATTGGCTGAATAGATCTATGATAGAGCTATGGATATGGTGAGATCTTATTTATACATCCATATACCTTGTTTTATATATGGTGATCTAGTTTCTTATATATTAATGCATACGTAATACATGTTTTGCATCCACTTACACACGATATGTATAGATTTTTCATTTTCCCATGTGGGATTTTTAGTTCCATCTTTGATTAGCCTTGTAGATAAAGACCCTTCTTCATCTACTTCATACTATTGTGCTACTTTTAAATATTTTGGCAAAAAAAAGAAGACGATGATAATAGCTCCATTCAATGTCGAGTAAGTTTGTTTATAATTTGGACTTAAGAAAATTACATTTTAATTGTGGATTTTGAGTTATTAATTTTTAAATTTCTGACCTATAGTGGTAGGCATTGGGGGTTACTAGTTATTGTCCCTAAGACGTTCAATGTCTATTATCTAGATCCTGTGGGGAATGAATTGAATACATTATATGGATACAGGATGAAAAATCCATTATTCTCGTGAGAAATATTTCATATTTTTATATCCGTTAACATTTGTTATGACATTACTATTTAATTATGCAATTTAATATGTTACATTAACATGTAGGGTTTTACATGAGTTCAAAAAAACTGGAGGAAAGGTCCCCAAGAAAAAGAATCAGCCACTACTTTGGGAGAATATGAAAGTAATTTCCCGACTCCAATGTATATGTTATTTATGTGAACTGTGCATATTTGCATTTTTGAATATTTTGTATGTTTCAATTTATAGTGTGCTACATAAGACAACGGTTGGGCATGTGCATACTATGTTATGTGATTTATGGACCTAATCATCAAACATGCCGCAATGAAAATTGATATTATACATAAGGTACTATATATAGTCTCATTAGATAATATGAAATATATCAATCTTATTATATTATACATATCATTCTCTTTGAAGGTGTTTAAAACCGATCTGACTATAGGTAGAAAGTTATTAGATGTACATACTCCCTATACGAGGGAAGAATTAGATGATGTAAGAGAAGAATGGGCAAAAGCCCTACAAGTAGTGGGAATTTTTAAATATAAGTGGGATATGGATGGCGATAATGACGATGATGAATAAAGAATGATATTTCTAAACTTTGTTCTCATAATTATTTTTGTGTGAATGTGAATGAATTTTTCTGAATTGTCATATGAGTGAATGTGAAGATGATCAATACATGAATGTTTCTACATGTGTCTGAATGTGAAAAGAGATGAAATGAATGAAACTATAGGTTGCTAACTGTTTGTGATCATAAATTGTTGTCCATCTTGTTAATTTTGAAGGTTTGTGGCATGTTGTTGGCCGATATCAATGGATATTGTAAACCTACAGTTTAGAACTAAACTGCAAGTTCTGCATCCTGCTGACCAGCCGGACAGTAGGCCTGCAAACTGATAAGAAAAAAAATCATAAAATAGGCGTCGGTTATTAGTATAAAATGGACAACAAAGACATACAGCATTGGTTATTAGCAAAAAACTGACATCTTTGTGGTTGTGGGTGTCAGTTATATATAAAAATGACACTGATGGTGCCCTTGTTGGCGCATTTTATAGGTGGTGGGAAGGGTTATATAGTATCAGTTTTATTGAATAACCAACGTTTTTGACCTTGATATAGTGTCGATTTATTGAATAACTAATGCCTATATTGCCCTTTCTGGCGTGTTTTTGGTGGCGGGAAGGGTTATGGCGTCGGTGTTAAAACTGACGTTGAAGGCTCTGACTTTTAGCGGTGCCTACTTGAGTGTCGCCTTGAAACTGACACCAAAGGCCTTAAATAATTGACACTAAAGGTCGGTTCTGTACTAGTGTATCATGTCAGTCACATAAGAAAAAACATCACAACTGGTCGAGAATTATTGTTAAGGAAAAATGTGGGCACCGCTTTTATCTAGCATCAATTTCTTAGAAAAAAACCTATATCACAGATAGCCCACAAATTTTAATTTCTTGGGAAAATATTTAGAAAAGTAGGTGTTTCTTCGATTGCATGGAACTAATACCGAAGCCCTTCCCACAAAATAAATTTTACCTCCAAGAAGTCTATGTATTAGGCTTAGGTCTAAGAAGCTGACAGGATAGGTCGACTATGGTTTTGGTTCCAATTCTACAAATTGAAAAATCAAAGTTTCCACCATGTGCCCCTATGAAAATTTATTCCCCTCAAATTGAGTTATGCCATCAGTTATACTCTTGAAACTAACATTATAGGTTTTAATGAGGGTGTAAATGGGGTCCCTAAGTATGTCGTTGACTTCCTCAAGATGGATCAACGATATACATTTACCTACATGATCGATTTTCTTATACGAAGCCAACAACACAATAATGTTGTTGGTTTCTCACAAGAGTTGATGACACAGTTGCTATTAGTAGCATCCACAAAGTTTATTCCCCCACTCTCTATTCCCTACCCACATGAGATATAGTACCAACTACAATGATGCCAATGTTGTTGCCCTTCCAGACATTGTCGTCACCTCCATTCCATCCATCGATGTCTCCCCTGTCTCTTTATCCTCCTTTCTCCATTGCTCCTATTCTCCTTTCTCCACTTACAAAGTATTGTTGTGTCTCCTCCTCTGTCCACCATCCTCCTCTCTATGTTCCTCTGACACCACTACTGCCTCCTCAATACAGTTACCCCCAACTGGGATTGTTGTCCTCAATGCAACCATCACCAACTGCTACTCCTTTCTTTTATGCCACTAATGCCACAAGTTGCTTGAGGTCCTTTCTTTATCTATATTATTATTCTCTAATACATATTGAAACAAAATTAATTGATTTTGGTATTCTCTAAGTTCTTGTGAATGCTACATATAGAAATAAAATCAATTAAATTGAAGTTTATAGTACTTATTTATGCTACATATTAAAATGTAATCAATTCAAGTTGGTTTTGTAATAAGTGCTTACCTATGCTACATATTGAAATGAAGTCAATTATGTTGGTTTGGTTTTTATTCTTGATCAATATATGGAATTCCTATCTAATTAATAAACATTCCAAGAAGTTGAAATGAACAGTAGGAGTTTTATGATAAATATTGTCTAGGTTGTGTAAATAAAAATGAAGACTATTATATTTCATTTATGTAAACCCTAAAAGTTATGTTATGTATCTTAATGTATATTTTGTTTGAACCTAGGATATAAATGTTGAACTAGGATCATAAATATATAAATTACAACATACGTATATTCTTTTGGCCTAGAAACTCATCCAAGATTTACTCATTAGGAGTAAATCTTGGATAGTTCCCAGTTTGGGGTTATTCTTGGACACTTAATCTCACTTAGGATATAAGTTTATAAAGCGTATTTGGTTTTCAAGATGTTTATCTAGAACTTCCTCATTTTTTCTCTAAGTACATATGTAAGTGGGTATTTTCCCATATACATCAATGTACTTGAATAACTATGAGAAAAATACTATCAAAATACCCTTGAAAACTGAATACACATTATATACTTACTAGTGAGAATAAGTGTTCAAGAATGGGATTGGTGGTGTCACGCCCCAATCTCACATTAACCACAAACCACGAAATTAGGGCGCGACGGATAAGATTATCACATAAACAAATCACTGAGAACTTTTTCTTTTTCAAACCTCGTAATGATATCCGGATTATTGCTGTAAACTAAAACATAATAAACTATTGCGGAAGCATTTCAATTAAACTGGCTAGAGAACATAAACAGAGTTTACAACATGTAACGTTGTTTAACAGAAAGTAAACATAACAGTTAATTTACATCTTTATACACATTCCGCATACGCACTCTCTCTCACCCACACCATGTTCCAAGGATCGAGGGGAAAGGACTAAGAGACCTCTAACTAGACTAACTACAAACCTTCTATAAACTAGGCGTTAGGATGAAACGATCCTTTCGATTCCTGTTGCTGATGCTGACCTGAAAATGTTTGAGTAGAGGGATGAGCCTACTCGCTCAATGAATAGCATTTCACTTAGCTATCACTAAACAACTCATCAGATATATAAAATTTAAATTAAGCATAAGTACAGTACTAAGCAAGACAGTTCTATTGACATAACAGAATTACAGATAACAATCTCATTTTTATGCAACAAATAAACAATTATAGAGAAATGGCATAGAAGTTCAAATCTCTTAACATATTAAACTTACTGTGATCCTATATGTTTACACCTATATATTATTATGCCCCAAACATATGCAGCGCACTCTGCATATGAAGATCTGTAGCGAACTACGATCCCACCGTACAAGACTTAGCGACACACCCGAGAAATGCTAAGTCTGACTTCCCATCCTGGTCTGCACAGGACTCTCAGGCTCTCAAGGGCCTCAGGCACTCAAGGGCCTCACAGCACTCTCAGGCTCTCAAGGGCCTCACTGCAGTTCTTAGGCACTCAAGGGCCTCACTGCACTAACTCTGAGTGCTCTAGACTCCTCCCGCAACCTGTAGTGCACAGTCGGAGGGTCTGGGTTACCACCGTGACACACGCACGGATTATTGTTGAATAACCCCTATATTACTCCAGTGCCACCGTGACACACGCACAAATTATTGTTGGACACTGGTCGCTGACCATCTAGACTCAGGGCTAGATGGGTCGTTTCACCCCAAAGGTACAGTCCGCACAATGGGGTTCTACGGTGTTGGAGCACCTAAGTCTATTAACTGATTATCATATAAACACTTAAACAGGAATATCACATTTCATACTTATTTCACATTCTGAACATCACTTGAAAGCACATATAAATATCATTTGTCATCTTTAAATATGACTCAATATCACTTATCCAATTTCAATGCTAAACAACCGTCTTTAATCAGTGTATACATTACTACTGTAATACTGGAAAATCTATCATACACTATTGTATGTGCTACACTATTTGGGAGTTATATCAACTGATACTGAAGCAATATATACAATGAAATCGAGTTCGATAGTGATAAATAAATGAAATACTACTCACCCACTTCGGTGTGTTCGTATACACCGAAATCGTCCACAAACAAGCCTAATTCTGCTTTTCTGCAACTTTGCACGCCGTGCAACTGATTTGCACCCTGTGCAATCTGGGCAGAAACACTTCTGTTCTATTTTTCTGCAACTTTGCACCCCGTGCAACTGATCTGCACCCCGTGCAACTGATCTGCATGCCGTGCAAACCTGTGCAGAAACAGAAATCCCCGACATCAGCTTTTTGTAACTTTGCACGCCGTGCAAACTGATTTGCACGCCGTGCAACCTGCGCAGAAACGGAAATCCCCGAGGAAGAAGGTGGATTCGGGGTCGATTCGCGGGAAATCTCCGCATGAAATACCTTGGGAACTTCAAGATGACCTAGCAGCAACCCGTAGACGTTGCTTTTCACGCCTTTGGCCGCTCCTAGCACCTCCTTGGCCGACTCCTATCTTGGTCGGGCAGCAGGAACGGGGAAGAAGAAAGGGGAAGGGGAAGAAGGTGAAGTGGCTGGCTGATTCGGCTGGAGAAGATGAGGAATCGAAGAAGAATGGAGAAGGAGGGGCTTGATTGCCCAGCTTTCTCCTCTAGCTCGCTCTCCCTCTCCCTCTCCCTTTCTCTGTTTTTCTCAAGCGGCAACTGAAGGAATGAACGTATCGTTCATTCAAGGTCGGCTAACAAAGCTAATAAAGGAAAAACTAAAGAAGGGATAAGGAAGGGCGCCTAGGGGGCCGGATGCAAATTACCCAAGAACTTTCAGAAATTACATATAGGTCCTTGCTCGCTAAAAAGCTCATATCTTTTTACTCTTAGGTTGGTTTCGCGTGATTTCTCTGGCAACGGATCAAGCACAAACTTGTCCTCAACCTCAGGACAAGAGAACAAGCTAATGATACATTAAAACTAGCTCAAAGCTCAAAACACTATTAACAAAAGCAAGTACTCATCTCAACATAACTAGTTCAAGTATGCACTAACCAAGGTACTTACTGGTAAAACGAAATGTGGGTCATAACAATCTCCCTCCCTTATAAGAATTTAATCCCGAAATTCCTAAAAGAGAAAAGGAAACTTGTTATGCATCTCTGATTCAAGCTCCCACGTAGCTTCCTCTATATTGTGATTCCTCCACAAAACTTTCACTAAAGATAACTCGCGATTCTTAAACTTCTTGATTCGGTGATCAACTATCTGCACTGGTCCTTCCACGTAGGACACATCTCTCCTAAGCTGCGCCAGTTCTGGATCTAAAATCTTTTCTGTACTGGGATGACACTTCTTCAGCATAGACACATGAAACACATCATGAAGATTTGCCAACTCAGACGGCAAATCCAACCTGTAGGCTACAGGTCCAATCCTCTCAACGATAGGATTTGGGCCCATATACCTAGGAGTCAATTTACCTCTCTTTCCAAACCTTAGCACTCCTTTCCACGGTGAAACTTTCAGATAAACCTCGTCACCAACCTCAAACTCAAGAGGTCGACGTCGTCTCTCTGCATAACTTTTCTGTCTGTCCTGAGCAGCTTTCAACTGCTCCCTGATCACAGATATCTTCTCTATAGTTATATCGACTACCTCAGGTCCAAGAATTTCTTTCTCTCCAACCTCGTACCAACAAACTGGTGATCTACACTTTCTGCCATATAGAGCTTCATATGGGGCCATTCCAAGACTAGAATGGTAGCTGTTGTTATATGCAAACTCCATCAGACTTAAGTGTTCTTCCCAGTTACCTCTGAACTGCAGAACGCATGCTCTCAGTATGTCTTCAAGAGTCTGAATGGTCCTCTCAGACTGACCATCCATCTGCGGGTGAAACGCTGTACTGAACCTCAACCTTGTGCCCAACGCACGATGTAACTGATTCCAGAACCTAGATGTAAACTTTGGATCTCTGTCAGAAATAATGGAAACTGGAATCCCATGTAATCTGATTACCTCATTCACATAAACTTTGGCCAGCTTTGGAACGTCAAAGGTTGATTTGATAGGAATAAAGTGAGCAGACTTAGTTAGTCTATCCACAATCACCCATATCGAGTCTGAACCTCTAGGTGTCCTGGGTAACCCTACCACAAAATCCATCATGATGTGTTCCCATTTCCATTCAGGTATAGGAAGCGACTGTAAGGTACCTGCAGGTTTCTGATGCTCAGCTTTAACCTGCTGACACACTCCACATCTAGCCACGTACTCGGCCACATCCTTCTTCATACCAGACCACCAGTATAGCTCTTTGAGGTTCCTGTACATTTTCGTGTTACCTGGATGCATAGCATACATAGAAGCATGTGCTTCTTCAAGAATTTTCTCTTTCAGCTCACTGTTCCCAGGTACACACAACCTATCATGAAGATACAACAAACCATCGTCAGAAAACCTAAATTCTGTTCTCTTACCTTCTGACATATCCTGCATAATTTGCCGCAACTCGTCATCACTCTGCTGCAACTCCTTAATCTGATCATAGAAAGTAGGCTTGACCTGCATCTGAGCAATCAACCCACTCTGTCCAGTCACATCCAAGTCTAAGTTCAACTTCCGCATATCTACAAGCAAGTCTCTCTTGAAACATGCCATAGAAAATGCATTTGCTGTTGAACTTGACTTTCTACTCAAGGCATCTGCCACAACATTCGCTTTACCAGGATGGTAATCGATTGTCACATCATAGTCTTTGATCAGCTCAAGCCATCTGTGCTGTCTCAAATTCAAATCCTTCTGAGTGAAGATATACTTCAGGCTCTTATGGTCTGTAAACATCTGACATGTCTCACCATATAGGTAGTGACGCCATGTCTTAAGAGCATGAACTATATCAGCCAATTCCAGATCATGAGTATGGTAATTCTCTTCATTCTACTTAAGCTGTCTAGATGCGTAAGCCACAACTTTGCCTTCGTGCATCAGTACACAGCCCAAACCTCTCCTGGAAGCATCGCAGAACACTGTATAGCCTTTTTTTACTTCTGGCAAAACCAAAACTGGTGCTGAAGTCAACTTTCTCTTCAAGATCTGAAAACTTTTCTCACAGTTATCAGACCAAACAAACGGTGCATTCTTCCTCGTCAAACATGTCAAGGGTGATGCTAGCACACTGAAGTTCTGTATAAACCTTCTGTAATAGCCTGCTAATCCCAAGAAACTTCTAATCTCAGTAGGAGTCTTAGGATGTTCCCACTGAAGTACAGAATCAACTTTCTTAGGGTCAACGCTAATTCCATCTCTCGAGATAACATGTCCAAGAAATGCTACCTCGGCCAACCAGAACTCACACTTGCTAAACTTAGCATACAGCTGGTGTTGCCTCAACAACTGCAACGCTACTCTCAGGTGTTGCTCATGCTGTACATCATCTCTGGATTAGATCATAATATCATCTATAAAGACTACAATAAACTGATCTAGGAACGGTTTGAAAATCCGATTCATCATATCCATAAAGGCTACTGGGGCATTGGTCAGCCCAAACGACATGACCAGAAACTCATAATGCCCATACCTGGTTCTGAAAGCTTTTTTGGGAATATCAGAGGCCTTTATTCTGAGTTGATGATATCCAGATCTCAAATCTATTTTAGAGAAGATCGTTTCTCCACGCAACTGATCAAACAGATCATCTATTCTTGGCAAAGGATACTTGTTCTTAATAGTGATCTTGTTCAGTTGCCTGTAATCTATACAGAGACGCATGGTACCATCTTTTTTCTTAACAAACAGGACTGGAGCACCCCACGGCGAAGAACTGGGTCTGATGAAACCCTTATCCAGCAACTCCTTCAGCTGCACCTTGAGTTCCTTCAACTCTGCAGGTGCTACCGGATGACTACCTGGATATACCTGAATTTCAAAATTAATGTCTCTGACAGGAGGTAAGCCTGGCAACTCTTCTGGAAAGACATCAGAAAACTCACGAACCATAGGCACATCATAAACACTGGCGGCGCTCTTTTCTGCTCTAGTGTCAACCACATGAGCAAGGAACGCTTCACATCCTTTCTGTAGCATCTTATCAGCTACAGCAGCTGTTACTATGCACGTAGGCAGAACTTTCCTGTCTCCAGTAAAGACACAAGAAAATTCACCTTGTTGAAAGGTAGCTTCCTTCTTCCAACAATCGAGTTGCACTCGATATGTCTCAAGACAATCCATACCCAAGATGACTTGAAAAGTATTGACATCCAGGGGTATGAGATTAGCAGCAAAGGTGTAACCTCCAAAAGATAACAAACATCCGGGACAGCACTCCGATAAAACTGTTGGCCCACCTAGTGGAACCCTCAACACTAACTCATCTACCAACTGTTGAGTTAACAGATTAAGTTCACCAACTAAAGAACATCGTATGAAAGAGTGAGTAGCACCCGGATCTATCAAAACTGAAACTGGTATACTATTAAACAAAAGCATCTCTCCTGTAACAACTTGTGAAGAGATTATACCTTCTTGAGGTGTCAAAGAAAAGAAATGTGCTAGAGCTCTCCCTCTACCACGCTGTCCTCTCTGACCACTCCTGCCACTAGGCACTCCGCCACCTCTGGAACCAGAAGCCACAGAAGAACTCGGTCCTTCAACTGGAGGTTGTCTCTGAGCATCATAAAACTGAGACTGAGAGGCTTGTGATGCTACTGGTTGAAGCTGAGGGCAAAACCTTTTTATATGTCTTGTCTGCCCACAATGGTAACACTCTATATAGTTTGAACCCTCACATTGCCCATAGTGTAATCTTCCACAAGCATTACATACTCGCATCACCTGTCTCTGTGGACTAGTCACAGAAGTAGATGATCCAGATGGCCACTCACTAGGCGCACTGCCCCATCTCCCTGGGCTGTATCTCCCTCTGCTTCTAGAAGAAGTAACATCCTCAGATCTCTGCCTACTGAAACAGATAAAGCCACGCCCGAGTTTAGAAAAGAAACCTCTACCTCCACCTCTATATCCACTACTGGACTGTCCTCTACTGAAATCTGTAGATCTCTTCTTAGATTCAGGCACCTTGTCAGCATTCACAGATTCTTCAACCTGTCTGGCAGCCTCAACAAACTCGCCAAAGTTCTCTCTATTCCTTCTACTAGTAGCAGAAACTGTATGCCGAATTTCTGGCCTCAGCCCTTCTTGAAACCTTCTGCATCTTTCTATGTTGTCAAGAACAAGCTGCGGACAGAAGTTTGCTAACCGGGTGAAAAGTGCTTCATACTCAGTAACTGTCATGTTCCCCTGCTTAATGTTCTGTAACTGTCTGATTTTCTCATTAATAAAGGTGGGTGGATAAAACTTAAGATGAAACTCTTCAGAGAAGTCCTGCCAAGAAAGCTCTGTACCTCTCCTCTTTTCCTCCACACCACGCCACCACAACTCTGCATCGCCTGTCAAAAGATAGACTGCATGATTAATCTTTTTCTCTTCTGAAAGCTCCATCAGGCGAAAGACCTTCTCTATCTGTCTCAACCACTCATCAACCTCTGCTGGATCTGTAGTACCATTGAATTCTATACCACCAAGCTTCTTTACAAGCTCATATGATCTCATCAGATCCTTACTGCTGGTAGAAGTAGAAGCTCGCCTATCAGTCTTGTACCTCTCTCTGGTCTCCAGAAACATCCTGTACATCCGGGATGCTTCATCAACATGATCACCTCCACCTGGACCTATGTCCTGTGGATTAGGGCCAACACGGCTCTCGGCCTGATCATCACGATCAAAGACTCTTCCTGCCATCTGCAATAATATAACATAATATTTCCTGTTAGAAAACTACAGATAGAAGAAAGACACCTAAACCTTAATCCTATTGGTCTCTTATCGTCGAAAACTACAGATAGAAGAAAGACACCTAAACCTTAATCCTATTGGTCTCTTATCGTCCCATGACTTGGACTCTGAGTAACTATGTACTCAACCTATGCTCTAATACCAAAAATTGTCACGCCCCAATCTCACATTAACCACAAACCACGAAATTAGGGCGTGACGGATGGGATTATCACATAAACAAATCACGGAGAACTTTTTCTTTTTAAAACCTCGTAATGATATCCGGATTATTGCTATAAACTAAAACATAATAAACTATTGCGGAAGCATTTCAATTAAACTGGCTAGAGAACATAAATAGAGTTTACAACATGTAACGTTGTTTAACAGAAAGTAAACATAACAGTTAATTTACATCTTTATACACATTCCACATACGCACTCTCTCTTACCCACACCATGTTCCAAGGATCGAGGGGAAAGGACTAAGAGACCTCTAACTAGACTAACTACAAACCTTCTATAAAATAGGCGTTAGGATGAAACGATCCTTCCGATTCATGTTGTTGATGCTGACCTGAAAATGTTTGAGTAGAGGGATGAGCCTACTCGCTCAATGAATAGCATTTCACTTAGCTATCACTAAACAACTCATCAGATATATAAAATTTAAATTAAGCATAAGTACAGTACTAAGCATGACAGTTCTATTGACATAACAGAATTATAGATAACAATCTCATTTTTATGCAACAAATAAACAATTATAGAGAAATGGCATAGAAGTTCAAATCTCTTAACATATTAAACTTACTGTGATCCTATATGTTTACACCTATATATTATTATGCCCCAAACATATGCAGTGCACTTTGCATATGAAGATCTGTAGCGAACTACGATCCCACCGTACAAGACCTAGCGACACACCCGGGAAATGCTAAGTCTGACTTCCCGTCCTGGTCTGCACATGAATCTCAGGCTCTCAAGGGCCTCACTGCAGTTCTTAGGCACTCAAGGGCCTCACTGCACTAACTCTGAGTGCTCTAGACTCCTCCCGCAACCTGTAGTGCACAGTCGGAGGGTCTGGGTTACCACCGTGACACACGCACAGATTATTGTTGAATAACCCCTATATTACTCCAGTGCCACTGTGACACACGCACGGATTATTGTTGGACACTGGTCGCTGACCATCTAGACTCAGGGCTAGATGGGTCGTTTCACCCCAAAGGTACAGACCGCGCAATGGGGTTCTACGGTGTTGGAGCACCTAAGTCTATTAACTGATTATCATATAAACACTTAAACAGGAATATCACATTTCATACTTATTTCACATTATGAACATCACTTGAAAGCACATATAAATATCATTTGTCATCTTTAAATATGACTCAATATCACTTGTCCAATTTCAATGCTAAACAACCGTCTTTAATCAGTGTATACATTACTACTGTAATACCGGAAAATCTATCATACACTATTGTATGTGCTACACTATTTGGGAGTTATATCAACTGATACTGAAGCAATATATACAATGAAATCGAGTTCGATAGTGATAAATAAATGAAATACTACTCACCCACTTCGGTGTGTTCGTATACACCGAAATCGTCCACAAACACGCCTAATTCTGCTTTTCTGCAACTTTGCACGCCGTGCAACTGATTTGCACCCCGTGCAATCTGGGCAGAAACACTTTTGTTCTGTTTTTCTGCAACTTTGCACCCCGTGAAACTGATCTGCACCCCGTGCAACTGATCTGCACGCCGTGCAAACCTGTGCAGAAACAGAAATCCCCGACATCAGCTTTCTATAACTTTGCACGCCGTGCAAACGGATTTGCACGCCGTGCAACCTGCGTAGAAACGGAAATCCCCGAGGAAGAAGGTGGATTCGGGGTCGATTCGCGGGAAATCTCCGCACGAAATACCTTGGGAACTTCAAGACGACCTAGCAGCAACCTGTAGACGTTGCTTTTCACGCCTTTGGCCGCTCCTAGCACCTCCTTGGCCGGCTCCTATCTTGGTCGGGCAGCAGGAACGGGGAAGAAGAAAGGGGAAGGGGAAGAAGGTGAAGTGGCTGGCTGATTCGGCTGGAGAAGATGAGGAATCGAAGAAGAACGGAGAAGGAGGGGCTTGATTGCCCAGCTTTCTCCTCTAGCTCGCTCTCTCCCTCTCCCTTTCTATGTTTTTCTCAAGCGGCAACTGAAGGAATGAACGTATCGTTCATTCAAGGTTGGCTAACAAAGCTAATAAAGGAAAAACTAAAGAAGGGATAAGGAAGGGCGCCCAGGGGGGCGGATGCAAATTACCCAAGAACTTTCAGAAATTACATATAGGTCCCTGCTCGCTAAAAAGCTCATATCGTTTTACTCTTAGGTGGGTTTTGCGTGATTTCTCTGGCAACGGATCAAGCACAAACTTTTCCTCAACCTCAGGACAAGAGAACAAGCTAATGATACATTAACACTAGCTCAAAGCTCAAAACACTATTAACAAAAGCAAGTACTCATCTCAACATAACTAGTTCAATTATGCACTAACCAAGGTACTTACTGGTAAAACGAAATGTGGGTCATAACAGGTGGTACACATTCATTACTAAATCCTAAACCCTAAACTCTAAACCCTAAATGTTAAACCTAATATCCAAACCCTAATCCATATAGTCTATTGGCTTAGAAATTCAATAGAGATTTGTTCATTAGGAGTAAATCTTGGATAGTCCCTAGTTTGGGATTATTCTTGAACACATAAGCTCACTTAGAATGTAAGTCTATAATGTGTATTTCATTTCTCTGATGTTTTGCCGGCACTTTCCCATTTGTTCTCTGAGTACATATGTAGGCGGGTATTTGTTCAGCTACATCAGTGAACTATGGGGAAATGCTGCCAAAATATTATTTAAAACTAAATACACATTATATACTTACTAGTGATATTAAATATTTAAGAATGGAATAGGTGGTATACATTCATTACTAAACCCTAAACCCTAACCCTTAAAAGCTAAACCTAATATCTAAACCCTAATTCCCTATAGTCTGTTGGATTAGAAATTCATCAAAGATTTGTTTATTAGCAGTAAATTTTGCATGGTACCTGGTTTGAGATTGTTCTTGAACACTTAACCTCATTCATAATGTATGTGTATAATGTATATTTCATTTCTAAGATGTTTCTCCAACACTTCCATGTTTTTTATTTGAGTGCATATGTAAGTGGGTATTTGTCAATATACATCAGTGTACTTTGAGAACAACGGGGAAAATGCTGCCAAAATATTCTATACTTACTAGTGAGATTAAGTGTTCAAGAATGGGATAGTTGGTACACATTCATCACTAAACTCTAAACCCTAACGCTAAATGGTGATTCAATTCAAACATATTTTATTTTATAATTGGCATAGATAACACTTTATTTAATACTCATTTTCCCTATGATCATAATATGGATCGATCATGGATATCCATTCCAAATTATTGCACTCCCTAGTTTATTATTAGTCTTGATAAGTTTAAAAAAATTGCAAAGGAACATAAAAAATAACATGGACATAGATTCCTTTTCCCATGTTAAATTGTAGTAACAACTTGAAAGTCAACATTGTTGATGAAATAAAAAGTCATTTCATGTTCAATAGGATTGTACAAGGATGTATTGGCATTGAGAGATTCCTACAATGAGATCATTAGATGTTAATAGTGGTACTTGTGTTGAAGAAGAAATTGTCGATGATGTTGATGTGAATGAACCAATTCTGATTGACAAGATTGACAATGTTATATAGTTGTGGGGTAAATTTTACCAATTCGCCTTATTTATTTATAAAAAATGTGCATGATGCTGGGAGATCATTATACTTAGGTTGTACTAAGTTTACGAAGTTGAGCGTTGTATTGATATTGTATACACTGAAGGCTAACAATAGATGGAATGACAAAATCTTCACATCTCTGTTATCTTTATTGAAAGAAACTCTTCCTCAAGGAAAAGAGCTTCCAATCTCAACATATATTTTGGGTTAACCAGTATATACACAATTCTCAAAATGAAAGGCGTGCAAAGAATGAGAATGATCACAAGTTGGTTCTATATAGTTACGCTTGGAGTTGGTAAGAGAGAGTGTCCTCTTCTAAGAAACCTACTCCTATGTCGTGGAGTCGTCTACTACTCCTGCACCTCTACCTTGTCATGATGAGTGAATAGATGCAAGGAAAACCCCCACTAGAGAAATAACCAACTTTACCATCTATGAGGTGGCTATAAAAATGGTAAAATTAAACTCTCATAATGCATGTTCAATTTTTACCTTGATTGTTATGTTTTACTAACTAATTACTATTGATGATTATTAGTGGTAGCTATATGAGCAAAGAAATAAGGTATGCTCATCCCTGGGGTCCAAAAATGGATTAATTGATGATTTCTCTAGGTATTCAAGAGAATCTTGGTTGTACTAGGGGTTTTGGAGCTGGTGTTTGGATAAGATCCTATTTTCGCTCATCAATAGAAGTGAAGATGTATCAAGAAAGGTAGATTTTCACCAGATGAGGTAGAGAACATAGTAGCAAAGAGAACAAAAGAAGCAATGTGATGCTTTTATGCTTCTCACTCTCAAAAAATTACTCTGTGCCAGACTTCTCTTCTGACAAGGTGATTGGGAATACTCCCATGTAACCTTCTTAGATAAAATATGTGTTGCACCACTCTTCTAATGAGGTGACTGGGAGTAATCCCATGGTCCCACTAGGTACGCATGGTGTAAGTCTTTTGTGATATAATTGTAAGGACCCTGACCTTCGTTTAGGGTTTACCCTGTTTGCTTTGCTTAACCTTGGTGCTTTGTTGCTTGCTAATCACCTTTGGTGGTAATTAGGGTTTGGTTGTGCTTTGTTGAGAGTTGGAGGGGCTACTTGCAAATAACCCAAGTCTAGGGTTTGTGGGCAAGTTTGACACCTTGTGTGGTGTTCCTCTCTCTCTCTCTGCTTCCTCTAGTGTAGAGAGGAAGGCTTGGGCTCGTTGCTTGAGTTCCTTTGGGCCTGGTTGAGTTTGTTTGGGCCTAGTTGAGTGTTGTCTTTACTCCTTTGTGCCTTGTGTCGGGCAAGGACATGGGTGTGCCGCCCAGGCTGTGTCGCCCAGGGCTGTGTCGCCCATGGTGGGGTTGTGTCGCCCAGTTGTGTCGCCCATGATCTTTGACCTAGCTTTGACCTCGTTTGTGTCACCACTAGTGGACACTTAGTGCATGATTCTCACATGTGGTAATGACCTTGGACAAGTGTTTAGAGCTTGCTAGAGTGGTGTATCTTGCACTAGGACAAGTGTCCCTAGGTAGGTGACACCTTGCTTGGTTCTACCTTGTTTTCTCCTCCCTTTCCTTCTATATATGTGTTTCCCTTTCTTTGCAAAGGATCCCTTTATCTCTTTTGCCTCCCTCTCCTTGGCGTGCACGACACACCCTTCTCTTTGGCAAGTGGTGTCCGATACCCCCCCCCTTTGGAGGAGCAGCTTGGTGGCTGTTATCCTTGGTGTCTTCTTCTTCCTTGCTTGGTAGTGCTAGGAGCTTGGAGCTTGCTTAAGGCGGGTTACATAACTCCTAACCCTAACTACACTACTCTCTTCTCATGTTTGTATATGTTGCTATGATCATGTCGGCTATGTTGTAGCTAGTTTGATTTTTTTTCTTGCTTAAGTATCCATGTTGGTCGATCCTTGTGATCTAGGGTTTCTTGGTGAGCAATACTCCTTTCTCTCCTCGGTCTAAAGGAGTGAGTTTGAGCTTCGAGTAGCATGGGCAACACCCCTCTTTCTCTTAGTTGATTGAGGTGAGCTTGTGTTCTAGTTGCTTGAGCAACACTCTCCTCTCACCATTGACTAAAAGGGAGAGCTTGGTGGTTGTTGTGGACCTTGTTTAGGGTTTGTTCTTGTGTTGCCCGATGGGTAATAGGTGGTGTGCAAGACCCCTCCTTCTTAGTTGATTGAGGTGAGCCATCTCCTTGACCCTCTAGGGTTTGGTGTCTTGTGACGATCTTGTGGGTTAACACCTTGGATGTTTTGAGTTGGGGAGGTGCTGCCCGACAGCCCTCTTGACCTAACACCTTGGACTTTATGCTATGTTGGTGATGGGCGATATCCCTGGTCCCTGTGACGGGCGTCACATTGTCACTTTTCCTTGTGACAGCCGATAGGCCCTGTCTTAGTTGGTTGCACGATAAGTCTCTTAGATGTTGCCCATGTGGAGTACCTTGCACACACCTGACTTTGATGAGGTTAGTGTCGTTATGGGGACGTTGCTAGTAGCCTGTGATGGGCGTCACGTTGGTTGTGTGTCAGCCGATAGCCCTACCCTGTGACGGGCATTGCAGCTGAGCCCGACATAGGCCGTTGCTCGACAGGGCTGGGTGCCAGACACCCCGTCACATGTTCGTTCCTTACTGCTGCACGCTTTGTTGTTGTTGCCTTGGGGGATAACGTTGTGTCGCCCAACACATGTTGTGCACAGCTCTCTAGCGCAGCGTTGCGCTTTGCACCTGGTTGCTGGTCGTTATGAGATGAGCTTTAGGTGAGGGCAGGTTGCCCGATACATCTTCTAGTGAGGATTCTTGGTATCTCTAGAGAGGGTTCTACATATCACGGAAGGCCGATATGATGAATATGTTCTTGTTTAAAATGATGGTGACATTTGTGCATGCTTAATAAGTACTCCTTATGGTAACGCTTGTTCATCTAAACTTAACATGGCTATACACACGAATTTGATCACCTTGATTATCTGTATAATGCTAAGGATAATAATGAGCATGTAATGTGGATTGCTTAATGGGGTACCCTATGCCTATGATCATAAGTTGATGCATGATTAAGGAAGTATATCTAATCATTGATGTCACCTTATATTGGTAGCATGGTCTTTTTGTTAAATCCTTGATTATTGTGTACTAACCATGCAGGTGAGGCATAGCCAAGTAAAAAGGGCTATGAGGTATATGTGATGAGTAACACTACCTTGATAGTTACTCTTGATACTGAGATAACAGGTATAATGGGATTCATATTCCATGAGGATGATGATGATGTGAGCCTTGAGAGGCAGTGGCAAAATATGTTGAGGGATTGAGATCCCATGGTATGTGATGATCCATGTGATTGGTCTAGATTGATTGGCAAGAGGCTAAGTGATAACATTTGATGTGAGATCCTTGTGATGGATCAGTATGGTGTGAATTGTAGTAAAAGCATAATGTTGAGTTTTATATTATTTACTTTGTTATTGCATGTTATACAACTTGGTTGAATCTTGCAATCCATATAAAAGATACTAAATAATCACAGTGAAATATATCATGTAGTTGCCCTGGCCATAGATCCATCATCGTCAGGAATTTGGTGATGGTGAAATGGGTTCTCCTACGGGTTAACCCGGAGTGCATATTGTTGAATATGCGAGGTTTCTCCTAGCCTAAAGTGAGGAGGTAAGAGTGCAACTTTGGTTGTAGACTCCAGGGTGCGGATTCAGGCCCGTAGCCCAATTGTGATAAGAGCATGGTGAACAGGCCCATGGCTCAAGATACGTGATATGAGGAGCATGAATGCGTTCATGGCTAAGAGCACGGTGAACAGGCCCGTGGCTCAGTTCCACTAGCGCTGAGACCTGTACCGAGGCGGGCTAGGCAGAGGGTAGCCTGACCCTATGGTTAAGACCACTTCAGCATGAGACTGCGGTCCTGCTTGTGTTGTACTCGTGCACTGACCATGAGGTGGGAGGTCATGGAGTCCGGCTCTTCCATTGACCTTGTATGGAACCGGCTCCGGGTTTTGCAGCCGTCGGTTGGATTTGAACAATACGGTTCACTTCCTCAGGGCATAATAATATGTAATCCAGCCGAATAGTGTTTACTGCTTAAGCTAAACATGAAACATTTGTTGAGGCCTTGCTTGCGTAGTTAATCTTGTTATATCCTGCAGCTACTTATATGCTCATCCTATTATGTGGCACTATATCTTATCTTGTTAATCATGTTCCATCAAAAGGATGGTTATAGGCCTTGAGTACATCTGGTAAGCTTGCTAAGTGTGAACAGCTTTACTCCATTTACTGCTCTCGTTATACTCCTTATCAGTGAACTGCTATATATATATATATATATATATATATATATATATATATATATATATATATATATATATCTGAGGCTTTGTAGTTTCGGCGGGGAGTTATGTTTCTCGCTGGGACAATGTTCAATTGTCTCACTCCACTGGTTTACACCCTTTTTAGGTGGTCGAGCTAGACATGGTGGTGGTCGCGGGGTTGCGGCCGAGCAGTAAGAAGAGCAGTAGAAGGCAAGCAGTGGATATGCTGCTGGTTTTGGATGTTTTGTAGTAGAGTCTAGAGTCATCCCTGTACTCTCAGGTCCTTGGGAACATTTTGACGTTGTTTCACGATGAGTAGTTGTAGATGTTTTTGTATATCCTGCTGCTGGCCGGATGTGGGCCTTTATGTACATATAAACAGGTAATGGACTCATGTTATGATCAGACAGTTGTTGTTCTATGTTGGGGACAGGTTTCAAGGCTTGTATATGTTTATATAACCTATTTTCTTGCAGGATGTGGACTGGAATGTAATAGTTTCTCAGTTTATCCGCTTTCTGCAATCGGTTTTATTTAACCTGTGTCTTTGGAAATCTGTGGTTATTGTGATTTCCACACATTTTTGCATAACACCTCACTATCTGTGTGATAGTGGGATGTGTTGCCACAATTTTTGGTATCAGAGCTTTAGGTTCACTGAGTCTACAGGGATATAGGACTAGGTTGTGTTTGTTCTTATGAGTTTTCCAGATTTTCTCACAGTCATCTTCTGCTCTCAGCGGAAGAAAAGCCAAGATGTCTGGAAACCATGAAGCACATGATGATGAGCACAGTGATGTTGCATCAGTCGATGGAGCTTTTGAGCATACACATGGAGATCGGGTGCCTGAGATCCCCCAACCTAACCCATCCATTCTTGAACACCCTGCCTATCAACAGCTTATGGCACAGTTCATGGCTACGATGAATCTCATGGTGGAGCAATTTCCAGTGCCTCCTTCGAGAGCACAGGCTCCCCATGGAGAAGCATTGGGTATTGGGAAGACCTTCGAGCGGCTTCGCCGAGTCGGAGCTTCGGACTATGCTGGAACGACTGATCCAGTGGATGCAGATCTGTGGCTGACAAGTCTTGAGAAGGCTTTCCGGATCCTTGACATCCCCAAAGCAGACAAAGTAAAGCATGATATCTACCTCCTAAAAGGTAGTGCTGGTCACTGGTGGACCATTGAGGAAGAGAAGCGGCCTAGTGAGGTGATCTGTTGGGAGGTTTTTCGACGCGAGTTTGTTAGAAGATACTTCCCGAAGACGTATCTAGATGAGAAGATCAGTCAGTTTGAGAGCCTGCGACAAGGAACGATGAACATCACTGAGTATGAATCCAAGTTCATGGATCTGTTGAGGTTTTGTCCTCACATGGCAGCGACAGACGAGGAGCGGATCAGACGTTTCAAGAAGGGTCTGAGTTCTGAGCTGACAACACCTATGTCTGTGTTGGAGAATCGAGAGTGGTTTGCTACATTTTTGGAATTTGTCCGGAGGATTGAACAAACAGTAAGGGAGAAGAGAGAGTCTATGGCTAAAAAGAGACCTGCTCATTTCCAGGGATGGCGGTTTGGTGGCTTCAAGAAGCCAAGGTTTGTGGCACTGTCAACAATGAGAAGTTCTGGTGTACTGTCTCAGTGGTCTCTGAGTAGGGGAAGAGGTTATGTTTCTTCGCCATCTAAGGCACACAGTACATCTTCTGTGGCAGTAACAGGGCCATCTAGGCCACGGTTTGAGGAGAGTTCATGCCATCTTTGTGGACAAGTCGGGCATTTCAGGATTAATTGCCCGAATAGAGATGTTGAAGTGACACAGCAGCTGAGGCAGAACCAGCAAGGATCGGATAGACAGCAGCCAGTGGTAGCAGAGGACGAGAACGTGGTTCAGGGTCTCAAGCTGGATCATCTTCTCAAGGGAGCAGAGGACGTGGACAGCAAGCAACGGCTCGATTCTATGCTATGAATCAGCCAGAGGCGATAGTCAACCCACGAGTAGTGACAGGTCAGATGGAGTTATTTCATTCTGATATGTCTTCTTCTTGCTTTATATCTGTTCTGGTTGACCCGGGTGCTACACACTCTTTTATCGCCTATAGTATGCTGGAAAATTGTCGTTTACCTATTAGTCGTAAGAAGGATAGCTTGTTGTTAGAAACCCCTCTTGATAGTTCCTCGTTGCTTCGAGAAGAGTGTCCATCTTGTGTCTTATCTTTCTCGGGACACAGCATTCAAGTGGATCTTATACCACTTGATATGCATGGTTTCGATGTTATCCTTGGGATGGATACCTTAGAAAAGTATAAGGTGGTTTTGGACTATGGTTCCAAGAAGGCGGTGTTTGATGATGCTAGATAGAGGTGGATCTTCCAAGGAGATAGGAAGATTCTTCCGACGTGTCTGGTATCAGCTATGGTGGCAGAGAAGTTGCTACAATGGGGTTGTGAGGCATTCTTAGCTCACGTGGTGGATACCATTGTGGCTATCAAGGCGAAAGGTCCTAGTCTCGAAGAGGTGTCAGTTGTCTAGGAGTTCACAGAAGTGTTTCCTGAAGAGTTCCCTGGTGTTCCTCCACGACGGGAAATTGATTTTGAGATCAATCTGGTGCCAGGAACACAGCTAGTTGCACAGACACCGTATAGGATGGCTCCAGTGGAGATGGCAGAGCTTAAGAAGCAGTTGCAAGAGTTGTTGGATAAAGGTTTCATCCGACCGAGTACGTCGCCTTGGGGTGCTCCCGTGTTGTTCATCAAGAAGAAGGATGGTTCGATGCGTTTGTGTATAGACTACCGGCAGTTGAACAAGGTCACGATCAAGAACAAGTACCCGTTTCCGAGGATAGATGATCTGTTCGATCAGTTCCGTGGTGCCACAGTATTCTCCAAGATCGATTTACGGTCTGGATATCATCAGTTGAGGATTAAGGCGGATGACATACCAAAGTCAGCTTTTCGAACAAGGTATGGCCACTTTGAGTTTGTGGTTATGCCGTTTGGGCTAACCAATGCACCTGGTGCTTTCATGGACCTGATAAACAGAGTGTTTCGTACGTTTCTAGATCAGTTTGTTGTAGTCTTTATAGATGACATTTTGATCTATAGTCGGGACAGACAAGAACATGAGCAACATCTTCGACAAACGTTGACTCTTCTTCGCCAACATCAGCTATATGCTAAGTTCAGTAAGTGTGAGTTCTGGTTGGAAGAAGTGACTTTCTTGGGTCATGTAATATCTGCTGAAGGAGTCAAAGTAGATCCGAGGAAGGTGGAATCTGTTGCTGAATGGGAACAGCCGAAGACGTCGACAGAAGTTCATAGTTTTATGGGTCTAGCAGGATACTATAGGAGGTTTATCAAGGACTTCAGTGCGATTGTGTTGCCGATGACAAAGTTGACTAGGAAGGATGTACCTTTCGTTTGGGATGATCGATGTCAGCAAGCTTTCCAGAGTCTAAAGGAGAAGCTGACCAGTGCTCTAGTGTTAATCCTGCCAGAGCCTGGGAAGGGCTATGTTGTTTTTTGTGATGCCTCCAAGAAAGGTTTAGGTTGTGTGTTGATGCAGGAAGATCATGTGGTTTCTTTTGCTTCACGATAGCTTAAGAAACACGAGGAGAGCTATCCGACTCATGACTTGTAGCTGGCAGCAGTGGTTCATGCGTTAAATATTTGGAGACACTATCTATATGGGGAAGTGTGTCAAATCTTTACGGATCATAAGAATCTGAAGTACATCTTTTCGCAGCATGAGTTGAACATGCGACAGCATCAATGGATGGAGTTGATCAATGATTACGATTGCACTATCAAGTATCATCCTGGTAAGGCAAATGTAGTAGCTGATGCGCTTAGCAGAAAGTCTTCTTCTCTTTCTTCAAAGAAGGCACAGTTGAGTTCTCTGGTATGCCATAGGCGGGATATGTTCGTTTCTTTGCTACAGATGAATGTGTAGATGGAAGTTTCTTTGTTAGCTGGACTTTTATCTCAAATACAAGTCAAGCCTACACTAAGACGGCAGATCAAAGATGCACAACAGACAGATGATGTGGTACAGTTGATAAGATCAGAGTTCGGTAGCGAAAATCATGATGGGTTCCATGAGTCCGAGGATGGGCTAGTTTGCTATCACAATAGGATGGTGGTTCCAGATGTTGATGAGTTGAGGAAGCTGGTACTCGAGGAAGCACACACGTCGATGTATGTTATGCATCCAGGTCTCACCAAGATGTATCATAGTCTGAAGGACTTATATTGGTGGCCCGGTTTGAAGAAAGATGTAGTTGAGTTCGTGGCTAAGTGTGTAGTGTGTCAGCAAGTCAAGGATGAACATCAGAATCCGGCGGGTACGTTGCAACCTTTACCGATACCGCAGTGGAAATGGGATCATATAACCATGGATTTCGTAGTTGGTCTACCCAGGACAACTAGGAATCATGATTCCATTTGGGTAATAGTGGACAGACTGACGAAGTCTGCCCAATTCCTACCTGTAAAGATGACATATACAGCAGAAAAGCTCGCTCGAGTGTATGTGGATGAGATAGTACGTTTGCACGGTGTGCCAGCGATGATAGTTTCTGACAGAGGTCCTCAGTTCACAAGTCGTTTCTGGGAACAGTTGCACAAAGTGTTGGGAACACAGTTGAGGTTCAATACCGCCTTCCACCCACAGACAGATGGACAGTCTGAGAGAACTATTCAGATTTTGGAGGATCTTCTCCGTGCGTGTGCTTTGCAGTTTCTAGGCAACTGGGATGTGCACCTTAGTTTGATAGAGTTTGCTTATAACAACAGTTATCAGCGGAGCATTAATATGGCTGCTTATGAGGCTTTGTATGGGAGGAAGTGCATATCCCCTTTGCGTTGGTATGAGTTTGGTGAATATCAGCTTTTGGGTCCTGAGTTAGTACAACAGACAATAGAAAAGATCAAGGTGATACAACAACAGTTGAAAGCGGCACAGGATAGGCAGAAGTCTTATGCAGACAAACGTCGACGACCTTTGGAGTTCCAGGTAGGATACAAAGTGTATCTTAAAGTCTCGCCATGGAAATGTGTGCTAAAGTTTGGTCGGAAGGGTAAGTTAGCACCCAGGTATATGGGGTCTTACCCGGTCATAGCACGCGTTGGCAAAGTAGCTTACGAGATAGATTTGCCTCCAGAGTTACACAGGTTACATCCAGTTTTCCATGTCAGTATGCTGAAGAAAAGTCACCCAGATTTAGGAATAGTGATACAGCCAATGGAGGTTGAGCTTGATGAAGATGTGACCTACGAGGAAGGTCCTGTGGCGATCCTTGACAGAAGAGTTAAGAAGTTGAAGAGGAAGGACCTGGTTCTTATAAAGGTTCTTTGGCATCATTGAGGCGTTGAGGAAGTCACATGGGAGCTTGAGGAAGAGATGAGGAGGAAGTATCCCTCGCTTTTCTCTTCGGATTTCGGGGACGAAATCCCTTTGTAGGGGGTTATTCTATAAGGACCCTGACCTTCGTTTAGGGTTTACCCTGTTTGCTTTACTTAACCTTGGTGCTTTTTTGCTTGCTAATCACCTTTGGTGGTGATTAGGGTTTGGTTGTGCTTTGTTGAGAGTTGGAGGGGCTACTTGCAAATAACCCAAGTCTAGGGTTTGTGGGCAAGTTTGGCACCTTGTGTGGTGTTCCTCTCTCTCTCTCTGCTTCCTCTAGTGTAGAGAGGAAGGCTTGGGCTCGTTGCTTGAGTTCCTTTGGGCCTGGTTGAGTTTGTTTGGGCCTAGTTGAGTGTTGTCTTTGCTCCTTTGTGCCTTGTGTCGGGCAAGGACATGGGTGTGCCGCCCAGGCTGTGTCGCCTAGGGCTGTGTCACCCATGGTGGGGCTGTGTCGCCCAGTTGTGTCGCCCATGATCTTTGACCTAGCTTTGACCTCGTTTGTGTCACCACTAGTGGACACTTGGTGCATGATGCTCACATGTGGCAATGACCTTGGACAAGTGTTTATAGCTTGCTAGAGTGGTGGATCGTGCACTAGGACAAGTGTCCCTAGGTAGGTGACACCTTGCTTGGTTCTACCTTGTTTTCTCCTCCCTTTCCTTCTATATATGTGTTTCCCTTTCTTTGCAAAGGATCCCTTTATCTCTTTTTCCTCCCTCTCCTTGGCGTGCACGACACACCCTTCTCTTTGGCAAGTGGTGGCCGATACCCCCCCCTTGGAGGAGCAGCTTGGTGGACGTTATCCTTGGTGTCTTCTTCTTCCTTGCTTGGTGGTGCTAGGAGCTTGGAGCTTGCTTAAGGTAGGTTACATAACTCCTAACCCTAACTACACTACTCTCTTCTCATGTTCGTATATGTTTCTATGATCATGTCGGCTATGTTGTAGCTAGTTTGGTTTTTTTTCTTGCTTAAGTATCCATGTTGGCCGATCCTTGTGATCTAGGGTTTCTTGGTGAGCAATACTCCTTTCTCTCCTCGATCTAGAGGAGTGAGTTTGAGATTCTAGTAGCATGGGCAACACCCCTCTTTCTCTTAGTTGATTGAGGTGAGCTTGTGTTCTAGTTGCTTGAGCAACACTCTCCTCTCACCATGGACTAAAAGGGAGAGCTTGGTGATTGTTTTGGACCTTGTTTAGGGTTTGTTGTTGTGTTGCCCGATGGGTGATAGGTGGTGTGCAAGACCCCTCCTTCTTAGTTGATTGAGGTGAGCCATCTCCTTGACCCTCTAGGGTTTGGTGTCTTGTGACGATCTTGTGGGTTAACACCTTGGATGTTTTGAGTTGGGGAGGTGGTGCCTGACAGCCCTCTTGACCTAACACCTTAGACATTATGCTATGTTGGTGACGGGCGATATCCCTGGTCCCTGTGACGGGCGTCACATTGTCACTTTGCCTTGTGACAGCCGATAGGCCCTGGCTTAGTTGGTTGCACGATAAGTCTCTTAGACGTTGCCCATGTGGAGTACCTTGCACACACTTGACTTTGATGAGGTTAGTGTCGTTATGGGGACGTTTCTAGTAGCCTGAGATGGCGTCACGTTGGTTGTGTGTCGGCCGATAGCCCTACCCTGTGATGGGCATTGCAGCTGAGCCTGACATAGGTCGTTGCCCGATAGGGCTGGGTGCCCGACACCCTGTCACATGTTGGTTCCTTACTGCTGCACGCTTTGTTGTTGTTGCCTTGGGTGATAAAACTATGTCGCCCGACACATGTTGTGCACTGCTCCCTGGCGCAGCGTTGCGCTTTGCACCTGGTTGCTGGTCGTTATGAGATGAGCTTTAGGTGAGGGCAGGTTGCCCGATACATCTTCTAGTGAGGATTCTTGGTATCTCTAGAGAGGGTTCTACATATCACGGAAGGCCAATATGATGAATATGTTCTTGTTTAAAATGATGGTGACATTTGTGCATTCTTGATAAGTATTCCTTATGGTAACACTTGTTCATCTAAACTTAACATGGCTATACACACGAATTTGATCACCTTGATTATCTGTATAATGCTAAGGATAATAATGAGCATGTAATGTGGATTGCTTAATGGTGTACCCTATGCCTATGATCATAAGTTGATGCATGATTAAGGAAGTATATCTAATCATTGATGTCACCTTATATTGGTAGCATGGTCTTTTTGTTAAATCCTTGATTATTGTGTACTAACCATGCAGGTGAGGCATAGCCAAGTAAAAAGGGCTATGAGGTATATGTGATGAGTAACACTACCTTGATAGTTACTCTTGATACTACGATAACAGGTATAATGTGATTCCTATTCCATGAGGATGATGATGATGTGAGCCTTGAGAGGCAATGGCAAAATATGTTGAGGGATTGAGATCCCATGCTATGTGATGATCCATGTGATTGGTCTAGATTGATTGGAAAGAGGCCAAGTGATAACATGTGATGTGAGATCCTTGTGATGGATCAGTATGGTGTGAATTGTAGTAAAAGCACAATGTTGAGTTTTATATTGTTTACTTTGTTATTGCATGTCATACAACTTGGTTGAATCCTGCAATCCATATAAAAGATACTAAATAATCACAGTGAAATATATCATGTAGTTGCCCTGGCCATAGATCCATCATCGTCAGGAATTTGGTGATGGTGAAACGGGTTCTCCTACGGGTTAACTCGGAGCGCATATTGTTGAATATTCGAGGTTTCTCCTAGCCTAAAGTGAGGAGGTAAGAGTGCAACTTCGGTTGTAGACTCTAGGGTGCGGATTCAGGCCTGTAGCCCAATTGTGATAAGAGCATGGTGAACAGGCCCATGGCTCAAGATACGTGATATGAGGAGCATGAATGCGTTCATGGCTCAGAGCATGGTGAACAGGCCCGTGGCTCAGTTCCACTAGCGCCGAGACCTGTACCGAGGCGGGCTAGGCAGAGGGTAGCCTGACCCTATGGTTAAGACCACTTCAGCATGAGACTGCGGTCCTGCTTGAGTTGTACTCGTGCACTGACCACGAGGTGGGAGGTCGTGGAGTCTGGCTCTTCCATTGACCTTGTATGGCACCGGCTTCGGGTTTCGCAGTCGTCGGTTGGATTTGAATGGTACAGTTCACTTCCTCAGGGCATAATAATACGTAATCCAGCCGAATAGTGTTTACTGCTTAAGCTAAACATGAAACATTGGTTGAGGCCTTTCTTGCGTAGTTAATCTTGTTATATCCTGCAACTACTTATATGCTCATCCTGTTATGTGGCACTATATCTTAACTTGTTAATCATGTTCCATCAAAAGGATGGTTATAGGCCTTGAGTACATCTGGTAAGCTTGTTAAGTGTGAACAGCTTTACTCGATTTACTGCTCTCGTTATACTCCTTATCAGTTAACTGCTATATATATATATATATATATATATATATATATATATATATATATATATATATATATATATATATATATGAGGTTTTGTAGTTTTGGCGGGGAGTTATGTTTCTTGCTGGGACAATGTTCAATTGTCTCACTCCGCTGGTTTACACCCTTTTTAGGTGGTTGAGCTAGACGTGGTGGTGGTCGCGGGGTGGCGGCCGAGCAGCAAGAAGAGCAGTAGAAGGCAAGCGGTGGATATGCTGCTGGTTTTGGATGTTTTGTAGTAGAGTCTAGAGTCATCCCTATACTCTCAGGTCGTTGGGAATGTTTTGACATTGTTTCACGATGAGTAGCTATAGATGTTTTTGTATATCCTGCTGCTGGCCAAATGTGGGCCTTTATGTACATATAAACAGGTGATGGACTCATGTTATGATCAGACAGCTGTTGTTCTATGTTGGGGACTGGTTTCAAGGCTTGTATATGTTTATATAACATGTTTTCTTATAGGATGTGGACTGGAATGTAATAGTTTCTCAATTTATCCGCTTTCCGCAATCGGTTTTATTTAACTCGTGTCTTTGGAAATTTGTGGTTATGGTGATTTCCGCACGTTTTCGCGTAACACCTCGCTGTCTGTGTGATAGTGGGATGTGTTGCCACAATAATAGTCTTCCAAGTCAGTTTATATGTTGTGTTTAAGTATATATAAGACCGTATGAAAATATAGGGGGTGAGAAAATGCCATCTTGCTGTTACTGACCCTGCTTTCAATATTGTGGCACTGGGAAATGTTTTTCCACCTCTTAGTGACATCATTAATTTTGCTCCCATGCCTAATAATGTGGTTTGTGCGACTATCCAACTTGCCTTTCTAAAATGGAGAAACACACCACTGCTAATTGGCCACCCCGAACACATCACAGTAGGAGATGCACAAGGTGTTTTGACTATGTGGTCCAAAGTTGGAGTTATCTATGAGAATGTAAGACAAATTTACATTGCATTTTTGTGGTTCTTTTCTACGTTGTATATATTATTGGCAAATAATATGATAATACATGTATACCATAGAATCTAAGAATCCCCCAACAGTTCCCCCTCCAAAGCATTCTACACCTACTTATATTTCGTAGTACGTATTCGACTCGCTAGCTTCTAAGTGCAAGGGGTTGACACTATGGTAAGACTCTATAGATATGGATCAACTATGGCAGTCTGTATTTAGGAGGAGGATGTAGGGCAAGATCATGATATTGATGTATTCTTGACAAATATTGTTGATCTATATAATTATGATTGGTGGAATACAACTTTTATACAAATTTGGATATGGTGAGATCTTTTGGCGAAATACCTTGTTCTATGCAAAAATATATGTTGAAATATTTTCTATATATTGATATACATATCTTTTGAAGCTACTTGTACCCAGTGAGTGTATAGTTCACGTTAACTAATGTGAAATTTATAGTTCTATCATTGAGTAGTTATGTACATAGAGACTACAGTTTTATAGTTTATTTCTTCTCTATTTTAAATGATGTATATATGCTCAAATCTGTGTGAATGACTGCAAGAGAAACAAATA
The DNA here is from genome assembly GCA_963693085.1 of Alisma plantago-aquatica. Classification (NCBI taxonomy): domain Eukaryota; kingdom Viridiplantae; phylum Streptophyta; class Magnoliopsida; order Alismatales; family Alismataceae; genus Alisma; species Alisma plantago-aquatica. Next base: position 943,968,929 of record OY856410.1, on the reverse strand, counting down.
AAATGAGATTTGTATTTGTACATGTGGATGAGAATGTAATTGCATGTGTGTGAATGAATTGTGTAGTTGTACATATATAAATGAAAATAGAATGAAGTATGGATGTGGAGTGTTTGTTAATGTAATTTTGCAGGTATTATTGGCCTATTGTTAAATTGAACACTTGTTGAGCCTACTATTCAAATGAGGTGTACGCTCCATCTTGCTAAATAGTCCAATAGCATGACGACAGATCTGTCATTAAAAACATACAAAAATGTGATGTCGGTTTTTAAAAAACATACAATGTACATATGTGTTGTCGATTTACTCATGAAAACTGACAACTTAGCTATCCTTATCAGTGAAATTTTAACCGATAAGGAATTACAACATCAGTTTCCTTACGAAGACTAATGATGCAAACGGATCTTAAGCATCGATTTTACTTTGTAAATTGACGACAAAGATATACTTATGTTAACTTTTAATTGTCATTAGATACAACATTAGTTTGCTTCATCCATCACTTACGTCACAAATCTTCGTCGTCGGTTGCACTAATAAAAACGGATGAGTATAACCCAACAACTATCTTAATTTATTGTTATAACCAATTATGTTGTCAGTTTCTTTATGTTAAACTGGAGGCACAAAACTATTTTTACGTTGCTTTATCTTTTTGTAACAACTGACATTGGATCTATATTGTCAGTTCTCTCTTACTCTGAAAACTGAGACAGAAGGGCTTCAGTATTGTTGTTGCTCACATAGGTGTCCGTAGATAATCGATGATGTCAACCTAAAATAATCTATGTTATAGAGTGTATCTGTACTAGTGGCTCTTCACTGTTAAGATATTTCTCTTGTGAAACATCAACTGGAAGGGAGGATCTGAGTAGATAATCACATGAAGAATCAAGTTTACACAAATATGTCCATTTTTCACTAATTCATTCTAGTTAGTAATAATAGAAAATTGGATTGACTTCGGACTTCTACAAAATTTTCAAATTGGATAGTGTAGAGTGGAATGGTTCTATGCATCTGAAGATAACCATATTCTACATATTGATACTCAAGTGCTTTCATTTACTTGTTTATGGTACAAATTACCTTAAATTGTTGGGAAATGGTGGAAAATACACCATAATTATATGACAAATGAGGATCGAGATCAAATATTGATATGAATGTGATTCTTTAGGGTATATCACAACAAATGAGATATGAATATATGCTAAACCCATTGGAATTCATCCACAATTTAAGAATTACTTGCTTGTATTGCTTCCCAGTTTAGTAATATACTAGTTTCTCTACAATTGTCGACCCACATGAACTATATTAAGAGTTATATGATCAAAACTACTCTAAGACGAGTAAGATACCTAATGCAAAAAGTAAAAATATAAATTAATTTCATTGGGTGTCCACAACACCTTGAACCCTCCCCAATGTCCACACTCGGAATGATAATCGTGTCCTATCTTATAAACGAAGTAAATTAGATTATGAGGACAAATCAACGAAGAGTTGGGGACCCCATTAAGGGCAAGTGAAACCCAACTATTGAGATTCAGAAAGAAAGGATTACAAGAAAGACCTTAATCCAAGATGTGAAACACGAATTGTGAAACGAGATATTTGACGACGAACGGGCATCCTTGTATCAGTATATGATAATGAAAATAAGAGATGTTATAGACCCCTACCTAATCTTATGACCGGTTTGTACTTAGTTAGTTATCTTAAAATGGCCACCTAAGCCCTATCATCAACCTTTTAGTTCTTCAATCAGTTTCCAATGGTGAGTTAGACGGCCCGACGTTGTCCTTTCTGTATCAGCGATCTGTGGCACTAATTAAAAATTATAATAATAGATATCATCGTCATTATCACTGAGCCGTCCACGCATACGAAAACATCAGTGGAAACACTACACGTGATTGGGTGAAGTCCACCACGTGAGAGCTAATCAAATCATCCACGCTTTCCTGACTAAGACGACCATGGGGGGCAGAATACCGTTGTTACTCTACTTCAAGAAAAGTCAAAAGGAACGCGGTTCCTACCAGTGCCGAAGCCTAATATGGGTCAGGTGAGGCCGTGCCTCACCCATCCTTAGAACAAAAGATACTATTTTATCCTTCCGCATTGCACGCCTAATTCACTACAAACCCAACTGTTTAGTTTGACTATCTGTACTATTATAAAAAGAGCGAGTTTGATGCTACGCTCTTCTTGATTCACTCTCTTCTTTCTTTTTTTCAAAGAATTTTGCTCCTACAAATATGTATTATCACACTCTCCTATTAACTTTTATTATCTTTGATTCTGTATTTCTCTCTCTATCCCACGGAAACGGTTCCTTGATTTTCTCATTTCAAACAACCAACATAAATATCTTTTACGGTAGGGACACTTTCACAGACGAGTCCTCTCCCCGTATATTTTCAACAAATTTTATATGTCACGTGTGCTTTCCCTAGTTTTCAGAAACGAGGCACTATTTCTATCGTGCCCTTTTCTGGGTAACAAAACGAGCAATAGGAAACGCATACGTGGGAAATTGTGAGTTGATTTGGAATGATTATGTGCGATAATACCGGACTGCCAAATAAAAGCCATTTGATGCATTAAAAATTGAAACCAGTTTGATTAGATCATTATCTTATTGAACTGTCTATCAAATCTTCTCCAAGAGTCCTCGAGAAACTAAAAGTTTTAATTCTTCTGTACATATTCAAACAATATGACGTCCTTTTTCTACTTCGTCTATCGTCAAAAGATTTTGCCTTCTTCCATATACTTATTGTCCATGTCTTCTAAATATTGATATGCTGGCTTTAGATCATCTTACTTGATATTGTTTACCCTCTCTATCCTATATTATATTACATAGATGCTCTCCTTCGTAACAAAATGGAACAATAGACGACAATCAGGAAGCAACAACAAGAACACCTTGACGTATAATACATTAATCGGACATTTACTGGTTGGGATTCCTCATATTTAAACTTTTTTTCATTCTTTCTTCATATGGTATTAATTTTATTACTTCGTTTGATATTTATTAACGTGCTCCAAATTATTTGTTCTTTATTGAATGTTGCTTTTCTGTTACTACTAATATCACAATATCATTGAAATATCATGTCATATTTATAATTAACTTTGTCATTTCTAGACGTGCCCCTATATATATCAGTTAAATATTCATTAGTGCTTCTTCAATTTTGATTCTACAATTTTTTTTTGTAAATGGAATCGTGAGAAATAGCTTTTCAATTTAAAATAACAGTTATATAATAATTATGCCTCACCCACTTTATATTTCTGGCTTCACCACCGGTTCCTATGCAAGCAGTGTGAGCCCATTATTTTGTAATATAACTGAATTGAACGGGCGTCAAGGGAAGAGTACATACATCAAACATGTCTTGCATGACATGACTAGTACACAACATTAAGGTTATATGTAAATTGCATCTTATGTAAACTGGTGGGCATGTGCAGGTATAGCATAGTGTAGGGTGGATCTCTTCTTGCTTGTCTTAGTGTAATTTGCTTCCTTTTCTTGCTTAGCTTGTCTTTGACTTGCTGATTAGAATTGATTATCTATGGTAATTTAGTTTTTTATTCTAGTTCCTCCTTAATTTCTTGTTTGACCCATCTTAGTGTAATTAACTCAAAATCAACCTTCAAACCCTAGACTCTACAGTAGAAACCTAGCCAAAACTAACCTAGATCAATTGCCCCCTTTCTATAGTCCACATCCAATGCAAGTGCAGCCCATAAATCACTATCAAGGCCATCCTAAGACTTATATGCCTCCACTATAACCATTCCATCATTTTAGTTACCACCCTCAATTTTCTCCTCCACCTCAGTTCCAATACCAAGTGACATCTATCACTTTCAAGTGGACTAGTTCCCCTATAGACACCTACCCTATCCATGGCCAAATTAGTAGTTTAGGGCAATTCATTAACATCTAACTTGTTGTTTGGTTTGGTAATTGAAATGAAAGAATAATGTTTACATATTATAACCCCCAAACCAATTGACAAGTGCATCCCCTAAACAACCCACACTTCTCTTAATTGCACCAAAATTCTAATTGCCTTCTTGCTTAGATAGTCTCTTTTGGTTTAGCACTTCACTTACATAATTAGTTCATTGTTGTAAAAGAGTGAAATCACCCCTTTACTAAAAATTTGAAGAATAAAACATCCATCCCAAATATACTCAAAAGGTATGTTGAAACAGGTGTAAAATTTTCAAATCTTTATATAATGGTACACAGTAGACCAAAGTGTATAGCAGCAGAATAAAAATCATGACTACATTCAATTTTGCAAAAGATTACAAAATTTCATCATATCTCCCATTAAGGGTTTACAAGAACAAAAGGATCTAGATAGAGGGAAATCTAAATTACTTCAAGTCTTGTCTCCAAAGCAACATCTCCAAGAGCTAGGTCCATGCCAAAAGCTATGTTCTCCTTGATCTTTTTCAACACCTTGTGCTTAACCTGGGTGGTTGGAAAGTCACCCAACAAGAGAGATAAACAAGGTATGGGCCAGCATATGAACAAGAAACAAAGATAAGAACAACAATGAAACATAAGGATATAGATTCATCATAAGATGAGAAGGCTAAGATAATGAGGCATATAAGAAAAGTTTCTTGTCATAAAATAATGATGAACTTGCATGAATGATTACTATAAGACTAAATTAACTAAGTAGGGTTGAGCCACCTACTGGACCTCAACCAAATAGATGAGGGAAGAGTAATCACATTCCCAGTCACCTATCAAATATTTTATTTTGGGGAGAAATAACACATTCCCCAGGGGGAGAGTAAACACATTCCCCAGGGCAAAAAATGCATGCCCTAACTATGGGTGGTTGTACATAAGTCCCACTACTATAGCTAAATAGTCAAATAAACCATCATTCTCAAGAAATAATAAAGTGGCAAGATAAATCATCAAATAATTACAACATAGTAGTGGGGTTCCAAGACCCAAGAAATAATATATCAAAACTAATTTTGAGGCAATTATAGCAAAAGAAGCAATAATAGGATAATTAGGGTGCAATCAATGCCTCATTAAGGAAAATAGGGTTGATTCAAAATTATCCCAACTTAAGGGTAAGATTTGCACATACCTCTCGTATTAAATTTAATTATCAACTTTCACCACTTTAATTGATTCCAAGGTCCACTCTTCCTATTTTCAATGTATAATCATGTATTAGGGTTTGTCATATGCATTAATGTAAAGAAAATCCTAGTTTTGGACTTTTTGAACAAAACCTAGATTTAGACTCTAAAACTATCACGATTGGTCTTATTAGGTTCTCCTGAATAAGAAAAGATATAATTTTGTCTATTTTGGAATTATGAGGATTAAAGTGTATTTTTGGTGATTTTTATGTTTTAAATTCATTTTTGAAAACACCTTCCAATAAAACCCAAAACCAATTCTCGAAAAAAAAATTATTAGAAATTTTAGATTTTTTTGATTCCAAAACATATTTTACTTTAATTTTTGGACAAGCGAGTCAAAAGATATGATTTTTAGAAGTTGGACCAATCAAAAAATCACAATGGGCCAAATAAGAAATAAACCGCGAGTGAGAGTACGAGAGGGTGAGCCATGTGACTCGGCCCAATCAGGTGTAGCCAAGTCAGCCATTCAATGCCAGCTCCACCTGCGCAAAACAAAGGAAACAACAGACAAATGACCTTTTTGCCCATGATTGAAAAACACAACGAAATAGGGAAAAAGAGGGGTAGGGAAGTAATTGCACTTGAGGGATTGTCTCCCCCAAAGAGCAGCACCATTGCTATATGAAGCAGCAAGATGCTTACTCGAGCATATTTGGCAAAACCATAAGAGGAGATTTTTTGCAAAACCAAGAACAGAGGAAGAAAGGAGAAGGGCTGAAGAACTTACCACTATGTGCAATCGAACAATGGTGGCAAGGAGGAGAAATAGTGGTTGTTGCAAACTGAGAAGCAACTGAAGCTATTAGGCATCTGTAAGGAGTGAGATCCCATAAGGGATCCACTCCCTACTAAAATAAAAAGGAAACATCCCTCAGAAACCAAAATCATCATAATTTTTTCATAAAGGGATGTTAACCAATTCATTCACATGTATGTATCATAAAACCAATAATATAACAGCGGAAGAGAAATATATTTAACTATTACAATTGAGTGTCTATGAAACTTCTTCATCACACAGGGTGTACATAGAAGGAAATAAAAGGAACTATTAAGCATAGGGTCATCCCACTATCTCAATCTACTTCTAAAAGCTAGATAAGGTAACTCTGGGATAGCCTTGGTCAACTTTAGGCTGTTTCTCCTTTCTCACTACCTAGGGGTTGGAAGCATATCCATAAAAGAAGAAAAAGATGGAAATTGTCAGCTATCAAAGCCAGTATGTGCATATAATAGGGATTGGACAATATAAAGGAAATAAGGACAATAAATCTTAAGGCTTCCCATAGAATAAGGAAGAAACATCCAATTGGATATCAAAAAAATTCTTCATATAGTAAGAGAAAAGAGAATATATGAAGAGAACAACAAAGGTCACATTAATCAAATCTTTCATTTAAAATCTCAAGAAGAGAATAACAATTAATAATAAAAATTATGCATGTGGGTAAACCAAACAATAATCACATAATAACATTTGGGGTATATGGCATCACCACCATAACCATATATTATGGCATCACCACCGTAATATTTGAGGGAGTAATGGCATCACAGCACTATTACCCAGGGACAGGAATCACCATCTGCATCCTCTGTTGGTATTACACACAATCGGGATACATCACCCAATGTGCAAATAAACAAATTTCCCAAACCAAACATGCATTTAAAATAGAGAGGCAAACAGAGATATTTGTCATATTACCATAAAGGTGTCCAAATTCCAAAGTCATCAAAGAGAAGTATAGGAATAGCCAAATGTACATTCAAGACCATCACATGGAAAATTAGGGTTTCCATTAAATATAGATTATCAACACCAACAAGATACAAACTGAATGAAATAACCACAAGATACAAGGATAGGATCCAAGTAACAATTATCATAGTGCATAAATCCAATTTCAAGATTAGAAAAAAATTGATACAACTATAAGAAAATATGTGACATCTAAATAATGTGTATTCATCAAGTCCAAGAGAGTGATAGAGAGAGGAATAACTAATTGTCCAATATGACTCATAAGAGGATGAAACATGTCTTACTGATGTGTATATCAGGTTAGGATCCACACCTTATATCCAATCAGAGTTTATCTTCACCTAATAAAACATAAATTAATGAGTATATTAAACCCCTAGAAATATCACCTTTTATTAAGTTGGAATTAGATTGAAAACTTCACCAATCGAGTTAGATTCTCCTGATTACGAAAACATATCTTTTTGTCCAATTTGGAGTTTATATAATTAAGTTATAATTATTATGATTTTTATACATATATTTCATTCTATAAAAATAATACTTCAAAAAACATTTCAATCAAGCATTGAAAGTATTTTTATTAGAAAGAACACATTTTCTGATTCCAAAACATATTTTACTTTAATTTTTGGACAACGAGAGTAAAAGATACAATTTTTACAAAATCGGCCAATCAGGAAATGCCACATAAGAAAATATCTTGCGAAAGTAGGAGAGATAGAGGGAGAGGAGCGAACCGCATGACTTGACCCAACCATGAGACACCAAGTCATGGGTCAAAGGCTCGCGTGGTCTTGTCAAAGCAAGAAGGGAAATAGGCCAAAAGACAAATATACCCTCTGGTGAAAAATAAAGGAAAGAAGAGAGAAGAAGGGGTGAAATCATCAAATCGTGAAGGAGTTTCTTTCCCAACCTACTCGCCTACCATGGTTGTGGTTCGTGCAACATAGGTAGATCTTGAATTGGGAAAATCCACTATACTCGACCAACCCATGATTTGAAAGAATGAAAATGAAGATCACACACACACGAACTCACCTTCGGATTGAAGATTGGAGAGATAAGAAACTCGCACGACATGTCGCAAGGCCCGAGAAGAAATCGGCTCGATGGCAGTATAAATAGCAACAAATAGAAAAATTGAAGGCGGTGTAAGATTGCATGTAATGAGGCGAAGCCCTAGAATAGGTTATATATATATATATATATAGCCCTAGAATAGGATATATATATACAGAGAGAGAGAGAGTTGGGTCCTATGGTATATGGAATCAGAGCTCTGGGATAGGTTTGGGAAAATATTGGGTGTTTCATGAATATTCCATAAAAATATGAGATCTTGTGCTAATTGGATGTGAAATTGAATTTACAATCCAATGCAACTTGTTTCACAAAGTTTCATTGAGAAACGAGAGAGTTATACCTAAAAACCCAAACCATTTTGTCCACGCTTATTTTTCATGTGGGTGTCTCCTACTCAAGGTAGGATACAACTCGGCACCCGTCCGATCTGCATCGGACGGTGGGTGAAGATCCACAATGAAGGCACTTAATACAACCTTCCAACTTTGATCTTTTGATGCATTAAATGTACAAAATTTTCTAAAATTATTTGAGTGTGCAAGCGAAGTCCAATTTAAGTAAAATTTATCACTTAAGCTAATTTGAGTATTTAGAATCTGAATAATAATTAGATTTGATTTTTGAAGACTTTTGATTTACTAATTTAAGCAAATCTTATTTTCTATTTCCGCATGCATTAATGACTTTAGGATTCTCCAAAATAATGAACATCATACAAAAGTCATATCAAGTGTGTTGGATATGAATTTGCCATTATTTCGATTTGTTGAAGTTGTTTTATATTTTAATTAATGATTTGAAGGTTCTGCACACTTTCTCTCTCCAACCTTCTTATCAAATATTTTACAAATTGAGTTAAAACTCACCCAAAGGCATATTTTTACATGAAGAACAAGAATTTGGCATTATTTATTTTTTTGAAGAATTTTATTATTTTATTTGTATATTTAAATACTATCACTTATTTAATTTTTTTCATATATTACAGGCATCTAGAAACTTACTAAAAATAGGAAACTTGTCCTATAAGAAATACTAAACATGAGGAACATGATTTTGACATTAACAAAATTTTTTCAACATATGATTTAATATTTTTGTTCTTTAAATTATTTTCTCTCTCCTAGATAAAATAAAAATTTTAAGATTGCCAAATTAGATGAAAATTCACACATATACTAATTTTGACATATAGATTACGAATTTGAGGTTTGTTTCTACTTTTAAAGTTGTTTAATAATTTATTTAATAATTTGGAGAAAATCTCATATTTTCCAATTCCAATTAATGCAAAGATAATTATTAATTTTCTAAAATTACGAAACTTGTCATTGAAGTAAATTTTAACTCAACAAAAATGAATTTGGGCTTAGACTTATCTTTTAACTTTCCCTTTTATAAATTTTAGGCAATTTACTCATATTTCCACTATTTGTCACATTAAATCATTTAATGCCTTATTTTCTTGACTTTAGCCTTTTCCATTTTATTTCTTTTTCTCTTTCTTATTCCAAAAGTCCATAGAAAGTTCTAGGTTGAACTTGTTGTATCTTTATCCAACTTAGTGGTTAATTTGCATTTTAATCCATCATTGAAACATCCATTAAGATATTTATATGTATGACCTTACATTAACATAATTAGTGCTAAATTTCATTCCAAACCATTATTATTTCCAAAAATTAAACATCAAGGCACCAAAAGGATATAGAGGATATGAAGAACTTACATTAAAGGTTAAACTAGCAATTTACCTAAGATTTGATATGTTATAGCACTCCACCCCTTAAAGAAGATTTTGACTTCGAAATCTAACCATCCATGATCTATCAAGGCATCACTATTATCCCTGCACCCCTTAAAGGGTTTGACCTACCAAGGCAAACAAAACTAAAATCTCAAGGTGATAAAACCATCTAGGTTGTCAACAGATGACTTTTCACTGGCCATATGAATGTGCTTGTACAAGGTAAGGGGTAGGGTATAAGCAACCTATGTAAAAAGGCAAACAACCTATGGAAGATAAATTGAAATAACTAGACCAACTGACTACCTTGGCTCTAATACCATATTGTAAGGAGTGAGATCCCATAAGGGATCCACTCCCTACTAAAATAAAAAGGCAACATCCCTCACAAACCAAAACCATCATAAATTTTTCACAAAGGGATGTTAACCAATTCATTCACATGTATGTATCGTAAAACCAATAATGTAGCGGTGGAAGAGAAATATATCTAACTATTACAATTGAGTGTCTATGAAACTTCTTCACCACACAGGGTGTACATAGAAGGAAACAAAAGAAACTATTAAGCATAGGGTTGTCCCACTATCTCAATCTACCTCCAAAAGCTAGATAAGGTAACTCCTGGATAGCCTTGGTCAACTTTAGGCAGTTTCTCCTTTCTCACTACCTAGGGGTTGGAAGCATACCCCGAAAAGAAGAAAAAGATGGAAATTGTCAGCTATCAAAGTTGGTATGTGCATATAATAAGGATTGGAGAATATAAAGGAAATACGGACAACAAATCTCAAGGCTTCCCATAGAATAAGGAAGAAACGTCCAATTGGATATCAAAAGAAATTCTTCATATAGTAAGAGAAAAGAGAATATATGAAGAGAACAATAAAGGTCACATTAATCAAATCTTGCTTTTAAAATCTCAAGAAGAGAACAACAATTAATAATAAGAATTATGCATGTGGGTAAACTAAACAATAATTACATAATAACATTTGGGGTATATGGCATCAACACCATAACCATATATTATTGAATCACCATCATAATTTTCGAGGGTGTAATGGCATCACAACACAATTACCTAGGGACAGGAATCACCCTTTGCACCCTCTGTTGGTATTACACACAATCGGGATACATCACCCAATGTGCAAATAAACAAATTACCCAAACCAAACATGCATTATAAATAGAGAGAGGCAAACAGAGATATTTGTCATATTACCATAAAGGTATCCATATTCCAAAGTCATCAAAGAGAAGTACAGGCATAGCCAAATGTACATTCAAGGCCAACACATGGAAAATTAGGGTTTCCATTAAATATAGATTATCAACACCAACAAGATACAAACTGAATGAAATAACCATAAGATACTAGGATAGGATACAAGTAACAATTATCATAGTGCACAAGTCCAATTTCAATATTAGAAAACAATTGATACAACTATAAGAAAATATGTGGCATCTAAATAATGTGTCTTCATCAAGTCCAAGAGAGAGAGAGGAATAACTAATTATCCAATTTGTCTCATAAGAGGATGAAACATACCATATTGATGTGCATATCAAGTTAGGATCCAAACCTTAGATCCAATCAGAGTTTATCTTAACCTAATAAAACATTAATTAATGAGTATATTAAAACCCTAGAAATATCACTTTTTTATTAAATTGGAATTAGACTCTGAAAACTCACCAATCGTTATACCTAGATTCTCCTGATTAAGAAAACATATATTTTTGTCTAACTTGGAGTTTATATAATTCATTTATAATTATTATGAATTTTATACATATATTTCATTCTACAAAAATAATCCTTTAAAAAATATTGCGATTAGGTGTTTAAAGTATTTTTATTAGAAAGAACACATTTTTGATTAAAAAACATTTTTTACTTTAATTTTTAGACAATTAGAGCAAAAGATACAATTATTACAAAATCGGCCAATCAGGAAATGTCACATAAGCAAATATCTTGCGAAAGCAGGAGAGAGAGAGGGAGAGGAGCAAACTGTGTGACTTGGCCCAACCATGAGCCGCCAAGTCATGGGTCAGAGGCCTGCGTGGCCTCGTCAAAGCAAGAAGGGAAATAGGCCAAAAGATGAATATACCCTCGAGCAAAAAATAAAGGAAAGAAGAGAGAAGAAGGGGCGAAATTGTCAAATCGTGAAGGAGTTTCTTCCCCAACCTCAGACGCCTACCATGGTTGTGGTCCATGAAATAGAGGTAGAGCTTGAATTGGGAAAATCCTCTATACTCGACCAAACCGTGACTTGAAAGCATGAAAACGAAGATCACACACACATGAACTCACCTCTGAATCTGATCGAAGATTGGAGAGACAAGCAGCTCGCGTGACAAGTCGCAAGGCCCAGGAAGAAGTCGGCTTAGCAGTGGCACAAACAGTAACAAACACAGAAATTGAAGGTGGTGTAAGATCACATGTGATGAGGCGAATCCCTCAAATAGGTTATATGTATAGGGTTGGGTCCTATGGTGTATGGAGTCAGAGCTCCGGGATAGGTTTGGGAAAAATATTGGGTGTTTCGTGAATATTCCATAAAAATATGAGATCTTGTGCTAGTGGGACGTGAAATTGAATTTGCAATCAAATGCAACTTGTTACGCAAAGTTTCGTTGGGAAACGAGGGAGTGATGCCCAAAAAATCGAACCCTTTTATTCACATTTACTGTTCCTCCGGGTGTATCCTACTCAAGGTAGGAGACAACTCGACAGCCGTCTGATCTACATCGGACGGTGGGCAAAGATCTGCAATGAAGGCATTTAATATAACTTTCCCACTTTAATCTTTTGGTGCATTAAATAAACAAAACTTTCTATAATTATTTGAGTGTGCAAACAAAGTCCAAATTAAGTAAAATTTGACACTTAAGCTAATTTGAGTATGTAGAATCCGAATATATAATTAGATTTGATTTTTGAAGACTTTTGTTTTATTAATTTAAGCAAATCTTATTTTCTCTTTCCTCATACATTAATGACTTTAATATTCTATAAAATTAATGAAACATCATCCATATGTCATATTAAGTGTGTTGGATATGAATTTGTCATTATTTCTATTTGTTGAAATTGTTTGATATTTTAATTAATGATTCGAAGCTTCTATGCACTTTCTCTCTCCTCAATTCACCTTTCATCAAATATTTTCCAAATTGAGTGAAAATTCACCCGAAGGTATATTTTAACATAAATATCACGAATTTGGCATTATCTGTTTTTTAAAACTTTATTATTTTATTTAATATATTTAAATCTAATCACTTATTTAATCTTTTTAATATATTAGAGGCATCTAGAAACTTTCTCAAAATATGAAACTTGGCCTATAAGCAATACTAAACATGAGGAACATGATTTTGACATTAAATTTTTTTCAACATATGATATAATATTTTTTGTCTTTAAATTATTTTCTCTCTCCTAGATAAAATAAAAAATTTAAAATTGTCAAATTAGATGAAAATTCACACATAGACTAATTTTGACATATAGATTACGAATTTGAGGTTTGCTTCTACTTTTTAAGTTGTTTTAATAATCTGGAGAAAATCTCATATTTTCCAATTCCAATTAATGCAAAGATAATTATTAATTTTCTAAAATTGGGAAACTTGTCATTGAAGTAAATTTTAACTCAAGGAAAATGAATTTGAACTTAGACTTATCTTTTAGCTTTCCCTTTTATAAATTTTAGGCAATTTACTCATATTTCCACTATTTGTCACATTAAAGCATCTAATGCCTTATTTTATTTACTTTAGCCTTTTCCATTTTATTTCTTTTTCTCTTTCTTATTCCAAAAGACCATAGAAATTTCTAGGTCGAACTTGTTGTATCTTTATCCAACTTAAGAGGTTAATTTGCATTTTGGTCCATCATTAAAACGTCCATTAAGATATTTATATGTATGACCTTACATTAACATAATTAGTGTTCAACTTCATTCTAGACCATTATTATTTCCACAAATTAAACATCAAGGAACCGAAAGGATATAGAGGATATGAAGAACTTAGATTAAAGGTTAAACTGGCAATTTACACAAGATTTGGTATGTTACAACGTCCATGCACGCGATCAATGGAACAATTGGACCGAGAGGAGAAATAAGTAAACGAAGGCAGAGGTATAGGTGGTATTATTTATAGGTGTGGGTGTGTATAGGGCCAACGAGGTAGGAGCTTTGAGGAGATCAGATATGAAAACTGGGTGTTTCTTAAACAGTGGAAAGTAGGGCTAAAATTACGGCTCTACTGTGGAATTCTCTCCCGAATTCAATGCAACTAAAATCACACCAAACCGTTAAGAACTGAGCGAGAAAATCCAAAAATACCAGTTACCAAAATCGGCGACACATTGCCTTATTGGGCGCTAGGTAGGAGACGCTCTGTTGTCGTTGTATCGTTGATCCAACAGCCTAGATCCCACACACTAAATCAAGGCAGGCGTGACATATATTTCTATTCCCAATCGATCTCGAATAAAGTGCAAAATGTAATTATTTCTCATTTTCTCTCTCCTATTTTGAGGTGCAAACAAATCCCAACTTAAGTAAAATTTGACACCCAACCTATTTTGGACATGAGGAATCTGAATATGCAATCATATTAGCCTTTTGAGAACTTTTAATGTCTTAAATAAATCAACTCTTATTTTCTCTTTCCTCCATTATTAATGGTTATAAGATTCTCCAAATTTGATGAAACTCACCCACAAGTCACATTAAGTGCCTTGGATACGAATTTTCCATCAATTTTACATGTTGGAGTGGTTTCTACATTTATTTAATATTTTGAAGGTTCTACACACTTTCTCTCTCCTAACTTCACATGTATATTGAGGATTATCCAAATCACATGAAAATTCACCCAAAAGCATATTTTAATGTGTATATTACGATTTTAAGATTATTTTTCACTTTTGAGTCATTAGGTATTTTATTTCATATTTTGAGGAAAACTCACCTTTTCTTTTCAAAATAAAAGAGATATAGTTATTATCATTCCAAAAGTATGAAACTTGGTCTCCAAGCCAAACCAAACCCAAAACAAAATGAATCTCAAGTTACATTTAACCAATTAGTCTACATTTTATGAGTTTTAGTCCATTATCCAATATTACCACTAATTCTCATATTAAATAATTCCATATCACATTAACATGTTCAAAGCATTATTATTCATTCCAATTTTTCTTCCTTTCTCCAAAAGGATAAGGAATGATCTAGAACAAATTCCGTTTATTAATATGTCATATAAGTGGTAAATTTGCAATTTAGACCCTTATTAAAAATATTTACTGAGGTATTTGTGCATAAACCCATATGTTGGCATAAATGGTGATCAAATTCACCCCAAACCACTATTTTTTCCACAAATTGAACATCAAAGCCAAAAAGGATAGAAATGAAAGGACAAGCTTAGAGAGGGTCAAAAAAATTATATGTCCAAGTTTCGGTATGTTACAGCACTCCACCCTTAAGAGGATTTTGTCCCCAAAATCACAAGCAAGGAGGGAAGGGTGAGTGTCCAACATCTCAACACTAACTTCAGGTTGTTCCTCCAACCATGAAACTTCCACCAAAACTTTCACTAGTAACGACTCCTAGTTTAGGTTTTCAAGGATCACCTAGGGTTCCACTATTAAGATTTCTTTTATGAGATTTAACATTATTAATATTTTTGTCTCATTAGCATTATATTTATCATGATATTATATTATCGTTATTATTCTTTTAATTCAATTATATTCTCTTTGTTGCCAAAAGAATTATATTTCATTATTATGCAAGAAACCTAATATATTTATTATTTATGTCATTAAGAATTTATAAGCACAAATTAGAGGTTACCCAATTATCTCAATATACTTGATCATTATTCTTAATAATTTGGATTTAGTCTCCATTATCACCATATTGAATTATAAGAGATTATTTTGCATGAAATAAGACATTTTATCCAAGTTTTTATTAAATCTACAATTCATCCAATTAATGTCTCATTAATTACATTTATCTATACATTATAACATTACCATTCTTGCTCACACTAATGTCACCATTAATCTTTTTTTGCACATGTGTTCACTGCCAATTATTATGCACATGTATATGAATCCATTTACTTCTTATCCATATTTGAGTCATTATATGACTTTAACGAAAGAGATGAAACTTATTATATATTAATGATTTGATTCACATACTAAGTTATGATTCGGTGATTAATTAGGTGTGTATTAGAGAACAAGGTGATATGCATTACATAGTGATTACTTGATTAATCTATGATTAGGTGAAATTATAGCATTTATGTGTACCAAAGTATATTATTTGATTATGACACCTAATGTCATTAATGTATCATGAAAGTCATAAAGGATGTATATATTATGGGTAGATGATTACAACTTGGAATTCAAGTTAATATGATCATTATTCTTCACATATATCTTCTTAGCATGTATTAAGTCTAGATAAGGTTATAATTATCTTTCTCATCATATCATTAGGGTTTATTGGTTGATGACATGGTCTACATCATGCTCATCCATTATTAGTATTAATACGTGAGTTACTCTTGTTTTGTGCGTTAAGTATTCATTAGGGTTCAAACATATGAATTATTCATTACATGACCATTATATGTTGATAAATATATTAACAAGTATGTTAGGTTATATTTATAACTTGTTTTGGTCAAAACTAAGATCCAATCACACTAACCTCCTAAATATGGAGTTAGGGTTTCTAGGGTTAGAGTGGCTAGATTTCAAAATTTCTCAGGTCTCCATCTCCTTAAAAAGGATTTCGCCCTCGAAATCTAACTACACAACAACCACAACCAACTACTCTCCACCCCTTAAAAGATTTGACCTACCAAGACAAACAAGACTATAGGTAAAAGGGTGAGTCTACCAAACCATGTACTAGATCCATCACGCTTCCACTGTGCACTCTGATAGCTTACCAAACTTCAAAGTCTAGGTTCTATGATTAGGCGGACCAAACATGTTGTCCTATAAGACATAGGGAGAACTATATTTGGTATACATCTTCAAACAAGTCACGAGGTTATCACATAAGGTTCCCAAAGATACCCAACATAGATGTCAAAGGTTACTATTGCCTAAAAGCATGCTATTTCAGACAATCAGTATCAAGCTCAGGCCAGGCAGGTATCATGTGGATCTGGGAGTCCTCATAAACTAAGCTAGTGGCATAGAGGAAAATCTTGTCAACCCCCAAACCCTGATCCTTTCTAGACACCTTTGCTTTCAACTTCATGTCCTAGTAGCTGCCTAAAGGCAAATCTAAACAACCTCAAGTTACTATGGTTTCTTACATATTTTAATTGTAAATATTTTATGGGTTTATTAATCATGATTCTAATGTAAATTTCATAGGATCCTAAATCAACATTTCATCATCTCCAGGGTTTCATAGATCAATTCTAGGGCAAACGTGTCACTTAATGAGGAACTATGTAAGGAAAGGGTTCTAATTAGGGAGATAAAATGGAAATAGTCAGATTCTGACTACCATGGGCTCTGACACCATGCTGTAAAAGAGTGAAATCACCCCTTTACTAAAAATTTGAAGAATAAAACATCCATCCCAAACATACTCAAAAGGTATGTTGGAATAGGTGTAAACTTTCCAAATATTTATAAAATGGTATACAATAGACCAAAGTGTATAGCAGCGGAATAAAAATCATGACTATATTTAATTTTTAAAAAGATTACAAAATTCCATCATATCTCCCATTAAGGGTTTACAAGAACAAAAGGATCAAGACAGAGGGAAATCTAGACTACTTCAAGTCTTGTCTTCAAAGCAACATCTCCAAGAGTTGGTTCCATGCCAAAACATATGTTCTCCTTGATCTTGTTCAACACCTTATGCTTTACCTGGGTGGTTGGGGAGTCACCCAGCAAGAGAGAGAAATAAGTTATGTGTCAGCATATGAACAAGAGCCAAAGATAAGAACAACAATGAAACATAAGGATATAGATTCATCATAAGATGAGAAGTCTAAGAGAATGAGGAAAATAAGAAAAGTTTCTTGTCATTATAATAATGAACTTGTATGAATGATTAATATTGGACTAAATAAACTAAGTAGGGATAAGGCACATACCGGACCTCAACCAAATAGAAGAGGGGAGAGTAATCACATACCCAGTCTCCTATCAAATATTTTATATTGGGGAGAAATAACACATTCCCAGGGGGAAGCAAACACATTCCCCAGGGTAAAATAACGCATGCCCTAACTATGGGTGGTTGTACATCAGCACCACTACTATAGCTAGTCAAAGAAACCATCATTCTCAACAAAAATGAAGTGGCAAGATAAATCATCAAATAATTACAACATGACAGTGGGGTTCCAAGACCCAAGAAATAATACATCATAACTGATTTTGAGGCAATTATAGCAAAAGAAGCAATAATAGGAGAATTAGGGTTCAATTAATGCCTCATTAATGAAAATAGGGTTGGTTCACAATTATCCCAACTTGAGGGTAACACTTTCACATACCTCTCATATTGAATTCAATTAACAAGTTTCACCACTTTAATTGATTCCAAGGTCCACTTTTCCTATTTTCAATTTATAATCATGTATAAGGGTTTGTCATATGCATTAATGTAAAGAATACCTTAGTTTTGGAATTTTCAAACAAAACCTCGACGTAGACTCTAAAACTATCACTATCGATCTTATTAGGTTCTCCTGATTCAGAAAACATATAATTTTGTCTATTTTGGAGTTATGAGGATTAAAGTGTGTTTTTGGTGATTTGTATGTATTATATTCATATTTAGAAAAAATCTTCTGATAAAATTCAAAACCAAGTCTCAAAAACATTTTTAATAGAGATCTTACATTTATTTTACTTTAATTTTTAGACAAGCGAGTCAAAAGATATGATTTTTATAAGTTGGACCAAATAGAAAATTGCAAATTTGCAAATAAGAAATAAACTATGAGACAGAGTGGGAGAGGGTGAGCCGTGTGACTTGGCCCAATCAGGTGTGGCCAAGTTAGTCGGTTAATGCCAGTGCAACCTGTGTGAAACAAAGGACACAACAGACAAATGACCTTTTTGCCCATGATTGAAAAACACAATGAAATAGGGAAAGAGAGGGGTAGGGAAGTAATTGCACTCGAGGGATTGTCTCCCCCCAAACCACAGCACCATTGTTGCATGAAGTAGTAGGCTACTTACTCAAGCAGAATTGGGCGAAACCGCAAGAGGTGATTTTTCACAAAACCAAGAACATAGGAAGAAAGGAGAAGGGTTGGAGAACTTACCACTATGTGCAATTGAACAATGGCGGCGACGAGGAGCAGCAGTGGCTACCACAAACTGAGAAGCAACCAAAGCTATTAGGCATCCACACTCATGATCAATGGAGAAATTATACCGAGAGGAGAAATGAGTGAAGGGAGACGGAGATATAGGTGGTGTTATTTATAGGTGTGGGTGCGTATAGGCCAACGAGGTAGGAGCTTCAAGGAGCTCAGATACAAAATCGGGCATTTCTTAAATAATAGAAAGTAGGGTTGAAATTATGTCTCTACTTGTGGGAATTCTCTCTCGAATTCAACGCAACAAAAATCACTCAAAACTGTTAAGAGTCGAGCAAGCAAATCCCAAAATACCAGATACCAAAACTGACGACATGTTGCCTTGTTGGGCGTGAGGTAGGGAATGCATAGTTGTCGTTGGATCGTCGATCCAACGGCTCAGATCCCATGCACTAAATCAAGGCAGGCGTGACATATATTTCTATTCACAATCGATTTCGAATAAAGTGCAAAATGTAATTATTTATCATTTTCTCTCTTCTCTTTTGAGGGTGCAAATGTATCCCAATTGTGAAATTTTACACCCAACCTATTTTGGAGATGAGGAATTCAAATATGCAATTAGATTTGCCTTTTGTGAACTTTTAATGTGTTAAATAAATAAACTCTTATTTTCTCTTTCCTCCATAGTTAATGGTTATAAGATTCTCCAAGTTTGATGAAACTTCACCCACAAATCACATTAAGTGTCTTGGATACGAATTTGCCATCAATTTTACATGTTAAAGTGGTTTGTACATTTATTTAATATTTTGAAGGTTCTACATACTTTCTCTCTCCTAACTTTACATGTATATTAAGGATTATCCAAATTACATGAAAATTCACCCAAAAGCATATTTTAATATGTAGATTACAAATCCAAGATTATTTTCAAATTTTGAGTTCCAAAATTATGAAACATGGCCTCCAAGCCAAACCAAACCCAAAGAAAATGAATCTCAAGTTATCTTTAACCAATTAATCTTCCTTTTATGAGTTTTATTCCATTATCCAATATTACCACTATTTCTCATATTATAAAATTCCATATGACATTAACATGTTTAAAGCATTATTATTCATTCCTTTTTCTCTTCCTTGCTCTAAAAGGCTAAGGAATGATCTAAAACGAATTCCTTTTATTAATATGTCACATAAGTGGTCAATTTGCATATTAGACCCTTATTAAAAACATATAGAGGTATTTTTTCATAAACCTATATGTTGGCATAAATGGTGATCAAATTCACCCCAAACCACTATTATTTCCACAAATTGATCATCAAAGCCAAAAAGGATAGAAATGAAAGGAAAAGATTAGAAAGAGGGTCAAAAGATAATATATCCAAGTTTTGGTATGTTACAATTGCCTTGTTCTTACTTTGTTCTAGCTAGTTTAGGTCTTTAATTGCTCGTTTTCCTAGTTTGCTAGCTTAGTGTAGTGTAGATATCTTTTTGCTTTCCCTTTCTTGGCTTTTTTTGCCTTTTCTTGCTTTCTTGTCATTTCTTACTTATTAGAACTAATTTTCTAGGTTAATCTAGGTTTTGATTCTTGTTCTTCTTTAATTTTTTGCTTGTTCAACCCTAAGTGTAATCAAACAAAATCAACCTTCAAACCATTAGACCCTAGACTCTATAGTAGGAACCTAGACAAAACTAACCTAGCCCTAGTACTGCTTGTCTCCCTGTGGATCAACCCTATTCTTACCACTTGCCTATAGTATAACACGACATCGTGCCCTTGTAGGTTAGTTTGTTAGACTAAGTGGGTGTGTTAGTTTAGGCCCCTTATACATTTCAAAAGATCCAATGTGTTTGAGTCTCAAGGAACGCACTTAATCGATCTCAATTGATTTAGGTGTGTAAACCTCAGGGCTAGGAAAGATGCACTATATACCATGATATAATCATCGGTAAACTCATACACGTCTCATTTGTGATAAATTTGGTACTCACTTGTGACATTTTTGGACCCACTTGGACAATTTTGGAACCCACGTGGGATGACATATATTTAAATAGAATCATATGTTCATGAACTTAAAAGAATAAATTTCTTATTCATATAAAAGTTTGCAAAAAATATAGTGACACTTTTGAGGGTTTGGAGTAATTTTTGTTGCAAGACAAAGTCCCATTATCCTTAGAATGAGAAAAAAAGACGTGTATGAGTTTTGGGACGATCGTCATGTCGATATATCTTTGTGAATGGCTTTCACCATGTTAGTTCCCTCTCATCAAAATTTGGAGAAATAATAAATTAGAAGATTGTCATGCCAAGGAGACCTAGGGAGGAGGAACCATCCATGTCATATGGGGATATTCCCTCTCATGACAAGTCACCAAAACAACCCCAGGGACGTGTTTATGATGTCATCATGAGAGGTTCCTCTCAAGACAAGTGAAAGAATTTTAATTGCAAATGAGAGAAATGCCAAGGGGACATGGGAAAAGCGGTCTTGAATTCTAGACAAGGAAGTTTCCTCTCACAACAAATCACCAAATAGCACCACATATGAGTTTAAGCCCAAATGATGAGAGTTTCCTTACAGGACAAGTGAGACAAATTTTATCACAAAAGATTCCATGCCATATAGAGGCTTTCCATTTCATATGATGAAGTGTCCTCTCATGAAAACTTACCAAAACAAGATCATAGAGAAGTTTGGGAACTCAACATGAGAGTTTACTCTCACAAAAAGTGAGAGAAATCTCATCGTGTAGGACTAGATTGGCAAGGTGACTCTACAGGGAGGGGCCTTCCATGGTGTTTGAGGAACTCTGGTCTTCCAACAAGTCACTCATACAACATTTGAGATGAATTTATGTCCACTTCATGAGAGTCTCCTCTCTGAATAAGTGTGAGATGTCACATTATGGATGATCTATATGCCAAGGTGAGTCAAGGAGGGGCCTTAATCATGTGAATAAGTGTCCTCTCACATTCCCTATAACTTGAAGAATGAAAGTAACTTATAATGACATTAATCTATTTACAACATCTTCTAAGGTCTCCTAAAAATAAGTATCCCCTTTATTCTCTCTGTTAATCATTTTACCTCATATATTTTCTCTCATTGTTACCATATTCATAAGTATATTTGTTTCCCATTCATATACACATTCTAACCCATTTAAATAATTTTTTTGGTCTTTAGTATGGTTTTGTATGACAATATTGTTAAACATTTTATTGTCATGTAATAATAACTTTAAATTTGTTTTACAGTGGATTTTTGTTTAAAATTAAATCTATCATATGTAAGAGAAACGTTTTTTTACAAATGTGGACTTTGTTTAACAATTTAGATTTGATATTGAATTCACAAAACCTAACATGACAAATATTGATGTTTATTATTAGTTAGGATATGTTGGATGACTGGCATACTTTTCACCTAAAGGTTAGATGACAAACATGTATGTCACCTATCAGCTTAGTGACAGGCGTACATGTCACCTAAACAATATACCCCCATATAGATCACATGTGACTCATATACATATCACCCAAATGGTAGACCCCCATTAGAACATAGATGATTTAAATGTATGTCACCTATAGGGTATAACCCTTTCATGTGTGATAAAATGTATATCATCTATGTAATGCATGTTTATGAGACTAAATGTGATATACATGAATGTTACCTAAAGTATGTAACCCTTTCAAATATGCTAAAATGTATGCCATCTATTCTACATAGAACTATACAGATTATAGGTGATGTACAAACATGTCACCTAAAGTGTGTAACATTTTAGATGATTTTCACTTATACTTTGTTTTTTGGTAGTGTTGAGATAGTCTCTACGGTTGGTTGACACACAGGAAA
Organism: Alisma plantago-aquatica; assembly: GCA_963693085.1. Taxonomy (NCBI): domain Eukaryota; kingdom Viridiplantae; phylum Streptophyta; class Magnoliopsida; order Alismatales; family Alismataceae; genus Alisma; species Alisma plantago-aquatica. Next base: position 943,945,870 of record OY856410.1, on the reverse strand, counting down.
CAATCGTCGACTATTAATGTCTTTGTAATTTTTCAACTTCTTTATCATATCAAAAGAAATAGAGATCACACTAGAGAACTAATCCCTATCAAGTTTAAGCTATGTAGTTGAGGGAAATGAGGAGAAACGTAAGGGTGCATTGATTATTATAACTATAGGGGCATGTGATGATTTTCTCATGGACCTATATGTGATGAAGAGGGTGTCGATAGATTGTCTGGAATATATTGGCCACTACTAAGTTCAGTGGCACATTACAAAGTGCATGAGTCAAAGCTTAAGAAGATAAATGATTTATTTCGACTGAGGGTATGTTTAAGACAAGTTGGATATGTGCAATCTAAGAATATCAACTCATATGGTTATCTAGTTCACTGGGTTTTGAACATGGAAACTACACCAAGAAATAATGAAATTGTATGCCATGGGGATTAGATCATGCCTTCATTCCAATACCTACATGTTTTAAATACTATAGAATCCATTATCCATTAGAGAGTTGTATCAACATACCATGGAGGATCCATAAAGATGCGGTGACAAGAGTGCATTTTTTATTTGTTATTTGATATAAAAGTAACTATCTACAAATATATATAAGGAAAAATATCGATCACTAATGTGAACGACATGTGCATACATAATTGTGGATCCACTACATGTTACACATAACAACTCATCATCATATCATAAGGGTTTCTTGACACACAACAATTCATCATGTATGCATGAAAACCACCTATTGATAGAGGAATGATGATAGACATCACCCAATTTACACTCAATTCAATCCTTGGTTTTCATAAAAAAGGGAGATGCTCAATGTTATAGTTTTTCATGGAGACTTGAGACTTCTAAGAGAGAGAAAATGTTTTTCAAAGGAAAAGTCACTCCTTGTGGGAGTTTTACATAAGGTTAGAGAATTCCATAGAAATAAAGAATGTATGAAAACTTGAAATGTTTACGCAGATATTTAATTTATATTTTTTTGTCAATTTTACGGTTGGGACAGGGAGACGTCAGAGTAGTTGGAGAATGCGGTCGATCTGATGTGTTGATGCTGGAAAGGATCTTTGTTTGCTGATGATACAATGTTGAAAGGAAGTCATCATCATTTTCAATGTGTTAGGTTCATGGTTCGAATTGAAATGGATCAAGAAAAATCATGATGTTCAAAACATTAATAGAGGTTGGGTCAAGGGTACTACATGGGACTATAGTGGTGTTTTTCATGGATCTTTAATCTCTAAGCTATGATCTTAGACCTTGTTCTTGATATGTGATTCAATAATTGATGAATGATTATAGACCTAGTACTCACCTCACATTTATAGATTTATGTGGTCAAACATTCGTTCTTATGTGGTGAGGTGACGAATTGAATTCATAGATACATGGACCATGTCATCAAGAAATGAAATGAGGTGTATATTTAGCATACTTCAAGTGTTCTAGAAATTGTTAGAAATTATGAAGGTCTTCTTGTATTAATTTATTTAATATTTGGTCTTCTTCATCTAAACCAAAAATGAGAGATTAGGTTAGGTGAAAAAAACCATCTCTCCTTAGGCTCAACTTTGTTTGAGGCACGACTTAGTAGATTTGAAACTTTCACCAAAGTAGGATGTATTTTGGATATTGGAGTTGATATATTAGAAGATATTTAGAAAATAATGAGAAAATATAGAATTATTTAAAGATTTTTTGGACAAGATAATAAACGAGTAAAAAAGGCATCATGTACGTAAAGTTTTTTGACACCAAAACTAATTCTTAACAAGATAATTTGAATTATTTTATAAACAAATCAAGGAAAAGAAGGATAAGTCGTGGTCAAGCAAACATATAAACTTTGAAAATGACTTAACTATCTCACTACTACAGAACCTACCTTTAGTGTCGGTTATTTAAAGCCTTTAGTGTCGGTTTCTAAGCGACACCTATGTGGGCAACACTAAAAGTCCACCCATCAGGCGTCAGTTCCAAAACCGACACCCAAACTCTTTGCGTGCCACCGAAAACGCGCCATCATGGGACTATAAGCGTCGGTTATTAGTTAAAAACCGACGCCCAAACCCTTCGCGTCACAGAAAGGGCGCCATCTTGGGCACTATCAGTGTCGGTTATAAGTAAAAAACCGACATCATATATCTTCACCTCACGGCCGTGCTGTCCAGTACGGCCGTGGTGTTAAGGACATAGACGTCGGTTTATTGTAGTAACACCGACACTATATCATTATGTGTCAGTTATTTACAAATAACCGACGCCTATTGGTTTTTTTTTCCTGTCAGTCTGCAGACCTACTGTGGCTGGTCGCAGGATGAGAAACATGTTCAGTTCAGTTATGAACTGTAGGTTTTACGACATCCATTGATATCAGCCGAAAACAGGCCGCAAACCTGCAAAATTAACAATAAAAAAAGTACCACATGCATTTAGCAATGCAACTTGCAGTTCCATTTTATTTTCACACATTTATAAACATTCACACATGCTAGCAATCTGTAGTTCCATTCATTCACATTCACACATGTAGAAACATTCATATAGCAACCAACACTTTCATTCATTTTCACTCAGACACATGTAGAAACATCCAGACATGTAGAAACATTCACACATATATTATAATTAAGAAATTCATTTACAAAGTATCATTGTTTAGTCATTATTCGCTATCAGGATCCCAATTATATTTTAAAGCCCCCACTAATTGTATGGCTGTTGCCCATTCTTCTCTTACTTCATTTAATTCTCCCATTGTATAGGGAGCATTAACATTTGGTAAGTCCTTTCTTGTAATGGGGTCAGTTTTAAACACCTATAAAGAGAATGATGTATATATATAATTAATGAGCTATAAATAAGATTGATATATTTCGATCATATTATCTAATGAGACTATATAATACCTGAGCAATACATTCGATATCCAGTACGGCATGTTTGATAATCATGTGCATATATCGCATGACATAGTATCCACATGCCCATCAGTTGTCTTGTGTAGCACACTATAAATTCAAACATACAAAATATTAAAAACTACAACTAATTAAGCATTGTTCACATAAATAATATATACATATATTGCAGTCGGGAACTTACTTTCACGTTCTTCCAAATTATTGGCTGGTTCTTTTTCGTGGGGACCTTTCCTCCAGCCTATTTGTACTCCTCAAAACCCCTACATGTTAATGTAACACAGAACATTGCAATTAAATAGTAATGTAATAACATATGTTAACGGATAAGAAAAATGAAATATTTCTCACCGAAATATTGTCATTTTCATTATGTGTCCAAATCTTGTATTCAATTTACCCCCCTTAGGATCTAGATAATACACAGTGAACGTCTCGGGGGCAATAACCAATAACTCCCAATGCCTACCCCTAGAGGAAAAAAAAGTTAAAAATTAATAACTCAAAATCCACAATAAAATGTAATTTTCTTAAGTCCAAATTATAATAAGCAAAGTAAACTTACTCTACATTGAATGGAGCCATTATCACCGTCTTCTTTTTTACAGCAAAATTTGAAAAAGACTCACAGCAGTATTGTTGAACTGATGTACGGTCTTTAGCTACTAGACTAATCAAGGATGGAATCAAAAACCCTACATGTTCGAATCCAAAATCTGCACATATGTTGTCTAAGTAGTTGCAAAATATGTATTAATTACGCATGCATTAATAAATAAGAAACCAGATCACCAGATCATACACAAGGTATATGGATGTATAAAGAATATCTCACCTTATCCATAGCTCTATCACAGATGTATTTAGCCAATCATATCGAAACAACTCCAATATATCTTGTATAAATAGTTTTGTTTTGTATGACTGACCTGTAGAATCTGAATCAGAAGAAACAGTTATAGGGGAGTTTATATCATGTTCCCCTAACCATACTGCCCTACCCCTACAGTTAGGACCTAACGAGACAGGTAGGTCCTGTGGAACCCAACTGGGTAATGCAGGAGGTGGAAGTGGAGGCCTAGATGCTATGGGTGTCTTCTTTTTAACCTGTATATATATAATTTCAGATCAACTGCCAGCATATACATACACTAACAATTGAACGTAATGTAAATTTACCATACCTTATCAGTAAAGAAGACATCTGCTTTTAGCCACAATATCACTCCGCCTACTGCCTCACCAAGTGTTTCACAATCTGGGTGGGCATATGGCAGTGGAAGATCCATCCACTGGGGGAATATATGTATCGGGCTCACCTGAATCCAACCAGCTGGTACTGGAGACCCGTGACACATTTCTCCTGGTAGGGATGGGTAAGCCGACGCCTCTGCCACGACATATTCTTTACTTTTTATATGGCATGGCTTCAACCCCTACAATTTTTTGTGTAAAGAATGTTATATACATACATACATATCATCTTTTTTTGAAACGACTACAATTTCATATATACGTATCATCTTGAATTAAAAAACTAGTTACTATGTCATAAAAATACTTACAGTGGATGTGCTAGGTGGTGGTTCTACAGGATTACTCCCAACCTCTGCAGTAGGAGTAGGAGTAGAGTCTGCAGTAGGTATTGTCTGGTAAGTGGCAGTCTGAGATGCCTGCCACTTTTTCATTGCTTCTTCGAGTTTCCTGTCAAATAGCTTATCCACCTATACATGGATAAAAGAAACGTCAAATTCTAATTTTTGAATTCTCTTTTACAGTAACATTATAAAGAAAGAATATGTTACCTCTTCTTGTGAAAGTCCCGCTTTTGGGACATGTTTGCGCTGGGATGACCCAAAAAAAGATTTGATGCCCACACCAGCGCCTGCAGCCCTAACACGTCCAGGATGCTCTGGGTTACCCAGAGCAATTGTCAATTCATCCTTTGTTCCCTCAGGGATGAACTTTCCTTGTTTCCTCAGCTCGTGCAGCTCCCGCTAATCGTCAAAACAAAAATTTGTACTTAAGTAAACAACACAAATAATCAATATTCGAATGATTGTTGTAAGAGTTATATTTTACCATTTTTACAGCCGCCTCAGCAGTTGCGGCCTTAGTTATTTCTCCCTTCTTATTTTGCCTCCCAGCTATCCAGACATCATGGCAAGGCAGAGATGTGCTACCTATGGTAGAGGACTCCTGAGTAGCAGTAGACTGAGCAGCAGTAGCCTCAGTCTATAGTCTTTGGCGAACGCCTGCATACCCCTTTGGACCCATTCTGTGGTCATGCACATTCAGTGCACGCCTTGATCTTTGTGCCTCACTGAGGGCCTAGTTAGTATGCAAATTAATGATTTGGTTAGTAATACTAAATGTTAATCATGAATAAGTGAATACAACATATATTAATTAATGAGATTGAGACTTACGCCTAATACCTTGAATTCATCAGTTTTTCTTGAAGCGACAAACGCGTCCCATTCTTCTTTGTCCAGGAAGTTCCACTGTTCAGTGGTTGTCTTCTTCCTCTTGTCGGCTTCTTTTATGTATTCTCTGGTGAGATTTGTCCTATAGTTCCTTAGGACTCTCCCACAGCGTTGCATCACGCATTTACGATGCATCTTTTCATCCAATTCAAATATACTCTGCAAAATAGAATTGCTATTAACTAGTATCCAAAAATTTAGTAATCTACAAAATAGAATTGCAAATTAATAATAACTCACGCATAAATCCCTCCATATTAAATCTTTCTTCTCCTTAGAAACTTTATGCCAAGAATCTAAGCGACAACCGCAATGGCTACGAGTAACAAACCCAAGATATGAAATAAATGAATTGCGATTCACACCACATGCATTTCCTACATTATCAAAATCCACAACAAGTTTGGGTCCATTACCCTTTTGCGCAATTAATTTCTTCATCATAGTGATGCCCCTTCTCTTGTCAACTTTTTGGTGTTGTTGATCAAGTGCCTCAAGTGCTTTAGATGGTACTTGTGCATCATCAACCTAAAATTTGACAAAATAATTCACATTTACAAGATATAACTATAAATGGACATATAGATATAAATATATGATATATTTTTAAAACTTACATTGTGAGGCGGCCCATTGATGTCCTCACCCTCACGGTAGTCATCAGAACGGTCATCAGGAGAATGGTTAGCCATCTGCAAATTCACATTCAAATTGTAAAGTTCACATTGTAAAGTAGTAATTCAAAGTGTAAAGCTCACATTGTAAAGTTCACATTATTACAACAAAGTATATATCACAACAAAATTGTAAAGCTCTATGATCAAAGAGAAAACAAGTATATATTACAACAAGATTAGGGTCTAGGGTTAACAAATACATGTGATGTCATTCTTATATATAATAAATGTACATGTACCACCTATCCCATCCTTGAACACCTAATCTCACTAGTAAGTGTATAATGTGTATTGGGTTTTCAAGAAAATTTCGGCAGCATTTCCCCGCTGTTCTCCAAGTACATATGTACTTAGAGAACAAACGGGGAAATGCTGTCGAAATTTTCTTGAAAACCCAATACACATTATACACTTACATCCTAAGCAAGATTAGGTGTTCAAGAACAGTCCCAAACCGGGGACTATCCAAGATTTACTCCTAATGAGTAAATCTTGGACGGGTTTCTAGGCCAACAAATAATGTGTTGTCATTCTTATACCTAAAATCCTAGTTCTTCAAGTTAGGGTGATTATTGATGTCTTTAAAATCATGATTGGCAATATAGGGAAAAGTTCATCATTTACATTCCAAGCATGTCACACGTGTGCATTACAGTTCATCATTAAATTGTAAAGCTCTATGATCAAAGAGAAAACAAGTATATATTACAACAAGATTAGGGTCTAGGGTTAACAAATACATGTGATGTCATTCTTATATATAATAAATGTACATGTACCACCTATCCCATCCTTGAACACCTAATCTCACTAGTAAGTGTATAATGTGTATTGGGTTTTCAAGAAAATTTCGGCAGCATTTCCTCGATGTTCTCGAAGTACATATGTACTTAGAGAACAAACGGGGAAATGATGCCGAAATTTTCTTGAAAACCCAATACACATTATACACTTACATCCTAAGTGAGATTAGGTGTTCAAGAACAGTCCCAAACCGGGGACTATCCAAGATTTACTCCTAATGAGTAAATCTTAGACGGGTTTCTAGGCCAACAAATAATGTGTTGTCATTCTTATACCTAAAATCCTAGTTCTTCAAGTTAGGGTGATTATTGATGTCTTTAACAACATGATTGGCAATTTAGGGAAAAGCTCATCATTTACATTCCAAGCATGTCACATGTGTGCATTAAAGTTCATCATTAAGCAAGAAGGGTGATTAGGATTCTCGATATACTCAACAATGAAACAAGTTAAACATGTGTGCATTACAGTTCATCATTTACATTCCAAGCATGTCACATGTGTGCATTACAGTTCATCATCAAGATATCTATAACTTACTTAAACATTCAATTATGAAGTAAATATACACTTAATTCAGAATAGCATGACGCACAAATAAGTAGATGAAAAATACAAATAAGTAGATTCGGGTCTGGGCCTGAAGGCCGAACTCAAGGCTGCGATTTTCGTGGTGTTTCCCGGGCAGAACTGCCCCTGGTTCAGACCTGCTTCATGCACAGGTGGAAAGGGCTCAGCTAGAAACGCAGCTAGGTGTTGCTCGTGGCTGAGGGGGCTGCGGAATCAAGTTTAAGGCTCTTAGTTGGTAGTGTTTGTCATGCCCAACTACTCCTGGATGGCGTCGCTACAGCTGCAGCTGCTACTTCTGGCCGCCGGCGCTACTCTATAGGTCGGGCGCTGCTAGGGTGAGGTAGAGGAAGAAGAAGGGTGGAGAAAGGAGAAGAGAGGAAGGTGGCGCCGCTGGAAGGAGAAGAGAGGAAGGCGGCGCCGGTGTGGATGTTGGTGCTGTCGCTGGGGATTGGGTGAAAGTGGTGGCCGTCAGGGAAAAGCAAGGTGGAGGAGAAAAGGGTTACCTTGCAGAGGAAGCTGGCGGAGCAGAGCAGGAAGCCCGAGCGGCGACGAGAGGACAGGAGCACGGACCGGTGGCAGCACCGAGCGGCGACGAGAGGACAGGAGCACGGACGGCAGGGAGCAGCGGCAGGGAGCGGCGGCGGCGGAGCAGCGGGGGCGAGCAAGAAATCACCGGACCTAACTGAAATCGGGAATGAAACAGGGAAAGGGGAAGAGCCGCTCGCGCTGGTGAGCTATTAAGTTGACAATAAGCGTCGGTTATTCAAAAAAACCGACAACTAAACCAACAGTGTCGGTTCTTTTCCAAAAACCGGCACCTATACTAGATTATAGTCGTCGATTTTTAACTAAAAGACAACCGACAACTATTCTGAATACCCTTTAGTCATCGGTGTTTTATTTATGAACCGACGCCATATGTCAAATTTTGGAGGTAATTTTTTCGCTGGAATTTTAGTTTTGGCGGTTGATTTTAGGTGTCGGTTTTTTATTAACTAACCGACACTTAATAAAAGCGGTACCCGTGTCTGGTCGCCCTTCATAGAGTGGATGTCGGTTTATGTTATAAACCGACACTGTAGAGTTTAGGTGTCGGTTTATGTATACAACCGACACCTTGAAAAGTGACTTTATAAGCCATTTCTGTAGTAGTGTCTTTTCTACGACAGCGGTCACCCAATTGAAATCGATTTCTTGAAACATAAATATACGAGTATTAGGTTTTTCTATTATCGACATACAACGCCTCTCCATGAGCACCTTTGAGAAATTATATATATATATATATATATATATATATATATATATATATATATATATATATATATATATATATGTGTGTACACACACACTAGTGAACGCACACGTGCACATGCACGTGACATATAAAATTTGTTGAAAATGTGCGGGGAGAGGACTCGTCCGTGAAATGGTCCCTACGGTAAAAGATATATTTGTGTTAGTTGTTTGAAAGGAGAGAATCAATGAACCATTTCCGTGGGATGGAGAGAGAAATATAGAATTAAAGATAATAAAAGTTAATAGGAGAGTGTGAGAATAAATATTTGTAGGAGCAAAATTCCTTGAAAAAAAAAAGAGAGAAGAGAATGAATCAAGGAGAGCACAGCATCAAACTCATTCATTATATATATATATATATATATATATATATATATATATATATGTTTGTGATGCTCCATACTTAGAGGACATCATCACACACTTGTCATCACGTCGCAACTATGGTTGGACCATCATCTAGAATAGGAGAGAAACTTGGCCTTTCTTCGTCTCTACGGCCAACATAAAACCAATAGCATGCATCCCTCGTCATGCACATGTGGTTGCAGTGAAGGTGTAGAGGCCACTAGGTTTCCTTGCAGGAAGAGGAAGGTTGAATAGATGTCGGCATAGGAGTCATTATATAGCCTTCTTGGTGAGAGGAAGTGTTATGACACCCTATAAATCGAGGAGCCACAATGGATTGGTTCTTGTATTTGCTGATGACTGAGAAGTTTGGCCACGACACCACATTTTTAGCCATGTCTTTCATAGATTCAAGCAACAATTGTGCATCGTGATTGGTTGGAGGTAAATGAGGAGAACAAATCTTATGTGCAACAATGTGCTCTGGATGTGGCAGTGGCTGGACGTCGTGTTGTCCGGTTGGAAAGAGTATGAGAGTATAACATGATGTTGTGTCTGCTTTTTCAATATCCATTCCTGTGATACATGCCCTTATGGTTACGGTGAACACCTTCAAATATTTGGGTTAGATGGTTTGTTGATTTAATGGCCAACGGGATTGCACAACCTCTAGAGTTGGTCGTCGCGAGGTCCCTTGTTCATCATCATAACGAAATAGAGGTCAGGAATCTTTGACACCTATTGTCCAAATCCAATATGACAAAGACCGTGGAGTCCATGAGGTACTTAGATGGGCGAAGGAATTGTAGAGTTCTCGACGAACGCTGTGAGAGGGACAATGGCGAGCGATGGGCCAGAGGAATCCTTCTTCTCGAGGATCCTACTGAGGATCCGGTAAATGGGAGCATGGTGCAGCGGAATGACATGCCTAAATCTCAGTCCTCAGATCTTCTTTAAAAGACCCTTATAAATCTAACATGCTCTTCGCACTCATGATGAGTTCCTCGACACAAGTTAATATTATATTACATGAGGTAAGTGGGTCATGTCCTTGAATTTATATTATGTATGTTAGACTAATAGTCAAATTATCTTGTTTAGAATAATACATTAGACATATAGTCTAATGTTCATATGGAGAATATTTTCTTTGTAGCACACTAGAATTACTGCCTCAGATAGCTTGTGTTGATATCTTCTAAATTATCAGTTCCAAGATATTATTTTGCGTAAGTGCCTAGAAATTAGCATGAAAATTCTAGAACTTAGAATATAATGAAGATCGCCTATTAATTTCTTAGATTGAATTCTTTTAGAATATTAGAATCAGATACAGATATTGAAATTAATTTACTATAGTTCTTTATTAATTGAGTATTAGAATTTTGAATAGATTATTAGAACTTAGAATGAAAATATCAGAATTTATCTTTAGTTTTTAGCTCCTTATTGATTATCAAAATTTAGATTTCCCATAGAAGTCAGAATATAATTGAGAATTTAGAATTCCAATATAGATTACATACTTTAAAATTACCTCAGTTATTAAAGATACATAATCATAATAGAAACAGATCTAGAATTGAACCAAAACTGGGAAATAGAACAAGAATAGAAAAGATTAGAAAATGACTCCAGAATATATTTTAGTATTGCATAATAAATCCTCTAGAATATAAATATTTCAGTACATAGAACAGAAGGAATTTATGCCACAGGAGGTGTGTTGCACCATGAAGACACCTAAGTGTCACCAGAAGGCTTTCATGCCGCAGAAGGTGCATTGCACCATAGAAGGAACAAAGTGCCACAGAAGATGACTTGTTGTATAATAATAGAAATAAAAAGATAAAATATGTAAATAAAAGATGTATACTTCAGTTATAGATTCATAATTTTCATAATGTAGCTATTTTCTTCCTATTTTTAGAATTCAATGCCACTTACTCTAATCTAAGTTTTCTATTGTACATGGATGGAGACGAGACGTCCGCAAGTTTCAAGCTTTAGAAAGAACAGTCAAGTTGGAGTTTGCAAGTGCAAAATTAGGAGGATTTCTTGGTGGGGCGCCATCTACAAGATTCAAGTTTGATGTTTAGATTCCAGACTGTATACTCTTGTATTATGTTTTGTTTCTAAAAAAATATGAGAATATATTTTGACACAAGTCTACAATGGTTCTTTTCTACTATTATTGTAATGATTATCATATTTCTAACGCTCCCAAGAAGAGAGAAAAATTAGCTTCTGCTCATGTGATGTGAAAATATTTGGGATGTGACAATGTGGTATCAGAGCAATAACATAGTTGGTCATCAGGAAAGTTCTTATATTCTTAATTTGGAATACCCATTAAAAGCCAACTCAAACTAGAGTATAGATTTAGAAACACATTTAGCAACACTAGTTATAGAAAAGTGAGTGAAACATAGTAGAATCCAAGTTAGAGGTAAGTTTAGATATGGATTAGGTTTATGTTCTAGTTACTTTGGAGTTTGAGTTGGCATAGTGTCATTTTCATAAAAACTTGTTGGTCAAGGGGTGATTCAATGGCGAGCTTTGCAGAGCGACGGCTGAGGCAATTCAATGGCGATCAAGCACCACCAGCACTGTAGGCCCTAATTCCTCACCAGATCTGGAAGGAAAAACAACCATCTCGCCATTCTAGTCCCAACTTTGAGCTCTTGAAGTCTTCCTTCTCCCCCCAAACTATGGATAGACCTCTCTATTGTGTCAAGGCAGGAGGAGAATGCTAGTTTGAAAAAAGTCAAAGTGAAGACAGAAGATGGCAGAATATGTTACCCCAGATTTGAGGCGAGGGAGAATGCAGCTAAATGGAAGAACTGTTTAGTGTGGTATGTGGTGGATTTCAAGCCTCATTTGCCTACCCTTCATTAGTACCTTCTCTGTATGTGGGAATCAAAAGGGGATTTTGAATCATTGGTAGAAATGATGACATCTTTATCATCAGATTTTTTAGTGCAAATGATCTGGAGTTCGTTCTTAAGAATGGTCCATGGTTAGTTAAGAATAAACTAATATTTCTTCTCAGATGGAATCATGGAGATACGCTTGTGAAGAACATGTTTGAAGATGTTCTGGTTTGGGTCAGGACATTGGATCTTCCACTTGAGCTATGGGATAGCAGGATGTTGGAACGCATTGGATCTGTGTCAAGGACTCCGACTAGATCAAACTATCTGACTAAATCTGTCATTTGTATATATTATGCTTGCATTCAAGTCTTAGCTCCAGCTAAATCAAATTTCCCTACTTAGCTGGATTTGAAGAGTGAAAAAGGAGATCTTAATCAGATTTGTATCACAATGAGTGGGGACCAGCAACTTGTAAAATGTGTGATTTACTTGGTCATGACATTGAAGTTTGTAGTAAGGTGTTGGATGAGAAAGGGAAGGTTGTGGAATCAGATGTTGTAATTGGTCTACAGAGTAATGATTCTATTTTATCTTCGTCCTTGCTTAATGGTGTTTGGAGTAATGTTCAGTGCTCAGGAAGTGTTCAACCTAGTACTTTGTCAAGGTATGTTCCTTCTACTCAGATTTTAGTATTCGTTAAAGACGGTGCTCAGTATGATACTAGACAAGTTGATTCACAAGATCATTTAGATCCACCTGAAGTAGTGCCTAAAGCAATCAATGGCCTCTCACAGAGGTTGATTAATTCTATGTTCTCTCCTGCTAATAGGAAAAAGTTGAACATGGGTTCAATTGGTGATGATATTGTTATTGTGGCTGGCAGTCATCTAGCCAGTAACAAATGAATCACATTCAAATTACTTCCTGGAACATAATGGGCCTGACAACTAAATCATAAGTGTCCAAGTTAAGAAGAGCCTTAGGTCAGGTGTTTATTCATATTGAAACTAAGATTAGAAGAAGATGACTTTCTCCACTTATGTCAAAGCATTTTCCACACTATAGATTTCTTTCTAACCATGACTCTCATCCCTTGAGAAGAGTTTTGGTTCTCTGGGATCCTGATATATGTGATATACAAAATATTTTTGAAAATGGTTAAATAGTTCATTATTCTATTCGTGTTGGAAATTACTCATTTCTTGTTTCTACGATTTATGGGAACAATGAAGATAGTGATAGGTGCAGTCTTTGGTCCTCTATTTCAAGTTTTTCAAGCTCTATTGATATTCCTTGGTTTATTATTGGTGAATTTAATGTTGTTAGAAATGAAGGTTGGAAAATCGGGAGGCAACCACCTTCTAACAAATCTATGGATGATTTTAATGAGTATGTTCTTAATTACTCTCTCTTTGAACTGGACATGAAAGGTCATCTATATACATGGTAAAATCACCAAGATGGCGAGCGGTTTGTTGCTACTAGGATTGACAGAAATCCTTACAATTCATATGCTTTAAACAATGTCTCTGATTTTTATGGTAGTGATATTTCTAATGTCATTAGTGATAATAGAATTATTGTTCTTCATATTGGAGCTCCTCGCAGTATCAAATCTCCCTTTAGTTTCATTAATAATTCAGCTGATGAAAGTGAGTTTCTTTCTATTGTCAAAGATGTTTGGAAGAAGGATATTGAAGGTTATTCTATGTTTAGAGTATACAGGAAGTTCCATCTACTGAAAAAGCATTTAATTGAATGGAATCAATCCTATATTGGTGATTATTTCTTTGATGCAAGAATTAAAAGGAATCTTGCTACTGTGACTCAAGAAAATGATGACTTGAATCTATTGGATTTAGACGTGGTGCAGAATGCAAATCATTTAAGAAAAATTGCTTTTGAAGCATCAATAAAAGAGGTGGCTCTCTTGAGATAAAAGGCTCATGTTCAGTGGTTAAAATTTGGAGATTCTAATTCCAAATTCTTATATTCATCTCTAAAAACTAGGCAACACATGAATAACATTAGGTGTCTTAATATCGATGGTGTTGTTTCTTGTGATTTATCGATCATCAGGGAGTTTGTATCGAATCACTTTGAAAAAAAATTAATGACACGTCAACATGAGGTATGACTTTTCAGGGTGAGTGGTCTGGCCCAAATCTCACTCATACTCATATAAATATTCTTATGAGCCCTATTACACAAACTGAGATTGATGAGATTGTTCAGAATCTTAATCTTGAAAAGTCTCCAGGCCTTGATGGCTTTAATGTTGTATTTTTCAAAAAAATCTTGGAGTATTATATGAGAGGATATAAGTTGTTCCATGATGGATTTCTTTGTGAATCGAAGGCTTCTTAGAGAAACCAATAATACCTTCATATCTCTTATACCAAAAGGGAATGACAGTTGTTTGATTAAGAACTAGTGGCCCATCTCCTTATGTAATATTGTTTACAAAATTATATCTAGCTTGATCGCTAATAGATTGCAAAAGGTTCTTCTGGACATCGTTAGCTTGAATCAATGTGCTTTCATTAAGGGAGAAGTATCAATGATGTTTTTCTTATGACTAATGAACTTATTCATGCCTTCAATACAACTCTTTCTAAAGACAAAATGAGCTTAGAGGTGGATCTATCTAGAGATTCAGTCAATTGGAGCTATTTGTATTCTGATCTTTATAAGATTGGTTTTCCATCTAGGTGGATTAGATGGATTGAAAAAAAATTCATGTCAACATCCTATTAAGTTCTCATCAATGGTGAAACTAGTCCTAAAATCCTTCCCTCTAATGGCATTAGGAAAGGGTATCCTATTGCCCCTTACCTTTTTGTTATATTAATGTGGGGGTTTTCTGAGTTAATCAAGAACGGTGTTGCTAACAAGAGCTTAGTTCCTTTGAAGGAATCCGATAATCTCGACGTTTCTCATAGCATCTTTTCCAATGACCTAATGGTCTTTTTGGAAGCTTCTATTTCTAATGCTAAAGTTGTCTGTGATATTTTTTATTCTTGTGGGAAAATGTTTGGGTTAAGAATAAATACTACTAAAAGATCGATTATTTTAATCAAGAAGGAGCCTAAACATGATATTATGAATGTCTTAAAGTTCCCAAAATTCTAGCTCCCATCCAAGTATCTTGGAGTTTCGTTATTTATTAGAAAATTGAGAAGGAAACATTGCAGTGCCCTAATTGACAGAATCAAATCAAAGCTAGATTATTGGAAGGCTAACTCACTCTCATTGTGGCAACACATCCCACTATCACATAGACAACGAGGTGTTACGCGAAAACGTGTGGAAATCACCATAAACCACAGATTACCAAAAACACGGGTTAATTAAAATAGATTGCAAAAAGTAGAATAACTGAGAAACTATTACATTTGATTCCTCATCCTGCAAGGAAATAGGTTATATAAACATATACAAGTCTTGATACGTGTCCATGGATTAGGAGATTAGTTGTCCAACCATCACATGAGTTCATCACCTATTTATACATACATAACAGCCCACCTCCGGCCTGCAGCAGGATATACAAAACATCAACGACTAGACATCGTGAAACAACGTCAAAACGCCTCCAAGGACCTGAGAGTACAGGGATGACTCTAAGACTCTACTACAAAATGACCAAAACAGCAACATGTCCATCTCTTGCCTTCTACTGCTCGTCTTGCTGCTCAGCCGCAACTCCGCGACCACCGCCACGTCTAGCTCGAATACCTAAAAAGGTTATAAACCAACGGGGTGAGACACACAGTCCCAGTGAGAAACATAACTCCCTGCTGAAACTATAAAACCTCAGCAAGACTAAAGCAATAGCAGCAGATAACTGATAAAAGATGTAACAAGAGCAGTTTATATAACAAAGCTATTCATACCATCAAGCTTACCAGATGTACGGAAGGCATGTTACCAAATATCTCTTTTATGAAACATTATTAACAAGATAAGATTTATAAGGTCTTATCACATAACACAAGAACGTATAAGTAACTGCAAGGTATAGCTAGATTATGTTCCATGTTTTGCCTTAAGCAGTAAATACTATACGGCTGAATTACCTATTATTATGCCCTGAGGAAGTGAGTCGTACCGCTCCAATCCAACCGACGGCTGCAAAACCCGGAGCCGGTGCCATACAAGGTCAATGGAAGAGCCGGACTCCATGACCTCCTACCTCGTGGTCAGTGTACGAGAACCAAAGTAGGCCCGCAGTCTCGTGTTTAAGTGGCCTCAGCCACAGGGTCAGCTCCATAGGCTACCCTTCCTCTAGCCCGCCTCGGTATAGGTCTCAGCGCTAGCATATCTGAGCCACGGGCCTGTTCACCGTGCTCTGAGCCATGAACACATTCATGCTCCCATATCACATATCCTGAGCCATGGGCCTGTTCACCATGCTCATATACATATCCCGAGTCTGCAACTGTAGCTGCACTCGATTCTCTCTCTATTTTAGGCTAGGAGAAACCTCGCATATTCAACAATATGTGTTCTGGGTTAACCCGCAGGAGAACCCATTTCACCATCACCAGCTCCAGACGATGATGGATCTATGGCCACGGAAAACTACATGATATATTCCACTGTGATTCATTAGTATCTTTTAGGTGGATTACAAGATTCAACCAAGTTGTATAACATGCAAACTATAACAAGAATAAACAGTATGAAACTCAATATTATGCTTTTACTGTAATCAACATCATCCCGGTCCATCACCAGGATTCAACATTACATGTTATCACTTGGCCTCTTGCCAATCATCTAGATCCATCTCAAGGATCATCACATTACCATGGGATCTCAATCCCTTATCACATAGTGTCACTGCCTCTCAAGGCATTCTCATCAACTTAGGCACTTTAGCCAAACTCGGGCCCTCAGACCAATCACATCATATATGATATCTCATCATGAAGAGTAATTATTAAAGTAGGGTTACTCGATTACATATATATCTCATAGCCCTTTACCTGGCTATGCATCTGTATGGAACACCTACATGGTTAGTATGCACAATCATCATAGACTAACAGAAAGATCATACTATCAACATAGGGTGACATTGATGATTATATGCTTTATCATCATGCCTCAACTTGGGATCATAAGCATAGGTCATATCATTAAGCAAGGCATATTACATGCTTATCATTTACTCAACATTATACAAATGATTCAAGATGATCATAAGCAGATGTAGCATCATGTCAAATTACATAGGTGTGAGCTACCAGCCTAGTTATCAACAAGCATATCATAGATCAAAATAACCCAAATGTGACTACATAAACAAGATCTAGCATAGACGTTTTATAGAAGGATCAAGACCCTCCCTAGAAATGTTCACTTTCCTCACCAAAGGTGGTATCGGGCACGGTACTCTCCCCTATCGCCCAACACTAGAATGCATAACGGTTAACATCTAGTGTGTAGCATGCAACGCTGTGTTGTGCGGTGTGTTATGCATCAGGGAACCAAGCATGTCGTGCAGCCATGCATATCGTGCACCTCAAGTCGGGCAACACTGCGTCAGGTAACAGGGTTACAACGGTCATGAAGCCTATTGGGCAACTCAGCCTATGGGTGTGTCGCTCACCAGGTGCAACGGGAATCTATAAGCCACGACTTGGGGATACTAGGTGATGCTCTGTCGGCATCACCACAACGCCATGGCACGTGGAACTTAGCTAACCACAACTCCATAATGTCTAAGGTATGACGGCCACTAGGCTACCACCACAGGTCAGATATATCGGGCAGCAAGGACCTATTGTGTAACGCCCAACACACAAAGGTCAACAACCAGGAGCCTGACGCCTGACACAACCCCACAAACTAGCTAACAAGCTCCACACCTCAACGCGCAACGGCCTCAAGCCATCACATAGGCTAAGTGTATCGAGCAGGTTACTCATCAAGGTGTGATGCCCGACACACACTCAAGGCAGGGACCAAGTGCAATGCCCGACACAGCCACAACATGTGTCGTCCAAAGCTCAAGATCAAGAGGGATATCGGGCAGCACCTCCCCCAAGATCATAACGGTCAAGATGCAACTCCACAAGGTCGTCATCAACCTTAAGCACAAGGGCACCAAACCCTAATGGATCAAGAAGATGGCTCAGCTCTCAACAACTAAGAGAGGGGTCTTGCACATCCCTTATCACCAATCGGGCAACACAAGGAACAACCACAACCAAGGTCCACAACCACCACAAAGCTCACCTTTCAAGTCCATGGTGAGAGGAGGGTGTTACTCAAGCCACTAGGAGGAGTATTGCCCATATTACTAGAACTTAAGCTCACTCCTCAAGACCTAGGAGAGAAAGGGGTGTTTCTCACCAAGAAACCCTTGAACATAGGTTCGGCCAACAAGGTGCAACTAAGCAAGAAACTAAACTAACAACATACTTATCCGATCATGAGCAACATATAAGAACATAAAAGAAGGTAGTGTAGTTACGGTTAGGAGTTATGTAACCCGCCTTAAGCAAGCTTCAAGCTCCTAGCTCCAAGCACCACCACAAGAAGAAGAGTAAGGCACTCTAGGGTTCAGCCACCACTAGAGGAAGAAGGAGACTCCAAGAAGGATCGGCCACCAAGCTTGCAAAGGAAGAGGGTTTCGTGCACCAAGGGAGAGGGAGACTAAGGAACTAAAGGGATCCTTAGCAAGGGAAAGGAAACGCATATATAGAAGGGGATGGAGGAGAAACCAAGGAAAGACAAGGCAAGGTGTCGGTCACCTAGGGACACTTGTCCATGAGCAATGCCACCACTCTAACATGCCCTAAACACATGTCCAAGGCCATTGCCACATGCAAGCATCAAGCACCAAGTGTCCACTAGTGGTGACACAAACGAGGTCAAAGAAGGTCAAAGGGGTCCATGGGCGACACACCCCCACACCATGGCTGACACACCCCCACTATGGCCGACACAACCCTGGGCGACACACCATCAGGGCGACACACATCCTGGGTGACACACCTAGGCCGACACAAGCATGCTTTTGCCTGACACAAGGTCCAAAGAAGCAAGGGCAACACACCACAAGGCCCAACAAGCTCAACCAAGCCCAAAGGAACTCAAGCAACGAGCCCAAACCTTCCTCTTAACACTAGAGGAAGCAAGGAGAGGGAGGAACACCTCACAAGGTGGCAAACTTGCCCACAAACCCTAGACTTAGGTTAATAGCAAGTAGCACCTCCTTCTCTCAAAAAAGCACCAACAAACCCTAATCACCACCAAAGGTGATTGGAAAGCAACTAAGCACCAGGGTTAAGCAAAGCAAACAGGGTAAACCCTAAATAGATGTCAGGGTCCTTACAAGCCAACCCCCTACAAAGGGATTTTGTCCCCGAAATCCAAAGAGAAAAGTGAGGGATACTTCCTCCTCATCTCTTCCTCAAGCTCCCACGTGACTTCCTCAATGCCACGATGATGCCAAAGAACCTTCACAAGAACCAGGTCCTTCCTCTTCAGCTTCTTATCTCTTCTGTCAAGGATCGCCACAGGACCTTCCTCGTAGGTCACATCTTCATCAAGCCCAAATTCAACTGGTTGAATCACTGTTCCTGAATCTGGATGACTTTTCATCAACATACTAACATGGAACACTGGATGCAACCTATGCAACTCTGGCAGCATCTCTAACTCGTAAGCTACCTTGCCAACTCGTGTTATGACCAGGTATGGCCCCATATATCTGGGTGCTAGCTTACTCTTCCGACCAAACCTTAGCACACCTTTCCACGGTGAGACTTTAAGATACACTTTGTCTCCTACCTGGAACTCCAAAGGTCGTCGGCGATTGTCTACGTAAGACTTCTACCTGTCCAGTGTCACTTTCAACTGTTGTTGTATCACCTTGATCTTTTCTGTCGTCTGTTGTACTAACTCAGGACCCAACAGCTGATATTCACCAGGCTCATACCAACATAACGGAGATCTGCACTTCCTGCCATATAAGGCCTCATAAGGAGCCATGTCAATGCTCTGCAAATAACTATTGTTGTAGGTGAACTCTATCAAACTGATATGTATGTCCCAACTGCCTAGGAACTATAAAACACAAGCTCAAAGGAGATCCTCCAAAGTCTGAATAGTCCTCTCAAACTATCCATCTGTCTGTGGGTGGAAGGTGGTACTGAACCTCATCTGTGTTCCCAACACTTTGTGTAGCTGTTCCCAGAAATGACTCATGAACTGAGGACCTCTATCAGAAACTATCGTCGCTAGCACCCCGTGCAACCGCACCATCTCATCTATGTATACTCGAGAAAGCTTCTCGGCTATATACATCGTCTTAACAGGTATGAAATGGGCAGACTTTGTCAATCTGTCCACTATTACCCAAATGGAAACATCATTCCTAGTTGTCCTAGGTAGACCAACTATGAAATGTATGGTTATATGATCCCATTTCCACTGCGGTATCGGCAGGGGTTGTAACGTACCTGCCGGCTTCTGATGCTCAGCCTTGACTTGCTAACATACCGCATACTTAGCCACAAACTCGGCTACATCTTTCTTCAAACCGGGCCACCAATACAAGTCCTTCAGACTATGATACATCTTGGTGACTCCTAGATGCATAGCATACATCGACGTGTGTGCTTCCTCGAGCACTAACTTCCTCAGATCATCAGCATCAGGGACCACCATCCTATCACGATAGCAAACTAGTCCATCCTCGGACTCATGGAACCCATCATGCTTTTCGCTGTCGAACTCTGATCTGATCAACGGTATTGTATCATATGTTTCCTGTACATCTTTGATATGTTGTCTCAGCGTAGGCTTGACTTGCATATGTGCTAAAAGTCCAGCTAACAAGGAAACTTCCATCTACACATTCATCTTCCGCAAAGAAACAAGTGTATCCCATCTATGGCATACCAGGGAACTCAATTGTGCCTTCTTTGAAGGAGAAGAAGAAGACTTTCGGCTAAGCGCATCATCTACCACATTTTCCTTACCAAGATGATACTCGATGGTGCAGTCGTAATCATTGATTAACTCCATCCATTGACGTTGTCGCATGTTTAACTCATGCTGTGAAAAGATGTACTTCAGATTCTTATGATCCGTAAAGATCTGACACACTTCCCTGTAAAGATAGTGTCTCCAAATCTTTAACGCATGAACCACTACTGCCAACTCCAAATCATGAGTCGGATAGTTCTCCCCATTTTTCTTAAGTTGTCGCTAAGTAAAAGAAACCACATGATCTTCCTGCATCAGCACACAACCTAAACCTTTCTTGGAAGCATCATAGAAAACAACATAGCCCTTCCCAGGCTCTGGCAGCACTAGCACTGGAGCACTAGTCAGCTTCTCCTTCAAACTTTGGAACACTTGCTGGCAACGATCATCCCAGACAAACGGTACATCCTTTCTAGTTAACTTTGTCATCGGCAACGCAATCGCACTGAAGTCCTTGATAAACCTCCAGTAGTATCCTGCCAAACCCAGGAAACTACGAACTTCTGTCGGCGTCTTTGGTTGCTCCCAATCTTCAATGGACTCCACCATCTTCGGGTCCACTTTGACTCCTTCCACAGATATCACATGACCCAAGAAAGTCACTTCTTCCAACCAGAACTCACACTTACTGTACTTAGCATACAACTGATGTTGGCGAAGAAGAGTTAACGCTAGTCGAAGATGTCGCTCATGCTCTTGCTTGTCCTGGCTATAGATCAAGATGTCATCTATAAAGACTACAACAAAGTGATCTAGGAACGGACGGAACACTCTGTTCATCAAATCCATGAAAGCAGCAGGTGCATTGGTTAGTCCGGACGGCATAACCACAAACTCAAAGTGACCATACCTTGTCCTAAAAACTGACTTTGGTATGTCATCCGCCTTAATCCTCAACTGATGATATCCAGACCATAGATCGATCTTTGAAAACATTTTAGCACCACGCAACTGATCGAACAGATCGTCTATCCTCGACAACGGGTACTTGTTATTGATTGTGACCTTGTTCAGCTGTCGATAATCTATACATAACTGCATCGATCTGACCTTCTTCTTTACGAACAACACTGGAACACCCCAAGGCGACGTACTTGGTTGGATGAAACCTTTATCCAACAACTCTTGTAACTACTTCTTAAGATCTGCCATCTCTACTGGAGCCATCCTATACGGTGTTTGTGCAACTGGCTACGTTCTTGGAACTAGATTGATCTCAAAATCGATCCCTCGGGGTGGAGTAACACCAAGGAATTCATCAGGAAACACATCCGCAAACTCTCGGACAACCGACACATCCTCAAGGCTAGGACCTTTTGCCTTGGTATCCACAACGGTATCCACAACGTGAGCTAAGAATGCCTCACATCCTTGTCGTAGCAACTTCTCTGCCACCATAGCTGATACCAAACACGTCGGAAGAATCTTCCTATCTCCTTGGAAGATCCACTTCTCTCCATCATCAAACACAGCCTGCTTGGAACCACAGTCCAAAACAACCTTATACTTCTCTAACGTATCCATCCCAAGGATAACATCAAAAGCATGCATATCAAGTGGTATAAGATCCACTTGTATATTGTATCCTGAAAAAGATAAGTTACAAGATGGACACTCTTCTCGAAGCATCGAGGAACCATCAAGAGGGGTTTCTAACAACAAGTTATCTTTCTTACATCTAACAGGTAAACGACAGTTCTCAAGCATACTATAAGAGATAAAAGAGTGTGTAGCACCCGGGTCAACCAGAACAGATATAAGGTAAGAAGAAGACATATCAGAATGAAATAACTCCATCTGACCTGTCACCACTCGTAGGTTGACTATCGCCTCTGGCTGACTCATAGCATAGAATCGAGGCATTGCTTGATGGCCACATCCTCTGCTTCCTTGAGAAGACGATCCCGCTTGTGACGCTTGACCGCGTCTTCGCCCTCTACTACCACTGGGCTGCTATCTATCTGACCCTCGATGACTCTGTCTTGGCTGTTGTGTCACATCAACATCTCTATTCAGGCATTTTAACTTGAAATGCCTGATCTGACCACACAGATGGCATGACCTATCTTCAAACTGTGTCCTAGATGGCCCTGTCACTGCCACAGAAGATGTACTATGTGCCTTTGATGGTGAAGAAACATATCCTCTTCCCTTACTCGGGAACCACTGTGACGGTACACTGGAACCTCTCATCACTGAAGGTGATGAAAACCTTGGCTTCTTGAAGCCACCAAACCTTTGTCCCTGGAACTGAGCAGGCCTCTTCTTAGACATGGATTCTCTTTTCTCCTTGACTGACAGTTCAATCCTCCGGACAGATTCCACAAATGTAGCAAACCGCTCTCTGTTCTCCAACACAGACGCAGGTCTTGTCATCTCAGCACTCAAACCTTTCTCAAAGCATATGATCCACTCTTCATATGTTGCTACCATGTGAGGACAAAATCTTAGTAGGTCCATGAACTTGGCTTCATACTTGGTGATGTTCATCATTCCTTGGCGTAAGCACTCAAACTGACTGATCTTCTCATCCAGATATGTCTTCGGAAAGTATCTGCTAATGAACTCACACTGGAAAACCTCCCAACCGATCACCTCACCAGGTCGCTTCTCTTCCTCGATGGTCCTCCAGTGACCAGCACTACCCTTTATAAGGTAGACAACTTGCTTTACTTTGTCTGCTTCGGGGATGTCGAGGATCCGGAAAGCCTTCTCAAGACTTTTCAGCCACAGATCTGCATCCGTTGGATCAATCGTTCCAGCATAATCCAAAGCTCCAACTTGGTGAAGCCGCTCAAAGGTCTTCCCAATACCCGATGTTTCTCCATGGGGATCCTGTGCTCTCGGTGGAGTCACTGGCAATCTTTCTACCATGAGGTTCATCGTAGCCATCATCTGCCCCATAAGTTGTTGGTAGGCAGGGTGTTCAAGAATGGCTGGGTCAGGTTGGGGGACCTCAGGCACCCGATCTTCATGTGCCTGCCCTATAGCTCCATCAACTGATGTAGAATCATTGTTCTCAACAGCATGTTCTTCATGGTTTCCAGACATCTCGGCTTTTCTTCCGCTAAGGGCAGAAGATGATTGTAAGAAAATCTGGAAAAGTCACAAGAATAGACACAACCTAGTCCTAAATCCCTATAGACTCAGTGAACCTAGAGCTATGATACCAAAACTTGTGGCAACACATCCCACTATCACATAGACAGCGAGGTGTTACGCAAAAACGTGCGGAAATCACCATAAACCACAGATTACCAAAAACACGGGTTAATTAAAACCGATTGCAAAAAGCGGAATAACTGAGAAACTATTACATTTGGGTCCTCATCCTGCAAGGAAATAGGTTATATAAACATATACAAGTCTTGATACGTGTCCACAGCTTAGGAGATTAGTTGTCCAACCATCACATGAGTTCATCACCTGTTTATACATACATATCAGCCCACCTCCAGCCTGCAGCAGGATATACAAAACATCAACGACTATACATCGTGAAACAACATCAAAATGCCTCCAAGGACCTGAGAGTACAGGGATGACTCTAAGACTCTACTACAAAATGACCAAAACATCAGCATGTCCATCTCTTGCCTTCTACTGCTCGTCTTACTGCTCGGCCGCAATTCCGCGACCACCGCCACGTCTAGCTCGAACACCTAAAAGGGTTATAAACCAACGGGGTGAGAGACACAGTCCCAGCGAGAAACATAACTCCCCACTGAAACTATAAAACCTCAGCAAGACTAAAGCAATAGCAACAATAACTGATAAAAGATGTAACAAGAGCAGTTTATATAACAAAGCTATTTATACCATCAAGCTTACCAGATGTACGGGAAGCATGTTACCAAATATCTCTTTTATGAAACGTGATTAACAAGATAAGATTTATAAGGTCTTATCACATAACACAAGAACGTATAAGTAACTACAAGGTATAGCCAGATTAACTACACAAGCAAGGCCTCAACCAATGTTCCGTGTTTTGCCTTAAGCAGTAAATACTATACGGCTGAATTACGTATTATTATGCCCTGAGGAAGTGAGCCGTACCGCTCCAATCCAACTGACAACTGCGAAACCTAGAGTCGGTGTCATACAAGGTCAATGGAAGAGTCAGACTCCACGACCTCCAACCTCATGGTCAGTGCACGAGAACTAAAGCAGGACCGCAGTCTCGTGCTTAAGTGGCCTCAGCCACATGGTCAGCTCCATAGGCTACCCTTCCTCTAGCCCGCCTCGGTACAGGTCTCGGCGCTAGTATATCTGAGCCACAGGCCTGTTTACCATGCTCTGAGCCATGAACGCATTCATGCTCCCATATCACATATCCTAAGCCATGGGCATGTTCACCATGCTCATATACATATCCCGAGTCTACAACCGCAGTTGCACTCGATTCCCTCTCTATTTTAGGCTAGGAGAAACCTCGCATATTCAACAATATGCGCTCTGGGTTAACCCATAGGAGAACCCGTTTCACCATCACCAGCTCCTGACGATGATGGATCTATGTCCAGGGCAAACTACATGATATATTCCACTGTGATTAATTAGTATCTTTTAGGTGGATTACAAGATTCAACCAAGTTGTATAACATGCAAACTATAACAAGAATAAACAGTATGAAACTCAATATTATGCTTTTACTGTAATCAACATCATCCTGATCCTTCACCAGGATTCAACATTACATGTTATTACTTGGCCTCTTGCCAATCATATAGATCCATCTCAAGGATCATCACATTACCATGGGATCTCAATCCCTTATCACATAGTGTCACTGCCTCTCAAGGCATTCTCATCAACTTAGGCACTTTTGCCAAAATCGGGCCCTCAGACATATCACATCATATATGATATCTCATCATCAAGAGTAATTATTAAAGTAGGGTTACTCTATTACATATATATCTCATAGCCCTTTACCTAGCTATGCATCTGTATGGAACACCTGCATGGTTAGTATGCACAATCATCATAGACTAACAGAAAGATCATACTATCAACATAGGGTGACATTGATGATTATATGCTTTATCATCATGCCTCAACTTGGGATCATAAGCATAGGTCATATCATTAAGCAAGGCATATTACATGCTTATCATTTACTCAACATTATACAACTGATTCAAGATGATCATAAGCAGATGTAGCATCATGTCAAATTACATAGGTGTGAGCTACCAGCCTAGTTATCAACAAGCGTATCATAGATCACAATAACCCAAATGTGACTACATAAACAAGATCTAGCATAGACGTTTTACAGAAGGATCAAGACCCTCACTAGAAGTGTTCACTTTCCTCACCAAAGGTGGTATCGGGTAGGGTACTCTCCCCTATCACCCAATACTAGAACACATAACGGTCAACATCTAGTGTGTAGCGTGCAACGCTGTGTTGTGTGCGGTGCGTTATGCATCAGGGAAACAAGCATGTCGTGCAGCCATGCATTCGTGCACCTCAAGTCAGGAAACGCTACGTCAGGTAACAGGCTTACAACGGCCATGAAGCCTATCGGACAACTGAGCCTATGGGTGTGTCACTCACCAGGTGCAACGGGCATCTATAAGCCACGGCTTGGGGATACTAGGTGACGCTCTGTCGGCATCACCACAACACCATGGCGCCCGGCAATTAGCTAACCACAACTCCATAACGTCTAACGTATGACGGCCACTAGGATACCACCACAGGTTAGGTATATCGGGCAGCAAGGACCTGTTGTGTGACGCCCGACACATTAAGGTCAACAACCAGGAGCCTGACGCCCGACACAACCCCACAAACTAGCTAACAAGCTCCACACCTTAACGCACAACTGCCTCAAGCCATCACATAGGCTAAGTGTATCGGGCAGGTTACGCATCAAGGTGTGATGCCCGACACACACTCAAGGCAGGGATGAAGTGCAACGCCTGACACAGCCACAACATGTGTCATCCAAAGCTCAAGGTCAAGAGGGATATTGGGCAGCACCTCCCCCAAGATCATATCGGTCAAGATGCAACTCCACAAGGTTGTCATCAACCTTAAGCACAAGGGCACCAAACCCTAATGGATCAAGAAGATGGCTCACCTCTCAACAACTAAGAGAGGGGTCTTGCACATCCCTTATCACCAATCGGGCAACACAAGGAACAACCACAACCAAGGTCCACAACCACCACAAAGCTCACCTTTGAAGTCCATGGTGAGAGGAGGGTGTTGCTCAAACAAGTAGAACACAAGCTCACCTCTCAACTTAAATGAGAGAGGAGTATTTCCCATATTACTAGAACTCAAGCTCACTCCTCAAGACCTAGGAGAGAAAGGGGTGTTGCTCACCAAGAAACCCTTGAACATAGGTTCGGCCAACAAGGTGCAACTAAGAAAGAAACTAAACTAACAACATACTTAGCCGATCATGAGCAACATATAAGAACATACAAGAAGGTAGTGTAGTTAGGGTTAGGAGTTATGTAACCTGCCTTAAGCAAGCTTCAAGCTCCTAGCTCCAAGCACCACCACAAGAAGAAGAGCAAGGCACTCTAGGGTTCGGCCACCACTAGAGGAAGAAGGAGACTCCAAGAAGGATCGGCCACCAAGCTTGCAAAGGAAGAGGGTGGCGTGCACCAAGGGAGAGGGAGACTAAGGAACTAAAGGGATCCTTAGCAAGGGAAAGGAAACGCATATATAGAAGGGGATGGAGGAGAAACTAAGGAAAGACAAGGCAAGGTGTCACCCACCTAGGGACACTTGTCCATGAGCAATGCCACCACTCTAACATGCCCTAAACACATGTCTAAGGCCATTGCCACATGCAAGCATCAAGCACCAAGTTTCCACTAGTGGTGACACAAACGAGGTCAAAGAAGGTCAAAGGGGTCCATGGGTGACACACCCCCACACCATGGCCGACACACCCCCACTATGGCTGACACAACCCAGGGAGACACACCTAGGCCGACACAAGCATGCTTTTGCCTGACACAAGGTCCAAAGAAGCAAGGGAAACACACCACAAGGCCCAACAAGCTCAACCAAGCCCAAAGGAACTCAAGCAACGAGCCCAAACCTTCCTCTCAACACTAGAGGAAGCAAGGAGAGGGAGGAACACCTCACAAGGTGGCAAACTTGCCCACAAACCCTAGACTTGGGTTAATTGCAAGTAGAACCTCCAGCTCTCAACAAAGCACCAACCAACCCTAATCACCACCAAAGGTGATTGGAAAGCAACTAAGCATCAGGGTTAAGCAAAGCAAACAGGGTAAACCCTAAACGGAGGTCAGGGTCCTTACACTCATTGGTAGGTAGGTGTGAGCTAGTGAAGTCTAATTTATATTTTATGCATATATATTGGACATCAGCCTTTCCTCTTCCCTCTATAGTATGTGATGAGATTGATAGAATATGTCACAACTTCCTATGGGGCAATGTTGAGAATAAAGCTAATCTTCACCTTGTACCTTGGGAAAGAGTCACCATGTCTACTTTCAAAGGAGGTTTGGGAATCAAGAAAATTAAGGAAGTGTCAATGGCTTGCTTATGTGTTAATGCTTGGAATCTAGTGGACAAAAAGGATATTCTATGGGTTAAATGGGTTGGTGAGAGATATGTTAAGCAATCTTCTTTCTGGTCAGTTAAGGCTAACCCCAAATGGTCTTGGATGATGTAGAAGCTAATAAAATAGAGGTCTAATCTCCTACAGCATACTCATTTCAATATAGGAGATGATAAGAATACAAAGCTCTGGCAAGATCCTTGGTTGATGAATAAAGGTTTTATTGAAAATAAATTGGGAAAGGAAGCAATTTTAAAGCTCGCCCTTCTTGGAGATTGTCTTGTTACCAAACGTATTCATGATTCTAATTGATGTATTCCTGGGAATCTGATGAATAATGTTTTACATGATCTTGTTTTGTCTCAAATGAAACCTTCTACGAATGCGGATTCAGTTGAGTTCTTTGGTATCCTTTATCTAAAAATGAAGATTTTTTGGAACTCGTTTCGCATTAAAGGTATCGAGGATAAGTTCTTTACTTGGATTTGGAAAGGAAATGCTCCTAGGAGGTATATGTTTCATATTTGGAAGGCTTTCCTAAACAAACTTCCCATTGGAGATTATATGAGGAGGATGGTAATTCAATCTGTATCTATGTGTTTTCTTTGTTGTAGAGGATACGAGGATATTGAACATATAGTTTTATATTGATCTTTTACCAATAATGGTGCATAGTTTTTCTTATAGAGATCTCTGAATATGTTTTGATCATTCAAGATGGGATGATGTAGTAGGATTCTCATATGATAGGAAATTACTTTTCTTTCTTAACAGTATAGGATCTAGGATAAAAAAACCTCTGTGTTCATGATAATAGATACAATGCAGCTAAAGTTGTTTGGAATCATGTGAAAGGATATTTTTTTAGTCTAAGGGGAGCATAATTCTTGAACAACTTTAGTCGTTTCAGGATTGAGTGTGTGCACGTTCTGGGATTTTTTTCTTATACTTTTGAGTTAGTGGTTTTTGTTGGAGAGTTCTATACAGTCTATCTCCTAATCTCTTTTTATTTCTCTTGCAAGCAATACTACATTGTAAAGTCCTTTTGAAAAATACAAAAAAACCTCACGAGTTTTTCCAAGAAAAAAAACTTTGGAGTTTTATGTAAACTGTAGATTTGTATTGTGATAACCCGTTACACTAAACGAGATTACTCAAAACACAAAACATGATTACTCATTAATTAAACACAAATCTATAAAACAAGGAAATTAAAACTCATTTCAACATTTCTCAAATGCTCAGAAACATTTATATAAAATCTCAACAACTTGCTTCATTCCATATAATACTCAATATCCTTTACAAATGCTTTGTAGCCTCATCTACAACATAACTTTACAAAGGAACACTATCCACATATTCCACTTATACAAGCATCAACATTCTATCGAGAGCTCGATTCAATCGAAACATCTTATAAAAACTTTTCACCTGAACCTAAGAGTACAGGGACAACTCTAGGACATACTAGACAACTAAATAACCTTCTTTAAGGTCAATCACCATATTTCTTCCTCGTTGCCACAGTTCTACTATCATTGTTGTTGATCACCTAAAAAGATGTGGTGACCCACGGGTGAGACTCAGTCCTAGTAAGAGATATAACTCTCGCCAATAGATATTCATTATAACAAATTATTTAACAATAAGTATTAGAGTATTTAATGGACAATTGAGCAGATTAAACAGTTCAAGCATACTGAACAAGATAAGCAAATAAGCTCAGCAACAAGTATAATTATCAGAGTATATGTAGACTATCATCTTGGATTTTATAGCAATGCATCAAATAAAAAAGGTCATGACTAGTCTTACTATCATCTTATGCCTTCCTAACAATATAAGCAACCTAGTAGCATAAGTATCTCTAACATCTTGAATATGTCTAGTTGCATAAGTGTAGCTAACATTGTTAGCAAGTCTATCAAGTTGAACATATCTACATCTTAAGTAGAACTAACATAAAAGCACAATTATCTACATAAGCATGATTAGTAGTTTAAGCATCTCTAATAATAGAGACAGCCTAGCAATATAAGCATAGCGAACAGCATCTGATAATTATCACCAATAACATAATCAATAGTAGAAGTATATCTATTAACATAGCATGACTATTGTATGTACACATCTGCATCAGGAGTATTTCTACAACATAAGCATATATATTATCTCTTAATGCACTAATCATCATTTTTATGTAAAGAGAACAAACAAAGGTTATCATCCAATATGAAGCGTCGTGTATAACCCTAAACATATATGCTACACGGCTGTATTACATCTTTTATTATGCCCTGAGGATTTGAGTCGTACCACCAAAATCCAATTGACCGCTTCTATGTCAAAATCAGTGTCACACAAGATCTAGGAAGAGTCGGACTCCAAGATCTTCTCCCTACTCGGTTAGTACAAGTCTTCACCACAATGACATGTCAGTCAAACTATAAAACAACAACATATAGTCTTGTAACTAGCCCGCCTTGGTACAGGTCATGATGCTAGAGAATATCTCACGCATGGCCTTCTATAAGAGTCATCTTGCAATTATATTTTTGCCTTTCACACATCATAATATTCGAGGCATGACTGCAACCATCCTCCATAAACACATTGTGTCAGGATGACAAGCACCATGCATACTCATAGTATGTGCTCCGAGTTTCCCTTAGGAATACTCATTTCACCATCCAGAAAATTTTGACACTGGAATGGATCTATGGTACAGGGTAACTACATGATTAAGGTTTCACTTGATTAATTATTCCAGCTAGGTGAATTAAGGTTGCATCAAGCAAGTGGACATACAAACCCTAATTCAGTTCTAGCAAGCATATAAGTATAACAACTTCAAAAGATATAAAATGTGTGAGACATAATTTCTCATCTCAACATCACAAGGCACTATTCACCTACAAATAAAGAGACTATACTTGTCATCACATCATCATCACATGGTATTAATTCATTGCCTTTCATGAGACTACACTTGTCACCAAAATATCACAGGATATAAATTCTTATCACAGCATTACAGGGTATCAACCCTTGTCATCAAAGAGGATCACACCTCATTCAGGGATCAACCATGCCCAAAGGTCCTTAAGACCATAATATCATTTCCTGCAAGATCATCATTATCTTTCCATGCCTTATAACAAGGTTCAACAAACATCACCACACATGTGATGCACAGGCTCAGTATGATATGGCATTAAATAACTAAAAGATGTTTACAGGATAACATTGTAGGGTTATCTTAGCATTAAGATCATTCCTATATTATATCAACATATAAGGAATCTATATGGTTGAACAACATCACATTGATAGTGTAAAAGTTTAGCATACAAAAACATAAGTCATAAAGTTATGATGACCACTAGTTAACACATTAGAGTTTCAATCAATAATTAAGAAGGATATTCCATCATTATATTAACCATTCAAGAAAGGATAATATGATTAACCACTATTGTCTACTTGCTTAGAGTTAAGTTTACCAAGGTAAGTCTCATTAAAGTTATAGTTCAGCATTTCTTCACAAACCCTCACTCATAGCATCTTTATATAATCTTGGTCGCATAAGACAAAGCATCTTCATCACATTCCAAACCATTCTCAAGTATGGATCCATGCATAACTCAAGATGAGACCATCAAATTTATAGTACACTATGGTTTCAACCACCATAAGAGATTACCTTATTATTTTATTAACCATTCAAGGGGGATATTCATAATCAATCACTCACTTAGATACATTAGGATTAGGTGTAAGAAGTTATACTTCATTAGGTTTACCCATTAACTCATTATGGTGAAAATTGAAGGATATTGATAATCAAATTCTCATCATTTGAACCAAAACATTATACTATATACTTCATTATAAACCATTGGATGTTGAAGAATCCATTCACAACCATTGGATTAGGTTTAACATTTCAAAACTATCAGTTGATATGTAGGTTTAAGCCTTGGACCATATAACCAAAGAAACCATCAGTTTAAGGCTTAATTCAAGAAACTCATGATAACTAGTTACACCATTGTGTGATAATCTAAACCACCATCAATTGTGACACATTATTCCACCATCAGTTGATGAAATCAATACTACCGTCATTGAACACCATCGGATGTTGATCTAAAATTTCCATTGGATCATATCATCTTTAGGGCACTAAACCAGCAATCATTGAGCTTCCAAAAGAGTCTAGAACTGAACTAAGGTGTGACCAATGGTTAACATTATCATCTGTCACCATGGGTCATCGCCAAGGCATCTCCATCGGTTCTAATTTATTGTCATGTATCGGTTCATGTATAAAATTTAAAATCAGCCTAAAGCACTAAGTATATGCCATCGTTTGATAGGTACTTAGCATCATTGGTTGGTATGTAAGCAAGGAACACGTCTTCCTCTACCTCTGAAAGGTTGTGAACATGATTTGAGGTTCATATAGAACTGGAAACTAATCAAGTAACACCATAAAATTCGAAATCCTAAGCAAGAATAGCTTTTATATGCATAGATCTTCATTTTACAACAAGAACATGAGTAATCAAGCTTGTAGTAAACAACAAAAGTGAAGAGGGTTATAAAAATCACCTCTAGGGAGAAAATATGAGTCCAAGAAACAAGAAAATTCAAACAAATAAGGTGAATAACCCTAGATTTAGGTCTGAATACAGCCAAGTATCACCTTTCTCCACAAAAGGAGCAAACCCTAGATAGAAGAAGTAAGAAAAGTAAGTTCCTTGAGATTTAGAGAAAACTTTACCATGGAATATCAAGGTTACATCTAGGAAGAAGGTAGGAGGAAGAGGAATAGAAAAACATGCGAAGGAGAGAAGGATATACTTACTATTTTAGGTTAAGATCACCAAAAGGAAGCTTTATAAACCCTAGATAAGGGTAGATTTGAATCCTAGATACTACAACAAGAAGGTTGGTTATCTTCTTCTACCTTGAGCACTCTATTCGCCCCCAAGAAGGTGAAAGATGAAGTTTTGGAGAGGAGGAAAAGCTAAGAGTCTAAAGGTTTCATTTTTGAGCTAAAGGATAAGTGTATTTGGCTTGTGGATAAAGAAAGAGAAAAGCTTGAGGTGTCCTAATAACCCTCCATGTGTCCATGGCCTTAAACTATTATGGATATACAAGTAAACACACAAGAAGCTGCCCCACTGTTCATGGGGACCTGGTTATCCACCGTTTTTTGGATCTCCAAGCCAATCAAATAAACCATTGGTTGATAGCTCCATATGGTAGCTCATCCATAAATGGGTAAACCCTAAAATACCCTAGAAGAAAACACCTCCAAACCAAGGTTCAACTAGGTTCCCCATGGACCAAAAATCTCAAGAATGATAAGGAAATATCTAAGGATTATAATTCATGTGACAAATTGTAATTAAAACTTTAGATTTAGGTAAATTACATAAAAGTCCAAAATGTGCATAAAACTGCATAACTTGCACAAACAGTGTCCAAATTGGACCAAATTTGAAACTTAAGCTTGTCACATGATACCAAAATATATCACAAGGTTAGATTAAGTTTAAGGCACTGAATTATAGTAATTAAACATGTTTAAAACTTTAATCAAGATTAGGGGTCTCACAACCATAAACCACTAACATGGATTTTGCCCCTCAAATTCAAGGGAAACAAAGATGGATATTTCTCATGCAACTCATACTCAATCTTTCTCATGGTTACTTTCATCTCATGGTTATGTCACATCATTCTCATAAAATTCATATTCTCTCCTTCAACTCTTGCATGTGTCACCTTGGTTTAGCATAGGAATTGTTGTGCCACCTGTATAGGTCTGGTAGTACCTTTCCAACTTGGGTCTGTAACTGACATCCTAAACTATTCTATCTTTTGTATCACACATCACTTAGAGTCCATACTTGATGACTCTTACCAAACATGAAACATCATGTATCTCTTATCATATGTAACTTTACAAAGTTTCATCTCTATGCTCCTTTGATGGTTGTTGTAATTAGCAACTCAATCAATCAGGTGGGTATCCTCTAATTGTCAAGAGCTATAAGGCATATGTTCTTAGAAGATTCTTCAATCATCTCAATTATGGACTGGCCATCTATCTGGTTGAAGAATCATAAACTTGTCTGCAACCGTAGTCAAATATATCTTCCTGATTGACCTTGTTAGGGGTAGTAGGGAAACAACATTGTCTTCATCTTACTAGGATTCACACAACCCACATAGAAGATGTACCATTACTCCAAGAGGGTGCTCTAGTTAACCCCCAACGCACTCTTGCTGAAGTTGTCACACATAAGTATAGTTGCTTCAACATTCTTAAGATTTAGCAAATTTGTTAACCATGCTACCGACCATCTCTGAAATACTTTGAGATGTCATCATTAAAAGTTTGTCACAACTTATGAGATGTAACCTGATTATTCTGTTCCTCCTATTTATGAATGATTTTGATACATTGGTTAGTATAAACAACATAACCCTAAACTCATCATGGTCATGTAACTTATGTCATCCACTCTAACTCTTGTGCATTGATTTTCTAATCCTAGGTTTACATTAAAGTAACATGGCAACACATGAATCTTGATCAACAAACCATCTATCCTTGATATTCGTCTTTCCCAACCATTAGCAGACCATACACAACATTATAGAATCACTCTTATTTTCCCAAATAGCACTTGGAGGATCAACATCAAATCTCTTTCCCTATTGGAGAGGAGCACTGGATATCTCATCTAATAGATTTCTTTAACTAATATATAACTGGTACACTTTGGATACTAGGACCTTGGTATCCACTACATGTGCTATGAAGAACTCATACATTGGTCTCATCCACTTCCTCAACATTATAACCGGCTAAGAACATATAGGAGGAATCCCCCTAACTCTTAGAGGGATCAAAAAACATACTCATTACAAAACATAAAGATTTTAGAACTATAGTCCAAGGCAACCACACATCATATAAAGATATCCATCCCCAAGATTTTAGTACATCCAATCATACAAAGTGGCATAATCCACTTAAAATCTACACTTAAAAAAGAAGAAACACAAAGGGAAACACACTTCCCACATCACTATAGCATTGTCTAGGGTCACAGGTAAAAGCTAACTAATTCTATTTTTCCCATGAAGGTTACACTTTTTATGTATCATCTTACCTCTTACAATTTGGGTTCCTTGCCATTAGCATAAAAATTATTAATATTATCACATCTCACTGCTCTTTTCTCATTAACTCTTCATCATTCATATGTATGTCCTTTCATGTTATCATGTTTCTCAACCATTTATCAAGGAATAGATCATTATATTCCACATTTTCTTCATTAGACAGGTATCATCTCCCTTAATTTCTTTCATATGTCATGAATATTTTACATTAGCACTTCTTACACACATAGGTTGGTCTGAGATTAACTCAGGTTCCACTTTATTCATCTGCCACTATTCTCATTCATCTTCTCATATTATACTTATCACAGGAGTCATCTCCATCTTATGTGAATTTCATACCTTGAATCACTTTATTAGCACAGACTTAAATTTTTTTACTTTATCATCTTCTTGAATTATAGATTCAAGAATTCCTCATTTTCTTATTGGTATTCAAATTTAGGTTTCATGGTTTCATATCTTTCTATTGTAATTACCAAACATTCAAGTTTTAATAAGTTGTAATGTAATTCTCATCTTTGTTAGGGTAAGATTGAGATATATGTACCATGATTCCATATTTATTATACTCTTTAGATTGTCTCAAAATGACTACTTAATCATAGTAATCAGAAAGATAACAAACTAAGAGTTCCATAATTACCTTTTCTTCAATAATTGAATACTTGGCCAAGGCACCCACAATATGAGATTAGGCAGTATGTACCATATTTTTATGTCATATTCCTAACTTAGACATCATCCTAGTCCTAAGTCCTAGTGTCCCTGTAGACTCAGTGAACCTAGAGCTCTAATACCAATTTGTGGGAACTCGTTACACTAAAATGAGATTACTCAAAATATAAAACACTATTACTCATTAATTAAACACAAATCAAGAAAATAGGATAAATTAAAACCGATTTCAACATTTCTGGAATGCTCAAAAACATTTACATAAAAGCCCAGCAAATTGCTTCATTCCATATAATACTCAATATCATTTACAACTTCTCTGTAGCCTCAACTGCAACATAAAATTTACAAAGGAACACTATCCATATATTCCACTTATACAAGAATCAACATGCTATTGAAAGCTCAATTCAATCGAAACATCATATACAAATTTTTCATCTGGACCTGAGAGTATAGGGACAACTCTAGGACACACTAGACAACTAAATAACCTTCTCTAAGGTCCATCACCATATTTCTTCCTCATTGTCGCAATTCTACTATTGATGTTGCCAATCACCTAAAAAATGTGGTGACCCACGGGTGAGACGCAGTCCCAGCAAGAGATATAGCTCTCTCCAATAGATATTAGTTACAACAAATTATTTAACAATAAGTAGACTGAGTAGTTGGACTATTTAATGGACAGTTGAGAACATTAAACAATTCAAGCATAGTGAACAAGTTAAGAAAATAAGCTTAGCAACATATAATTATCAGAGTATATGTAGACTATCATTTTGGATTTTATAAGATTGCAGCAAATAACAAAGGTCATCACTAGTCTCACTATCATCTTATTCTTTGCTAATTGTATAAGCAATCTAGCAGCATAAGTATGTCTAACATCATGAATATGTCTAGTAGAAGAAGTACAACTAACATTGTTATCATGACTATCAAGTTGAACATATCTACATCATAAATACAACTAACATCAAAGCACAATTATCTACATAAGCATGATTAGCAGTTTAAGTATCTCTAATAATAGAGACATGGCTAGCAATATAAGCATAGCTAATAGCATGTGATAACTATCACCATTAACATAATCAATAGTATAAGTATATCTATTAACATAGCATGACTATTGTATGTACACATCTACATCATGAGTATTTCTACAGCATAAGCATATCTATTATCTCTTAATGCATTAATCATCATTTTTATGTAAAGAGAACAAACAAGGGTTATTATCCAATATGAAGCATCGTGTATAATGCTAAACATATATGCTACACAACCGTAACATCTTTTATTATGCCCTGGGGAATTGATTCGTACCACCCAAATCCAACTGACTACTACTAAGTCAAAATCATGCCATACAAGATCTAGGAAGCACAGGACTCCAAGATTTTCTCCCTACTCGGTCAGTACGAGTCTGCATCGTGGTGACATATTAGCCAAACTACAAAACAATGACATATAGTCATGTAACTAGCCCTCCTTTGTACATGTCATAGCACTAGAGAACAACTCATGCATGGTAGTTCTATAAGAGGCATCCTGTAGTTATATTGCTACCTTTCACACATTAAATATCTGAGGCCTGACCACAGCCATCCTCCATAAACACCTAGTGTCAAGATGACAAGCACCTTGCATACTCACAGTATGCGCTCTGAGTTTCCCTTAAGAATACTCTTTTCACCATCCAGTAAGTTTTGACACTGGAATGGATCTATGACACAGGGCAACTACATGATTAAGGTTTCACTTGGTTAATTATGCCAGTTGGGTGAAATGAAGGCCGCATCAAAAAAGTGGACATACAAACTCTAATTCAGTTCTAGCAAGCATATAAGTATAACAACTTCAAAAGATATAAAACGTGTGAGACATAATTTCTCATCTCAACATCACAAGGCACTATTTACCTACCAATAAAGAGACTATACTTGTCATCACATCATAATCACTTGGTATTTATTATTTTCCTTTCATGAGACTACACTAGTCACCACACTATCACATGATATAAATTCGTATCACAACATCACCAGGGATCAACCCTTGTCATCAAAGAGGATTACACCTCATTTAGGGATCAACCATTCCCAAAGGTCCTTAAGACCATAATATCATTTCCTACAAGATCATCATTATCTTTCCATGCCTTATAACAAGGCTCAACAAACATCACCACACATGTGATTCACATGCTTGGCATGATATGGCATTAAATAACTAAAAGATGTTTACAGGATAACATTGTAGGGTTATCTTAGCATTAAATGCATTCCTTTATTATAAAAAAATGTATAAGGAAGTTATATGATTGGCCAACATCACACTGATAGTGTACAAGTTTAGTATACAAAAACATAAGTCATAAAGTTATGATGACCACTAGTTAACACATTAGAGTTTCAATCAATCATTAGGAAGGATATTTTATCATTATATTAACCATTCAAGAAAGGATAATATGATTAACCACCATTCTATACTTTCATTAGAGTTAGGTTTAGAAAGGTAAGTTTCATTAAAGTTATAGTACACCATTTATTCACAAACCCTCACTCATAGCATCCCCATATAATCTTAGGTGCATAAGACAAAGTATCTTCATCTACATTCCATACCATTCTCAAGTATGGATCCATGCATAACTCAAGGTGAAACCATCAAATTTATAATATACTAGGATTTCAACCACCATAAGAGATTGCCCCCATTATTTTATTAACCATTCAAGGGGGCTATTCATAATCGATCACCATCAGTTAGATACATTAAGATTAGGTGTAAGAAGCTATACTTCATTAGGTTTACCCATTAACTCATTATGGTTCAAATTTAAGGGTATTGACCATTGAATTCTCATCATTAGAACCAAAACATTATACTATATACTTCATTCTAAACCATTGGAAGTTGAAGCATCCACTCACAACCATTGGATCAGGTTTAACATTTCAAAACTATCGATTGATTTGTAGGTTTAACCATTGGATCATATAACCAAAGAGACCATCAGTTTAAGGCTTAATTGAAAAAACTCATAATACCTAGTTACAGCATCATGTGGTAACCTGAACCACCATCATTGGTGACACATTATTCCACCATCAGTTGATGAGGTCAATACTACCATCATTGAACACCATCGGATGTTGAGCTGAAATCACCATTGGATCATATCATCTTTAGGGCACTAAACCATCAATCATTGAGCTTCCAAAAGAGTATAGAACTGAACTAAGGTGTCACCAATGGTTAACACTATTAGATGTCACCATGGGTCATCCCCATCAGTTTCCACAAAGGCATCTCCATCTATTCTAATATAAGGTCATGCATCGGTTCATGTATAAAATTTAAAATCAGCCTAAAACACTAAGTATATGCCATCATTTGATAGGTACTTAGCACCATTGGTTGGTATGTAAGCAAGGAATAAGTCCTCCTATACCTCGGGAAGATAGTGAACATGATTTCAGGTTCATATATAACTGGAAACTAATCAAGGAACACCATAACATTTGAAATCCTAAGAAAGAATAACTTGTATATGCATAGATCTTCATTTTAGAGCAAGAACATGAGTGATCAAGCTTGTAGTAAGCTATAAAATTGAATAGGATTATAAAACTCATCTCTATGGAGAATATTAGAGTCCAAGAAATAAGAAAATTCGAGCAAAGAAAGTGAATAACCCTTGCTTTAGGTCTAAATTCGGCCCAGTATCACCTTTCTCCACAAAAGGAGGAAACCTTGTATTGAAGAATCGAGAAAGATAAGTTCCTTGAGCTTTAGAGAAAATTTTACCATGGAACAACAAGGTTCCATTCAGGAAGAAGGTCAAAGGAAGAGGAACAGAAAAAGAAACAAAAGAGAGAAGGATATACTTACTAGTTTAGGTCAAGATCACCAAAAGGAAGCTTTGCAAACCCTAGTTAAGGGTAGATTTGAATCCTAGATGCTCCAATAAGAAGGTTAGCTATCTTCTTCTACCTTGGGAACTCTATTAGATCCCAAGCATGTGAAATACGAAGTTCTAGAGAGGATGAAAATATAAGAGTATAAAGGTTTCATTTTTGAGCTAAAGGATAAGTATATAAGGCTTATGGATAAAGAAATAGAAAAGCTTGAGGTGTCCTAATAACTCTCCATGTGTCCATGGCCTTAAACTATTATGGATATACAAGTATCCACACAATAATTTTCCCCACTATTCTTGGAGACCTTCTTATCCACCATTTTTTGGATTTCTAAGCCAATCAAATAAACCATGGTTGATAGTTCCTAAAGGTAGCTCATTTATAAAGGGTAAACCCTAAAATACCCTAGAAGAAAACACCTACAAATCAAGGTCCCACTAGGATCCCCATGGCCCAAAAATCTCAAGAATGATAAGAAAATATCTAAAATATAATGCATGTGACAAATTTCAAGGTAAAATTCAGATTTGGGTAAATTGTATAAAAGTCCAAAATATGCATAAAATAGCATAACTTGCACAATCACTGTCCAAATTGGACCAAATTTGAAACTTAAGATTTTCACATGATACAAAAATATACCACAATGTTATATTAAGTTTAAAGAACTGAATTATGACAATTAAACACGTTCAATACTTTAAGCAAGGTCAGGGGTCTCGCATTTGTATAGCATGCTCTCTCTCTTTCTCGTATGTTTTTGGTATGGGACACAAGATTATGGGGTTTTGTAGAGAGAATGTTATGTGCATTTGATTATATTATCATGCTTGTATTTACCTTTAGAATGCATGTGGTATGGGACATATGCATTAGGGAGGTGTTAAGATAGGTGTGATAAGACATTCCACCTTTAGATATATGACTGACCTACATGTATATAAAGGAGAAAAAATAAGAAAAGA
Organism: Alisma plantago-aquatica; assembly: GCA_963693085.1. Lineage (NCBI taxonomy): Eukaryota > Viridiplantae > Streptophyta > Magnoliopsida > Alismatales > Alismataceae > Alisma > Alisma plantago-aquatica. The sequence goes on along the minus strand of OY856410.1, from coordinate 943,904,531 downwards.
GTTGGCACAAAAATTTTGAGGTATATTGTCACTTAAACTAAATTGCATATGTACAAGAACCCTAGAATACATGATAATGTCCATAAGCTTTATGGTTCGGAATGTAAGTTTGTACAATAAGTATTCTACCTATGTGGTAAAGAATGACATTGAAATTTAAACATTCAAAGAAGTAGAAGCAAGACCAGAACAATCAGAGAGAATAGTGTCAGGAAAGAGTGGTTTCCATGGATGAAAAAGAGGTAGATAAAACCATATATTTGAAGGTATGATCTAAGACCGTAGTATTTAATTCCATGCATGGTTTAATACATAATTTTATATGAAATATGATTGTAGTATTTTATGCCATGCATAGTTTAATACATAATTTTGAACTTTTGGTGATTGGGTATCACCAATAGGATAACTAGAAAAAAACTAAGGTGGGTAGCTCCATGATCTAATGAGTTGAATTTTAAGGACAAAATTCTTACAAGGTGGGTAGAATTGTAATACATTTTTTAATAACTGAAACAAATTGAAATGGATCAAGAAATATCATGATGTTCAAAACATTAATAGAGGTTGAGTCAAGGATACTATATTGGAGTGTAGTGGTGTTTTTCATAGATATTTAATCTCTAAACTATGATCTTAGACCTTGTTCTTTATATATGATTCAATAATTGATGAATGATTGTAGACCTAGTACTCAACTCACATTTATAGATTTATTGGTCAAACATACGTTCTTATGTGGTGAAGTGACCTATTGAATTCATGGGTACATGGACCATGTCAACAAGAAATGAAATGAGGTTTATAATTAGCATATGTCAAGCGTTCTAGAAATTGTAAGAAATTATGAAGGCCTTCTTATATTAATTTATTTAAGATTTGGTCTTCTTCATCTAAACCAATAATGAGCGACTAGGTTAGGTGAATAAACCATCTCTCCTTAGGTTCAACTTTGGTCGAGGCATGACTTAGTAGATCTAAAACTTTCATCAAAGTGGCATGTATTTTAGATATTGGAGTTGAGATATTAGAAGATATTTAAAAGATAATGAGAAAATATGGAATTATCTAAAGCTTTTTTGGAGAAGATAATAAACGAGTAAAAAAATATCATGTGTGTAAAGTTGTTTGACGCCAAAACTAATTCAATAACAAGACAATTTGAATTTTTTTATTAACAGATCAAGGAAAAGAAGGATAAGGCATGGTCAAGCAAACATATAAACTTTGACAAGGGCTCAAATCTCTTTTCTGTGATGGCAGTCACCCAATGAAAATGGATTTCTTGCAACTTTGGTATATGAGTATTAGGTTTTTTTATTATCCGGCACACAACGCCTCTCGATCACCACCTTTGAGAATATATATATATATATATATATATATATATATATATATATATATATATATATATATATTCTTGATGCTCCATACCCGGAGGATATCATCTCACACTTTTCCTCCGGTTACAATTACAGCTGGAGCATCATCTAGAATAGTAGAGAAACTTGGCCTTTGTTCGTCTCTATGACCAACGTAAAACCAGGAGGATATGTGCTCGTCAAGCACGTTTCGTTGCTACCAGGTTTCCTTGCAGCTAGAGGAAGGTTGAATAGATGTCAACATAGGAGTCATGATATAGCTTTCCCAATGATAGGCAGTGGGAAGACACCCTATAAATCGAGGATCCACAATGGAACGGTTCTTGTTCTTACGGATGATCGAGAAGTTTGGCCACAACACTACATCTTTAGCCATGTCTTTCACAGATCCAACAAATAACTATGTATCGTGATTGTCTAAAGATAATGAGGAAAATGAATATTATGTGTAATAATGTGCTTTGGATGTGGTAGTGATTGGGTGTTGTGTTGTCCGGTTGGAAGGAGTATGAGAGTATAATGTGTAGTTGTGTCTGCTTTTTCAGTATGCATTCATTTGATGCACACCCTTATGATTATTGTGAATACCTTCACGTAACTGGGTTCGATGGTTTGTGGATATGATGGCCAACAATATTGCATGACCCCTAGTGTTGGTCGATGCGAGGTCTCTTGTTCATCATAATGAAATAGAGGTCAGGAAGCTATGACACCTATTGTCTAGATCTAGTATGAAACAGATTGTGGAGTCCATGAGGTGCTTATATTGGCAAAGGCAAGTCACTGAGGTGTCATGCCAGACACAGTTGGCATGGGTGTCATCAAGTTATGTCTCAAGTGACAAGCTAGGACAAAGAGAGAGGAAGCCTCCGGTTGACTTCTCATGTTCATGTGAGTGGAATTAGTAGAGTTCTAGATAGAAAATGAGAGAGACAATGACGAGCGGTGGGCTAGAGGAATCCTTCTTTCTAAGAATCCTATTGAGGATTCGTTAATTGGAGCACGGTGCAACGAAATGACATGCCTAAATCTCAGCCCTCGGATCATCTTTAAAAGATCCTCATAAATCTAATATGTTATTCGCATTCATGATCAGTTCCTCAACTCAAGTTAATATTCTATTACATACTCGAGGTAAGTGGGTCATGTCCTTGAATTTATATTATGTGTGTTATAATGATAGTCAAATTATCCTATTCAGAATGATACATTAAGACATATATCTAATATTCATATGTAGAATATTTTCTTTGAACCACACTAGAAGTATTGCCTCAGATATCTTGTACCCATATCTTCTAAATTATCAGTTCCAAGTTATTCTTTTGCATACGTGCTTAGAAATTAGCATGAAATTTCCAAAACATAGAATATAATAAAGGTAATTTTTAACTTGTTAATTCCTCAGAATTTAGAATTCTTGTAGAATATCAGAATATAGAATTCAGATTTATCACAGTTCTTGACTAATTGAGTTTTAGAATTTAGAATAGATTATTAGAACTTAGGATGAAAATGTCAGAATTTATTTTCGGTTTTTAGTTCCTCGTTTCTTATCAAAATTTAGATTTCTCATAGAAGTCATAATATAATTTTGAATGTAGAATTCTAGTGTAGATTACATACTTCAAAAATTACCTCAGTTAGTAGAGATACAGAATCAGAATAAAATCAGTTGTAGAATAGAATCAGAATCAGAAATAGAATAAGAATAGAAAAGATTAGAAAATGACACTAGAATATAATTTAATATTATACAATAAGTCCTCATAGAATAGAAGTATTGTGGTACATAGAACAGAAAACATTTATACCACAGACAATGTATTGTACCATAGAAGACACCTCAGTGTCACCAGAAGGCTTTCATGCCACAGAAGGTGCATTTCACCATAGAAGGCACACAGTGCCATAGAAAAGAACTTATTGATAATAGTGGACATAGAAGATAAAATATGTAAATAAAAAGATGTATACGTTAGTTATAGATTCATAGTTTTCATAATGCAGCTATTTTCTTCTAGTTATTAATATTCAATGTCACTTACTCTAATCTAGGTTTCTTTTTATGAATGGCTAGGAATGAGATGTCCATAGGTTTTGAGATTCAGAAAGAATAGTCAAGTCAGAGTTTGCAAGTGCAGAATTAGGAGGATTGCTTGGTGGGGCACCATTTACAAGATCCAAGTTTGATGTTTAGATTTCAGACTATATACTCTTGTATCATGTTTTGTTTCTAAGAATTAATGAGAATATATTTTGACAAAAGTATGTAATGGTTCTTTTTATTATTATTGTAATGATTATCACATTTGTGATTCTCCCAAGAATAAGAAAAAATTAGCCTCCGCTCATGTGATATGAAAAATATTGGGGTGTTACAATGTGGTATCAGAGCAATAATGTAGATGGTCATTAGGAAAATTCTCATATTTTTTATTTATCATACATATTAAATGCCAAGTCAAACTAGAGTAGAGATTTAGAAAGACATTTAGCGACACTAGTTATAGAAATGTGAGTGAAACATAGTAGAATCCAAGTTAAAGGTAAGTTGAGATATGGATTAAGTTTATGTTCTAGTTGGTTTAGAGTTTCATGTTAACTCTAGATTTGTATATAACATGCTCTCTCTCTCTTTCCCATATATTTATGGTATGGGACACAAGCTTATGGGGTTTTATAGAGAGAATTTATGTGTGTTTGAATATATTATCATGCTTGTCTTGCCCTTTTGAATGTATGTGGTATGGGACATGTGCACTAGGGAGTTGTTAAAATAGGTTTGATAAGACATAACACATTTAAATATATGACCGACCGGTATGTATCTAAAGGTGACAAATTAAGAGAAGAGTTGTCACAAAAAGTTTGAGGTAGATGGTTACTTAAACTTAATTTCATACATACGAGAACCCTAGAATATGTGATAATGGCCAGATACCTTACGGATGGGAATGTAAATTTGGGCAATTAGTAATTTACCTATGTAACTAAGAATGACATTGAAATTCAACTATTAAAAGAAGCAGAAGCAAAACCTGAACAAACATATAGAAAAGTGTCTTCTTCTATTAATTTATGAAAGCCCTCTTCTATTAATTTATTTAAGATTTGGTCGTCTTCATCTAAACCAATAATGAGCGATTAGGTTAGGTGAATAAACCATCTCTCCTTAGGCTCAACTTTGGTTGAGGCATGACGTAGTATATTTGAAACTTTCGTCAAAGTGGCATGTATTTTGGATATTGGAGTCTAGATATTAGGATATATTTAGAAGATAATGATAAAATATAGAATTATCTAAAGCTTTGTTGGAGAAGATAATAAACTAGTAAAAAAATATCACGTACATAATCTTGTTTGACGCCAAAACTAGTCCCTAACAAGACCATTTGAATTATTTTATAAACAAATCATGGAAAAGAAGAATAATTCGTGGTCAAGAAAACATATATACTCTGAAAATGACTCAACTATCTTTTCTACGATAGCGGTCACCCAATTGAAATCGTTTTCTTGACATAGACATATGAGTATTAGGTTTTTCTGTTATTCGGCATACGACGCCTCTCCATCACCACCTTTGAGAAATTATATATAGATACACGTTTGTGATGCTCCATACCCGGAGGGGGTCATCCCACATTTTTTGTCAGGTCACAACTATGACTGGAGCATCATCTAGAATAGTAGAGAAACTTGGTTGTTCGTCTCTACAACCAACGTAAAGCCAGAAGAATGTGTGCATCGTCATGCACGTGTGGTTGCAGTGAAGGTGTAGCGGCCACCAGGTTTCCTAACAGCCAGAGGAAGGTTTAATAGATGTCAGCATAGGAGTCATGGTATAGCCTTCCTGGTGAGAGGCACTGTGACAACACCTGTAAATCGAGGAGACACAATGGGTCGGTTCTTGTGCTTGATGACAATTGAGAAGTTTAGCCACGACACTACATCTTTAGCCATGTCATTCATAGATCCAAGCAACAACTGTGCATCGTGATTGGCTGGTGGTAAACGAGGTGAACGAATCTTATGTGCAACAATGTGCTCTGGATGTGGCGGTGGCTGGGCGCTATGGTGTCTAGTTGGAAGGAGTATGAGAGTATAATGTGCACTTGTGTTTGCTTTTTCAGTATGCATTCATGTGATGCACACCCTTATGGTTACACTGAACACCTTCACATAACTGGGTTTGATGGTTTGTGGATCTGATGGCCAATGGGATTGCACAACCCCTAGAGTTGGTCGTTGTGAGGTTCCTTGTTCAACATAACGAAATAGAGGTGTCAGGAAGCTTTGACACCTATTTTCCAGATCTAGTATGGCACGGACTGTGGAGTCCATGAGATACTTAGATGGGTGAAGGCAAGTCACTGAGGTGTCATTCCAAACATCGTTAGCATGGATGTCATCAAATTCTGTCCCGATCAATAAGCTAGGAGAAAGAGAAAGGCAACCTCTGGTGGACTTCTCTTGTGCACGTGAGTGGAATTGGTAGATTTCTAGACGAACGTTGTGAGAGGGACAATGACGAGCGCTGGGCTAGAGGAATCCTTGTTCTCGAGGATCTTGTTGACGATCTAGTTAATGGGAGCACAGTGCAGCGGAATGACATGTGCCTAAGTCTCATCCCTCGGATTTTCTTTAAAAGACTCTCATAAATCTAACATGTTATTCGCACTCATGATCAGTTCCTCGACACAAGTTAATATTCTATTATATACTCGAGGTAAGTGGGTCATGTCCTTGAATTCGTATTATGTAAGTTAGACTAATAGTCAAACTATCTTGTTCATAATAATACATTAGACGTATATTCTTAATGTTCATATGTAGAATATGTTTTTGTAGCACATTAGAATTACTACCTCAGATAGCTCGTGCCCATATCTTCTAAATTATCAGATCCAAGTTATTATTTTACATAAGTGCTCAGAAATTAGCATAAATTTTCAAAACTTAGAATATAATGAAGAAAATTTTTAGCCTGTTAATTCTTTGGAATTTAGAATTCTTTTAGAATATCAGAATCAGATACAGATAAAGAATTTAGATTTATCACAGTTCTTTACTAATTGAGTTTTAGAATTTGGAATAGATTAATAGAAATTAGAATGGAAATATCAGAATTTATCTTCATTTTTTAGTTCCTTATTGCTTATCAAAATTTTGATTTCTCATAGAAGTCAGAATATAATTTAGAATTTAGAACTCCAGTATAGATTACATACTTCACAACTTACCTCAGTTAGTAGAGATACAGAATCAGAATAGAAACAGAATTTATATAGAATCAAAATCAGAAATTGAACAAGAATAGAAAAGGTTAAAAAAGATACCAGAATATAATTCAATATTATATAATCAGTCCTCATAGATTAGAAGCATTGTGGTACCCAAAATATAATGCATTTATGCCACATAAGGTGGGTTGCATCATATAAGACACCTCGGTGTCACTAAAAGGCTTTCATGCCATAGAAGATGCATTGCACCATAGAAGGAACATTGTGCCATAGAAGAAGATATATTGTATAATAGTGGCCATAGAACGATAAAATAGGTAAATAAAGGATGTATAGTTCATTTATAGATTCATAGTTTTCATAATGAAGCTATTTTTTTCAGTTATTAGAATTCAATGCTACTTACTCTAATCTAGGTTTCCTTTTATGCATGGTTGGGGATGAGATGTCTGCCGGTTTTGAGCTTCAAAAAGAACAGTCAAGTCAGAAATTGCGAGTACAAAATTAGGAGGATGCTTGGTGGGGCGCCATCTACAAGATCCAAGTTTGATGTTTAGATTCCACATTATATACTCTTGTATTATGTTTTGTTTCTAAGAATTTATGAGACTATATTTTGACACAAGTCTGTAATGGTTCTTTTCTATTACTATTGTAATGATTATCATATTTTAACACTCCCAAGAAAGAAAGAAAAATTAGCTTTAGTTCATGTGATATGAACAACATTGGGGTGTCACACGTCCTCTTTATCTATTTTCCTATTTTTACTTTTCTTATTATTCATATTCTTTAACACTTTGTCTACTATGAAAATTAGTTGAAATAATATCAACATATATATATTCTTTCCTACCTATGTTATTTGAACTCAATTTCCTATCAACTCTAATCTTATCTTCATATTACTTTCTTTGATTGAACAAAGTGAAGCAAGGCCATTTTGATGGTTTCTAGTAGGAAATTTGACATCCATCATTTTAAATTTTGGTAGTCTTATACAAGACATGTATTAGATATCTTGATCATCATGTTGTTAGGGGTGCAAATTTAGTTGATCATCATGGCCACTCTATCCGCAACATGTGAGAGGCACGACATCGGGGCATGGGTTCACAGTACAAATGATAATGTACTATATGGAGGTTTACTAATTGACATAGAGAACCTTCACCTAGTTAGAATCATTGATGGTTCGAGCCACCCTCCTTGGAGATACTAAATGTATTGTTTGTGATTTTCTTCTTTTTTGTATAGACATGATTGGTTGTATGAAGCTATATGCAAGCAAATCAGATGGGCCACTAACTTGGTGAATATGGGATGAGATAACTTATGTTTATAGGTTCTTCTATGTCATGGAGATGTATGCCTCCCCAGTCAAAGAGGCCTACAACTTAGAGAGTCTTGATCTAATCCATATTAGATTGCTTCAAGGACCACTCAATATACATAGAAGCAACACACATTATGTGAGTTTTTTTATTTAGGATAGTGAGTTAAGTTCATATTGATACATAGCAAATTTTATAGAATATTGCAGCACGGTTTGCATTTACAAATTATGACATACAACCATTGCCTAATTAGAATCCTTGATGGATTAGAATGCCTTTCTTAGAGATATAAAATGTGTTTTTTATATTTTACTCTTATTTGTGCATTCATAATTTACCGTTCAATGTTGTATATAAAGAGGTCAACAAGATTTTTGATAGACTTGTTGAATATGGGATAGGCCTAGCTTCTATCTACATGTTCTCCCATCTCACAGAGATTCCTCCTCTAGTTAAAGGGGTCTATAGATTGGAGGGTCTTGATCTATCCTATATTTGAAAGTTTCTAAGGCCAATCGAGAGAGCTTATAACGTTACCTACAAAGACAAACTTACATTAAATGATTTTTTGAGTAAGGATAGTGAGTCAAGTTCATGTTGAGAGTTGAGCAAATTACTGTAGAATAGATAAAGCAACTTTGTACTCACCTTGATTTAATGCCTACTTAATAGAATTCTCCCATGGTTTCCTTAGTAAAAAAGTTCACCGTAGATCTAAATACATTGAGCTTTTAAATGTCATATATCTACTAGTGTAACTGATTTAGGTGTTATTATACCAGCACTAATGTACTGGATCCCATCAGAACTCTACAGTTAAGTGTGCTTTTCCGAGAGTAGTACTAGGATGGGTGACCTCCTGGGAAGTCCTCATGTTTCACCCCTTTAAACTCTGCCTATGTTTTCATATTTTGTGCAAATGTAGTTGGTCCCAAGCCGGGGTAAAGGAGGAGGGTTGGTGGTAGATTGACAGCCAGCCATAAAAACTTTGTCACTTTTTCTATGATATGGATCATTATAAAAAATTCGTTGGAGTGTCCCTACCTAGTGAAGCGCTGCATCGGCACCCGGGTGTAGTGATAAATATGCAAGGGGTTTCGACACAGCAATGCACAGTTGTGTTGAAGGAAGCAAGGGTTTCCACATCTTGGATGAGTGTGGATAAAGAAGCTAGTCTCACTGCATCATTGTCGGATGTAGTGAAAAAATGTGCAAGGGTTTCCACATCTTAGACGGGTGTGGGTAAACAAGCTAGTCCCGCCACATCATTGCCCAGATGTAGTGAAATGTGCAAGGGCAACATTTTCAATGTAGGCAGGTACAGACGCAAGTCCAAGAAAAAAAAATTAGAGTTGGATCTTGAAATATTGTCTCTTTGATAGGGAAATCTTTGGAGATAGTAGATACAATGATGAGAAGAAAAGTCAATATAGCTTGCTTGTAGGAAACTAAGTGGACAGGGGAACGTTGTAGAGAGATTAGAAACACATGATACAAAATCAGATATACAGGCATTGATAAAAATAGAAATGGTGTAGGTATTATTGTTGATCAGATGTTGAAGGATGATGTTGTCAAGGTCACTAGGATGGGTGATAGAATCATAGCTATCAAGGTCATTCTTGGGGGAAAGATATTTAATGTTATTAGCACTTATGCCCCCCAAGTTGACCTTAGTGAGGAGGCTAAGAAGGATTTTTAGGATAACATGGATGAATCGATGCAAGGAATATCGATAGAGGAGAAAAAAGCATGATTGGGAGTGATTTAAATGGCCATGTTGGGAGTAGCAATGATGGATATGAGAGAGTTCATGGTGGTTTTGGATATGGTAGCAGAAACAGATAAGGACAGAGGATATTAGATTTTACAGTTGCATATGATATGATTTTAGCAAATACTCATTTTAAGAAAAGAGAATTCCATAAGATTACTTTCAAGAGTGGGCACAATTATTTCCAAATTGATTACCTCCTTACAAGGCGGGAGGATTGTAAAGTATGCAAGGACTGTAAAGTTATTCCTGGCGAAGAACTCATGACCCAACATAGGTTGGTGGTTTTTTATATTAACATGAAGATCAATAAAGGCAAGCATAACAAAAATCAAGATAGTAGGATCAACTGGTGGAATCTTAAAGGAGAAAAGAAATTGACCTCTCATGATAAACTCATCAAGGAGGGAACTTGGAACTTAGAGTCTGATATCAACACTATGTGGCATAACATGAGCTCCTGGATAACAAAAATTGTCGGAGAGGTTTTAGGGGGGTCCAAAGGTTGTGGGCCTCCACAAAAAGAGACTTGGTGGTGGAATGATGAAGTATAGAAGGCTATTAAACTGGAAAGAGAGATCTATAGGAGCTTGCCCAAATCTTGAGATGATGTGATGTTCTAGAGATACAAGCAAGCAAAGAAAGAAGCGAAAAATGTTATTCAGGAGGCAAGGTCTAGATATTTTGATGATATTTATAAGAAGTTAGACACTAGAGAAGGGAAATATACATATATATAATGGATAGTACAAGAGAAAGGAAAGGAAGAAACTTGAGTCAAGTAAAATGCATCAAGAATGAAGATGGTAGAGTGTTGGTAAAGGACAATGATATCAATAACGAATGGAGAAATTACTTCCATAATCTTTTCAATGGAGATATTGTAAATAATGTTAGAGACTCGTGTGATAGGGATACAAGAGAAATCATTTACACATGAAGAGTTTCACATTTTGAGGTCAAGAATGCCTTGAAAAAGATGAAAATGAGAAAGGCATGCGTACCAGATGGTATTCCCATTGATGTATGGAAGGGTATGGGGTATGAAGGAGTTTTGTGGTTAACAAATTTATTTAACAAGATCATGAAGGCAAAGAAGATGACGGATGAGTGGAGAAATAGTACTATAGTCCCCATCTACAAGAACAAAGGTGATGTTCATAGCTGCACAAACTATAGAGGTATCAAGTTGATGAGTCACACAATGAAGCTTTGGGAGAGGATTATTGAGAAGAGGCTAAGATCTATAATGCAGATATCAAATAACCAATTCAGTTTCATGCCTGGTAGATCAATGACAGATGCCATTTTTCTTATAAGGAGACTTATGGAGAAGTATAGGGAAAGAAAAAGAGATCTTCACATGATTTTTATCGATTTAGAAAAGGCTTATGATCGAGTACTCAGAGAAGTGTTGTGGATGGTTTTGAGGAAAAAGGGTGGGCCAATCCTATACATTGACTTGATTAAAGACATGTATGGTAGCTCTACTGCAAGTGTGAAGACTCTTGGAGGAGAGACACCAACATTTTCCATCACAGTTGGGGTACACCAAGGATCCACACTCAGCCCATATTTGTTCGTTATTGTTATGGATGAGTTGACAAAGAATGTTCAGGATGATGTTCCTTGTTGTATGTTATTTGTTGATGATATTGCATTAATTGACGAAACTAAAGATGGTTTGAATGATAAAGTTGAACTTTTGAGAAGGCATTGGAATCAAATAGATTGATGATTAGTAGGAGAAAAACTGAGTATATACATTACAATTTCAGCCAATCTCGTAGTGTGAATGGTAGAGCCAAGTTGGACGGAGTAGATATACCAAAATATGATAAATTTCATTACTTGGGCTCTATCATTCAAATAGATTGGGATGTCCAAAATGACATCTCTCATAGGATCATTGCAGGATAGTTGAAATGGAGGAGTGCAACTGGAGTACTATGTGATCGGAAGATCCCTCTCAGACTAAAAAGTAAGTTTTATAAAACTGTTATACGGCCAGCCATGCTCTATGGGAGAGATGAACTTGGCTGAAATGCGTATGCTGAGATGGATGTGTGGGAAGACAAGAAAATATCGCTTGAGAAATGACTATATCAAGAATAAAGTGGGGGTGGTGGGCATTGAGGACAAGTTACGGGAGAGCCGACTCAGATGGTATGGACATGTGCAACGCAGACCGACTAATGCATCTATACGAAGCAATACTATTGAGCCAAGCACAATTAATAGAAGAAGAGGAAGGCCTAAATCAATATGGGAAGAGTTTATAAATAGAAATTTTAAATCTCTACATCTCAACCAGAATATGACTCATGATAGAGCTAAATGGAAAAGAAGGATCTATGTAGCCGACCCCAACATAGTTGGGATTGAGGCTTAGTTGATGGTGATGATGATCTACTAGTGCAACTACCAGAACAGATATAGATACAACAGGGAACAGTTCATCTAGAATCGCTTTTTATCTGCGACGTACGTCGAAAGCGCAAAGTCGAAATACTAGTATTTTTACACATGAGCCGTTGGCCACCATCTTTAAAAATACTGGTATTTTACATATGAATGGGTCATTGTTTAGAACTGGTTGGGTTTTCCGAACACAAATTCAGTTCTGGTCTGAAACATGTGAGCACGGCAAACAACGATCACTATGGTGAAAACGTTAGTTCTCAATACAATCATAATTGAAATAACTCAAAAAACTCATGCGTGTAACAACATAAATCCCAAATCAAATTCTGAATGAAAAACTATCTACTGATCTGCATTGGCATTTGTACAGAAATACTGTGATTTTTACTGCGCAGCGCAAACGGCCTTTTAATTTCATCTTCGTAAGTCCGTCCAACGCAGATTCATGTCTCTGAAAGTCGAGCTGGAAATGAGCTCCGAGACAAATGGGAAGCCGTAGCCACACCACGGATGTCGTTTTATGGTGGTGGCAGGTGGGAATGAGACTGCTCCCACACAGCCATCGTCATGGACCCATGCGATGGTGTTTCTGGCGTATACAGGCGAAATTGACAGCTGGGTGCTAATTAACATTGGAAATGGGATGAGGTTTACAGGAGATATGTCTGTGTGGCTGTGCATGTTCAGTTACGGAGATAGAGGCTAAATCATTGGTGACTCCAACCAAATAGAAACAAACCAGTGTGTCAAATTAGAAAACGTCCAATAAAATGAAGGATACATAAATGTGTGTTATATTTAATTCCCTACTTTAGATCTTATCGTATGTGTTGTAATTAGATAAAACCAAATAAGCACTTGTGATTAAACTGATCAAGTAAAGCCGTTGAGTGTTGCACATTTTGGACCCTGATCAGCCTTTGTCATTGACCACAGGATGTCAAGCGAGACGCCGCACGTATAGGGGTAAAAGCCTAGTAATGGTGAGAGGATGAAGCCATTTGAATAATTAGCACGATCGATAAGTAGAGAAACAACTGAGTGTAGTACAATTATCTACCGAAAAAGTTTCCATTATTACGCCCTATAAACAATCCTGCAACAATAGAAAATTCTTCATTATTCTACATAGAGTTTTGAATCGAATAACAAGAATGATATTACCTCTCTCTCTCTCTCTCTCTCTCTCTCTCTCTATATATATATATATATATATATATATATATATATATATATATATATATATATATATATATATATATATATATATGGGCGTTCATTCATTGCCCGCGTGGGTAGCCTATAATTTCGCTACCCGGCAGCCAAAAAAATAACTCTTCTGGCCACACACTAGTACATAACCGGCCTTCAATGTCGGTTATTTAAGGCCTTTAGTGTCGATTTCTAAGCGACACCTAAGTGGACGTCGCTAAAAGCCCAACATTTACGCGTCGGTTCTCAAACCGACGCCACAACCCTTCGCGCGCCACCGAAAACGTGCCAGCAGGGGTATCGGCGTCGGTTATCCGCTTCAAAATCGACAAGGAATCACCCGCTTACACGGCCGTGCTGGCCAGCACGACCGTGGTGTCTGGTCTCATTAGGGAAATCGACGTCGGTTACTAGTATGGTAACCGACATTGTAACTGTATATCGTCGGTTTTATACAGATATCCGACACGTATTTTATGTCTGGTCCGCTGCCACGGCCGTGCTGGCCAGCACGGATGTGGTGTAGGGAAATCGACGTCGGTACTAGTATGGAAACCGACACTGTAACAGTATGTCGTCGGTTTTATACAAATAACTGACGCCTATGATTTGATTTTTTTTTTGCTGTCAGTCTGCAGACCTGTTGTGGCTGGTCGCAGGATGAGAAACCTGCAGTTTAGTTATGAACTGCAGGTTTTACGACATCCATTGATATCAGCCAACAACAGGCCACAAACCTGCAAAATTAACATGATGGACAAATTATTATATATGTGATTCACACTCATGTATAAGAAATTTAATTCATATTATTTTTTCATCACACGCATGTAGAAACCATTAGAAACCTGTAGTTCCATTTATTTCATCTGTGAGAGACACATGTAGAAACAATAATGTATTGATGATTTTCACACACATATATGCCAATTCATAAAAATTCATTCACATTCACACAAAATTAATTATGAGAACAAAGTTATTCTTTATTCATCATCATCATTGTCATCAAAATCATATTGAAAAATTCCCACTCTTTGCAGGGCTTTTGCCCAATCTTCTCTTACAGCATCTAATTCATCTCTCGTATAGGGAGCATGTACATCGAAACGTTTTGCACCTGTGTTGAAGTCCTCGGTTTTAAAGACCTACAAAGAGAATGGTGTACATACATAATTATAATAATATATAATAAGATTCATATATTTCATATTATCTAACGAGACTATGTATAATACCTGTTGTATGTTATTGATTTCCAATACAACATGTTTGATGATTAGGTCCATAAATCGCATCACATAGTAGGCACATGCCCAGCCGTTGTCTTGTGTAGCACACTATAAATTTGAAACATACAAAATATTCAAAAATACAAATAAGCACACTTCACATAAATAGTATATACATTGGAGTCAGGAAATTACTTTCACATTCTTCCAAATGAGCTGCAGATGTTTTTTTCCTAGGGACCTTTCCTCCAGCTTTTTTGTACTCTTGTAAAACCCTATATATATGTTAATGTAACATATTAAATTGCATAATTAAATAGTAATGCAGTAACAGATGTTAACAGATATAAAAACATAAAATATTTCTCACGAGAATAATGGTCTTTTAATTGCATGTCCATATACATCCAACTTACTCCCCGCAGGATCTAGATAATAGACGGTGAATGTCTTGGGGACAATAACTAATAACTCCCAATGCTTAGAACTACAGGTAAGAAAGTAGAAAATTAATAACTCAATATCCACAATAAAAATGTAATTTTCTTAAGTCCAAATTACAAGCAAAGTAAACTTACTCGACGTTGAATAGAGCTATTATCACCGTCTTATTATTTTTACCAAAATATTCGAAAGCATCACAGCAGTATGAAGTAACTGAATCAGGGTCTTTTTCTACAAGACTAATCAAAGATGGAACCAAAAATTCCACATAGGAAAACCCAAAATCTTTACATGTCTTGTATAAGTGACTGCAAAACATATATTACGTATGCATTAATATATAAGAAACCAGATTGCCGTATATAAAACAAGGTATATGGATGTATAAACCAGATTGTCGTATGCATTAATTAATCTCACCATATCCACAGCTCTATCATATATGTGTTCAGCCATTCATACTTAAACAACTCCAAAATATCTTGTATAAATATGTTGTTTCCAAATGTTTGACCTGCATTAATCCGAATCCATAACTTCTATTACGTATGCATTAATACGTATGCTAAACTTGTATAAATAGATTATTATCGTATGATTTACCTACAGCATTCTCCGGAATAGTAACATTTATAGGGCAACTTAGATTATGTTCGCTGATCCATACTGCCACACTCCTACAATTAGGACCTATCGAGGCATGTAGGCCCCCTGGAAGCCAACTTGGTAGTCGAGGAGGTGGAGGCCGAGATGTAGCGGGTCTCATCTTTTTGACCTGTATATATAATTTCATATCAATTGACTCATATATATATATACACACTAACAAAGTAAAGTAATGAAAATTTATCATACAATATCAGTATAGAGGACATTCGCTTCGGGCCACAGTATCACTCCGCCTACTGCCTCACTAAGTGTTTCAGCATCTGGTGTGTATGAGGAAGTGCAAGATCCGTCCAACCAGTGAGTATATGTATGGGGCTCACACGTAACAAGATCATGAAGGCAAAGAAGATGACGGATGAGTGGAGAAATAGTACTATAGTCCCCATCTACAAGAACAAAGGTGATGTTCATAGCTGCACAAACTATAGAGGTATCAAGTTGATGAGTCACACAATGAAGCTTTGGGAGAGGATTATTGAGAAGAGGCTAAGATCTATAATGCAGATATCAAATAACCAATTCAGTTTCATGCCTGGTAGATCAATGACAGATGCCATTTTTCTTATAAGGAGACTTATGGAGAAGTATAGGAAAAGAAAAAGAGATCTTCACATGATTTTTATCGATTTAGAAAAGGCTTATGATCGAGTACTCAGAGAAGTGTTGTGGATGGTTTTGAGGAAAAAGGGTGGGCCAATCCTATACATTGACTTGATTAAAGACATGTATGGTAGCTCTACTGCAAGTGTGAAGACTCTTGGAGGAGAGACACCAACATTTTCCATCACAGTTGGGGTACACCAAGGATCCACACTCATCCCATATTTGTTCGTTATTGTTATAGATGAGTTGACAAAGAATGTTCAGGATGATGTTCCTTGTTGTATGTTATTTGCTGATGATATTGCATTAATTGACGAAACTAAAGATGGTTTGAATGATAAAGTTGAACTTTTGAGAAGGCATTGGAATCAAATAGATTGATGATTAGTAGGAGAAAAACTGAGTATATACATTACAATTTCAGCCAATCTCGTAGTGTGAATGGTAGAGCCAAGTTGGACGGAGTAGATATACCAAAATATGATAAATTTCATTACTTGGGCTCTATCATTCAAATAGATTGGGATGTCCAAAATGACATCTGTCATAGGATCATTGCAGGATAGTTGAAATGGAGGAGTGCAACTGGAGTACTATGTGATCGGAAGATCCCTCTCAGACTAAAAAGTAAGTTTTATAAAACTGTTATACGGCCAGCCATGCTCTATGGGAGAGATGAACTTGGCTGAAATGTGTATGCTGAGATGGATGTGTGGGAAGACAAGAAAATATCGCTTGAGAAATGACTATATCAAGAATAAAGTGGGGGTGGTGGGCATTGAGGACAAGTTACGGGAGAGCCGACTCAGATGGTATGGACATGTGCAACGCAGACCGACTAATGCATCTATACGAAGCAATACTATTGAGCCAAGCACAATTAATAGAAGAAGAGGAAGGCCTAAATCAATATGGGAAGAGTTTATAAATAGAAATTTTAAATCTCTACATCTCAACCAGAATATGACTCATGATAGAGCTAAATGGAAAAGAAGGATCTATGTAGCCGACCCCAACATAGTTGGGATTGAGGCTTAGTTGATGGTGATGATGATCTACTAGTGCAACTACCAGAACAGATATAGATACAACAGGGAACAGTTCATCTAGAATCGCTTTTTATATGCGACGTACGTCGAAAGCGCAAAGTCGAAATACTAGTATTTTTACACATGAGCCGTTGGCCACCATCTTTAAAAATACTGGTATTTTACATATGAATGGGTCATTGTTTAGAACTGGTTGGGTTTTCCGAACACAAATTCAGTTCTGGTCTGAAACATGTGAGCACGGGAAACAACGATCACTATGGTGAAAACGTCAGTTCTCAATACAATCATAATTGAAATAACTCAAAAAACTCATGCGTGTAACAACATAAATCCCAAATCAAATTCTGAATGAAAAACTATCTACTGATCTGCATTGGCATTTGTACAGAAATACTGTGATTTTTACTGCGCAGCGCAAACGGCCTTTTAATTTCATCTTCGTAAGTCCGTCCAACGCAGATTCATGTCTCTGAAAGTCGAGCTGGAAATGAGCTCCGAGACAAATGGGAAGCCGTAGCCACACCACGGATGTCGTTTTATGGTGGTGGCAGGTGGGAATGAGACTGCTCCCACACAGCCATCGTCATGGACCCATGCGATGGTGTTTCTGGCGTATACAGGCGAAATTGACAGCTGGGTGCTAATTAACATTGGAAATGGGATGAGGTTTACAGGAGATATGTCTGTGTGGCTGTGCATGTTCAGTTACGGAGATAGAGGCTAAATCATTGGTGACTCCAACCAAATAGAAACAAACCAGTGTGTCAAATTAGAAAACGTCCAATAAAATGAAGGATACATAAATGTGTGTTATATTTAATTCCCTACTTTAGATCTTATCGTATGTGTTGTAATTAGATAAAACCAAATAAGCACTTGTGATTAAACTGATCAAGTAAAGCCGTTGAGCAGTCGTGTTGCACATTTTGGACCCTGATCAGCCTTTGTCATTGACCACAGGATGTCAAGCGAGACGCCGCACGTATAGGGGTAAAAGCCTAGTAATGGTGAGAGGATGAAGCCATTTGAATAATTAGCACGATCGATAAGTAGAGAAACAACTGAGTGTAGTACAATTATCTACCGAAAAAGTTTCCATTATTACGCCCTATAAACAATCCTGCAACAATAGAAAATTCTTCATTATTCTACATAGAGTTTTGAATCGAATAACAAGAATGATATTACCTCTCTCTCTCTCTCTCTCTCTCTCTCTCTCTCTCTCTCTCTCTCTCTCTCTCTATATATATATATATATATATATATATATATATATATATATATATATATATATATATATATATATATATATATATATATATATATATATATATATATATGGGCGTTCATTCATTGCCCGCGTGGGTAGCCTATAATTTCGCTACCCGGCAGCCAAAAAAATAACTCTTCTGGCCACACACTAGTACATAACCGGCCTTCAATGTCGGTTATTTAAGGCCTTTAGTGTCGATTTCTAAGCGACACCTAAGTGGACGTCGCTAAAAGCCCAACATTTACGCGTCGGTTCTCAAACCGACGCCACAACCCTTCGCGCGCCACCGAAAACGTGCCAGCAGGGGTATCGGCGTCGGTTATCCGCTTCAAAATCGACAAGGAATCACCCGCTTACACGGCCGTGCTGGCCAGCACGACCGTGGTGTCTGGTCTCATTAGGGAAATCGACGTCGGTTACTAGTACGGTAACCGACATTGTAACTGTATATCGTCGGTTTTATACAGATATCCGACACGTATTTTATGTCTGGTCCGCTGCCACGGCCGTGCTGGCCAGCACGGATGTGGTGTAGGGAAATCGACGTCGGTACTAGTATGGAAACCGACACTGTAACAGTATGTCGTCGGTTTTATACAAATAACTGACGCCTATGATTTGATTTTTTTTTTGCTGTCAGTCTGCAGACCTGTTGTGGCTGGTCGCAGGATGAGAAACCTGCAGTTTAGTTATGAACTGCAGGTTTTACGACATCCATTGATATCAGCCAACAACAGGCCACAAACCTGCAAAATTAACATGATGGACAAATTATTATATATGTGATTCACACTCATGTATAAGAAATTTAATTCATATTATTTTTTCATCACACGCATGTAGAAACCATTAGAAACCTGCAGTTCCATTTATTTCATCTGTGAGAGACACATGTAGAAATAATAATGTATTGATGATTTTCACACACATATATGCCAATTCATAAAAATTCATTCACATTCACACAAAATTAATTATGAGAACAAAGTTATTCTTTATTCATCATCATCATTGTCATCAAAATCATATTGAAAAATTCCCACTCTTTGCAGGGCTTTTGCCCAATCTTCTCTTACAGCATCTAATTCATCTCTCGTATAGGGAGCATGTACATCGAAACGTTTTGCACCTGTGTTGAAGTCCTCGGTTTTAAAGACCTACAAAGAGAATGGTGTACATACATAATTATAATAATATATAATAAGATTCATATATTTCATATTATCTAACGAGACTATGTATAATACCTGTTGTATGTTATTGATTTCCAATACAGCATGTTTGATGATTAGGTCCATAAATCGCATCACATAGTAGGCACATGCCCAGCCGTTGTCTTGTGTAGCACACTATAAATTTGAAACATACAAAATATTCAAAAATACAAATAAGCACACTTCACATAAATAGTATATACATTGGAGTCAGGAAATTACTTTCACATTCTTCCAAATGAGCTGTAGATGTTTTTTTCCTAGGGACCTTTCCTCCAGCTTTTTTGTACTCTTGTAAAACCCTATATATATGTTAATGTAACATATTAAATTGCATAATTAAATAGTAATGCAGTAACAGATGTTAACAGATATAAAAACATAAAATATTTCTCACGAGAATAATGGTCTTTTAATTGCATGTCCATATACATCCAACTTACTCCCCGCAGGATCTAGATAATAGACGGTGAATGTCTTGGGGACAATAACTAATAACTCCCAATGCTTAGAACTACAGGTAAGAAAGTAGAAAATTAATAACTCAATATCCACAATAAAAATGTAATTTTCTTAAATCCAAATTACAAGCAAAGTAAACTTACTCGACGTTGAATAGAGCTATTATCACCGTCTTATTATTTTTACCAAAATATTCAAAAGCATCACAGCAGTATGAAGTAACTGAATCAGGGTCTTTTTCTACAAGACTAATCAAAGATGGAACCAAAAATTCCACATAGGAAAACCCAAAATCTTTACATGTCTTGTATAAGTGACTGCAAAACATATATTACGTATGCATTAATATATAAGAAACCAGATTGCCGTATATAAAACAAGGTATATGGATGTATAAACCAGATTGCCGTATGCATTAATTAATCTCACCATATCCACAGCTCTGTCATATATGTGTTCAGCCATTCATACTTAAACAACTCCAAAATATCTTGTATAAATATGTTGTTTCCAAATGTTTGACCTGCATTAATCTGAATCCATAACTTCTATTACGTATGCATTAATACGTATGCTAAACTTGTATAAATAGATTATTATCGTATGATTTACCTACAGCATTCTCCGGAATAGTAACATTTATAGGGCAACTTAGATTATGTTTGCTGATCCATACTGCCACACTCCTACAATTAGGACCTATCGAGGCATGTAGGCCCCCTGGAAGCCAACTTGGTAATCGAGGAGGTGGAGGCCGAGATGTAGCGGGTATCATCTTTTTGACCTGTATATATAATTTCATATCAATTGACTCGTATATATATACACACTAACAAAGTAAAGTAATGAAAATTTATCATACAATATCAGTATAGAGGACATTCGCTTCGGGCCACAGTATCACTCTGCCTACTGCCTCACTAAGTGTTTCAGCATCTGGTGTGTATGAGGAAGTGCAAGATCCGTCCAACCAGTGAGTATATGTATGGGGCTCACACGTAACAAGATCATGAAGGCAAAGAAGATGACGGATGAGTGGAGAAATAGTACTATAGTCCCCATCTACAAGAACAAAGGTGATGTTCATAGCTGCACAAACTATAGAGGTATCAAGTTGATGAGTCACACAATGAAGCTTTGGGAGAGGATTATTGAGAAGAGGCTAAGATCTATAATGCAGATATCAAATAACCAATTCAGTTTCATGCCTGGTAGATCAATGACAGATGCCATTTTTCTTATAAGGAGACTTATGGAGAAGTATAGGGAAAGAAAAAGAGATCTTCACATGATTTTTATCGATTTAGAAAAGGCTTATGATCGAGTACTCAGAGAAGTGTTGTGGATGGTTTTGAGGAAAAAGGGTGGGCCAATCCTATACATTGACTTGATTAAAGACATGTATGGTAGCTCTACTGCAAGTGTGAAGACTCTTGGAGGAGAGACACCAACATTTTCCATCACAGTTGGGGTACACCAAGGATCCACACTCATCCCATATTTGTTCGTTATTGTTATGGATGAGTTGACAAAGAATGTTCAGGATGATGCTCCTTGTTGTATGTTATTTGCTCATGATATTGCATTAATTGACGAAACTAAAGATGGTTTGAATGATAAAGTTGAACTTTTGAGAAGGCATTGGAATCAAATAGATTGATGATTAGTAGGAGAAAAACTGAGTATATACATTACAATTTCAGCCAATCTCGTAGTGTGAATGGTAGAGCCAAGTTGGACGGAGTAGATATACCAAAATATGATAAATTTCATTACTTGGGCTCTATCATTCAAATAGATTGGGATGTCCAAAATGACATCTGTCATAGGATCATTGCAGGATAGTTGAAATGGAGGAGTGCAACTGGAGTACTATGTGATCGGAAGATCCCTCTCAGACTAAAAAGTAAGTTTTATAAAACTGTTATACGGCCAGCCATGCTCTATGGGAGAGATGAACTTGGCTGAAATGCGTATGCTGAGATGGATGTGTGGGAAGACAAGAAAATATCGCTTGAGAAATGACTATATCAAGAATAAAGTGGGGGTGGTGGGCATTGAGGACAAGTTACGGGAGAGCCGACTCAGATGGTATGGACATGTGCAACGCAGACCGACTAATGCATCTATACGAAGCAATACTATTGAGCCAAGCACAATTAATAGAAGAAGAGGAAGGCCTAAATCAATATGGGAAGAGTTTATAAATAGAAATTTTAAATCTCTACATCTCAACCAGAATATAACTCATAATAGAGCTGAATGGAAAAGAAGGATCTATGTAGCCGACCCCAACATAGTTGGGATTGAGGCTTAGTTGATGGTGATGATGATCTACTAGTGCAACTACCAGAACAGATATAGATACAACAGGGAACAGTTCATCTAGAATCGCTTTTTATATGCGACGTACGTCGAAAGCGCAAAGTCGAAATACTAGTATTTTTACACATGAGCCGTTGGCCACCATCTTTAAAAATACTGGTATTTTACATATGAATGGGTCATTGTTTAGAACTGGTTGGGTTTTCCGAACACAAATTCAGTTCTGGTCTGAAACATGTGAGCACGGGAAACAACGATCACTATGGTGAAAACGTTAGTTCTCAATACAATCATAATTGAAATAACTCAAAAAACTCATGCGTGTAACAACATAAATCCCAAATCAAATTCTGAATGAAAAACTATCTACTGATCTGCATTGGCATTTGTACAGAAATACTGTGATTTTTACTGCGCAGCGCAAACGGCCTTTTAATTTCATCTTCGTAAGTCCGTCCAACGCAGATTCATGTCTCTGAAAGTCGAGCTGGAAATGAGCTCCGAGACAAATGGGAAGCCGTAGCCACACCACGGATGTCGTTTTATGGTGGTGGCAGGTGGGAATGAGACTGCTCCCACACAGCCATCGTCATGGACCCATGCGATGGTGTTTCTGGCGTATACAGGCGAAATTGACAGCTGGGTGCTAATTAACATTGGAAATGGGATGAGGTTTACAGGAGATATGTCTGTGTGGCTGTGCATGTTCAGTTACGGAGATAGAGGCTAAATCATTGGTGACTCCAACCAAATAGAAACAAACCAGTGTGTCAAATTAGAAAACGTCCAATAAAATGAAGGATACATAAATGTGTGTTATATTTAATTCCCTACTTTAGATCTTATCGTATGTGTTGTAATTAGATAAAACCAAATAAGCACTTGTGATTAAACTGATCAAGTAAAGCCGTTGAGCAGTCGTGTTGCACATTTTGGACCCTGATCAGCCTTTGTCATTGACCACAGGATGTCAAGCGAGACGCCGCACGTATAGGGGTAAAAGCCTAGTAATGGTGAGAGGATGAAGCCATTTGAATAATTAGCACGATCGATAAGTAGAGAAACAACTGAGTGTAGTACAATTATCTACCGAAAAAGTTTCCATTATTACGCCCTATAAACAATCCTGCAACAATAGAAAATTCTTCATTATTCTACATAGAGTTTTGAATCGAATAACAAAAATGATATTACCTCTCTCTCTCTCTCTCTCTCTCTCTCTCTCTCTCTCTCTATATATATATATATATATATATATATATATATATATATATATATATATATATATATATAGAGTCAGGCTAGAATACACTCGAGTGTATCCGGAGCGGAATACACTCAAGTAGTTTTTGATGATGCAATATTTTTTTTGAAAATCTAATCCGTTGATCTTCTTAAACATCTCGTGAACAACTCATACGCAAAATTTGAACACATTTGGATATGTATAGCTCAAGTTATGAAGACCGCAAAAATTATACATTTCAAATTAGTTTCGCGCGTTGATTTTGTTTCCTTTGGATGAGTGACTTACACTCATCCAAATGGGCTCAAAATTTGTATGTAGCCTAATTATAGTATGACTGTGAAGATCAATGGTTTACATTTTGCAAAAAATAGTCTTGATATACAAACACACTTGAGTGTATTCGTGCGATCCGTACACTCGAGTGTATTCTAGCCTGACTCTATATATATATATATATATATATATATATATATATATATATATATATATATATATATATATATATATATATATATATATATATATATGGGCGTTCATTCATTGCCCGCGTGGGTAGCCTATAATTTCGCTACCCGGCAGCCAAAAAAATAACTCTTCTGGCCACACACTAGTACATAACCGGCCTTCAATGTCGGTTATTTAAGGCCTTTAGTGTCGGTTTCTAAGCGACACCTAAGTGGACGTCGCTAAAAGCCCAACATTTACGCGTCGGTTCTCAAACCAACGCCACAACCCTTCGCGCGCCACCGAAAACGTGCCAGCAGGGGTATCGGCGTCGGTTATCCGCTTCGAAATCGACAAGGAATCACCCGCTTACACGGCCGTGCTGGCCAGCACGACCGTGGTGTCTGGTCTCATTAGGGAAATCGACGTCGGTTACTAGTATGGTAACCGACATTGTAACTGTATATCGTCGGTTTTATACAGATATCCGACACGTATTTTATGTCTGGTCCGCTGCCACGGCCGTGCTGGCCAGCACGGATGTGGTGTAGGGAAATCGACGTCGGTACTAGTATGGAAACCGACACTGTAACAGTGTGTCGTCGGTTTTATACAAATAACTGACGCCTATGATTTGATTTTTTTTTTGCTGTCAGTCTGGAGACCTGCTGTGGCTGGTCGCAGGATGAGAAACCTGCAGTTTAGTTATGAACTGCAGGTTTTACGACATCCATTGATATCAGCCAACAACAGGCCACAAACCTGCAAAATTAACATGATGGACAAATTATTATATATGTGATTCACACTCATGTATAAGAAATTTAATTCATATTATTTTTTCATCACACGCATGTAGAAACCATTAGAAACCTGCAGTTCCATTTATTTCATCTGTGAGAGACACATGTAGAAACAATAATGTATTGATGATTTTCACACACATATATGCCAATTCATAAAAATTCATTCACATTCACACAAAATTAATTATGAGAACAAAGTTATTCTTTATTCATCATCATCATTGTCATCAAAATCATATTGAAAAATTCCCACTCTTTGCAGGGCTTTTGCCCAATCTTCTCTTACAGCATCTAATTCATCTCTCGTATAGGGAGCATGTACATCGAAACGTTTTGCACCTGTGTTGAAGTCCTCGGTTTGAAAGACCTACAAAGAGAATGGCGTACATACATAATTATAATAATATATAATAAGATTCATCTATTTCATATTATCTAACGAGACTATGTATAATACCTGTTGTATGATATTGATTTCCAATACAGCATGTTTGATGATTAGGTCCATAAATCGCATCACATAGTAGGCACATGCCCAGCCGTTGTCTTGTGTAGCACACTATAAATTTGAAACATACAAAATATTCAAAAATACAAATAAGCACACTTCACATAAATAGTATATACATTGGAGTCAGGAAATTACTTTCACATTCTTCCAAATGAGCTGCAGATGTTTTTTTCCTGGGGACCTTTCCTCCAGCTTTTTTGTACTGTTGTAAACCCCTATAAATATGTTAATGTAACATATTAAATTGCATAATTAAATAGTAATGCAGTAACAGATGTTAACAGATATAAAAACATAAAATATTTCTCACGAGAATAATGGTCTTTTAATTGCATGTCCATATACATCCAACTTACTCCCCGCAGGATCTAGATAATAGACGGTGAATGTCTTGGGGACAATAACTAATAACTCTCAATTCTTAGAACTACAGGTCAG
This sequence comes from Alisma plantago-aquatica, assembly GCA_963693085.1. Lineage (NCBI taxonomy): Eukaryota > Viridiplantae > Streptophyta > Magnoliopsida > Alismatales > Alismataceae > Alisma > Alisma plantago-aquatica. The sequence continues at coordinate 943,878,431 of OY856410.1, read as the reverse complement.
AAAGTAGAAAATTAATAACTCAATATCCACAATAAAAATGTAATTTTCTTAAGTCCAAATTACAAGCAAAGTAAACTTACTCGACGTTGAATAGAGCTATTATCACCGTCTTATTATTTTTACTAAAATATTCAAAAGCATCACAGCAGTATGAAGTAACTGAATCAGGGTCTTTTTCTACAAGACTAATCAAAGATGGAATCAAAAATTCCACATAGGAAAACCCAAAATCTTTACATGTCTTGTATAAGTGACTGCAAAACATATATTACGTATGCATTAATATATAAGAAACCAGATTGCCGTATATAAAACAAGGTATATGGATGTATAAACCAGATTGCCGTATGCATTAATTAATCTCACCATATCCACAGCTCTATCATAGATGTGTTCAGCCATTCATACTTAAACAACTCCAAAATATCTTGTATAAATATGTTGTTTCCAAATGTTTGACCTGCATTAATCTGAATCCAGAACTTCTATTACGTATGCATTAATACGTATGCTAAACTTGTATAAATAGATTATTATTGTATGATTTACCTACAGCATTCTCCGGAAAAATAACATTTATAGGGCAACTTAGATTATGTTCGCTGATCCATACTGCCACACTCCTACAATTAGGACCTATCGAGGCATGTAGGCCCCCTGGAAGCCAACTTGGTAGTCGAGGAGGTGGAGGCCGAGATGTAGCGGGTCTCATCTTTTTGACCTGTATATATAATTTCATATCAATTGACTCGTATATATATACACACTAACAAAGTAAAGTAATGAAAATTTATCATACAATATCAGTATAGAGGACATTCGCTTCGGGCCACAGTATCACTCCGCCTACTGCCTCACTAAGTGTTTCAGCATCTGGTGTGTATGAGGAAGTGCAAGATCCGTCCAACCAGTGAGTATATGTATGGGGCTCACACGTACCATGTCATCTGGTACTGGACTCCCATGAAACATGCACCCTTTAAGGGGTGGGTAAGTTGATGCATCTGCAACGATATATCCTTTACTTTGTAGTCGGCATGGATTCAACCCCTACAAATTTACGTAATTAAAGAATGATATATGCATATATACACAAACATATCATCTTAAACAGACTAGCTATTATATATGCCATAAAAATACTTACAGGGGACGTGCTAGGTGGGTCTATAAGATTACTCCCAACCTCTACAGTACGAGGAGTAGGAGAAGAGAGGTTCGCCACTGGTACTGTCTGACTGGCAGTCTGAGGCGCCTGCCACTTGTGAAATGCTTCCTGGAGTCTTTTTTCAATTAAGGAATCTACCTATACATGGATAAAAGAAATGCTAGTTGATGATTATTGAATTTCCTTTCGCAATAACGTTCTAAAATAAGAATAAGTTACCTCAGCTTGTGAAAGTCCTACTTTTGGGATAGGTTTACGCTGGGATGGCCCAAAGAACGCTTTGATGCCCACACCAGCGCCTGCACCCCTTACACATCTACGATTCTCTGGGTTACCTAGAGCAACTGTCAGTTCATCCCTTGTGCCCTGAGGGATGAACTTGCCTTCCTTCCTCTGCTCGTACAGCTCCCGCTAAGCACCATCAACACAAATTCATAAGTAAACATAACAATAATCAATATAGATTGCTCAAAGAGTTTGATTTTTACCATTTTTGCAGCCGCCTCAGCGGTTGCGGGCTTCGGTATCTCTCCCTTCTTATTTTTCCTCCCAGCTATCCACATAACATGACGAGGCAGAGGTGCGGGAGCAGCAGTAGAGGACTCTGCAGTCTCCTGAGTAGCAGTAGGCTGAGTAGACTCAGCCTGTAGTCTTTGGCGAACGCCTGCATATCCTCTTGGACCCATTGTGTGGTCGTGCACATTCAGTGCATGCCTTGCTCGTTGAGCATCACTCTTAGCCTAGTTAGTTAGCACGTTGATTTGGTTAGTAACACTAAAGGTTAATCTTGAATAGGTGAATACATAAAAACATATATTAATTAAATTGGGAGTGGTGGCGCTTAATACCTTGAATTCATCTGTTTTTCTTTGGGTAACAAACTCCTCCCAGTCTTTGGGGTCCAAGTAGTTCTATTGTTGTGTGGCTTCCTTCTTCCTATATTTATTTTTCAAAGAGAATACAAACAAAAATTATTAGTGTAAAGTTAGTGAAATACTGATCAATGTCTAGAATTGGAATCTATCAAGAACCTATTCTCAGCATCGTGTATGTAATCTCGAGTGAGATTGGTCCTATAGTTCCTTAGGACCCTCCCACAACGTTGCATCACACATTTGCGATGCAGCTTTTCATCCAGATCAAATACGCTCTGCAAATTAAATAGAATATATTGCTATTAACTAGTATCCTAAAAATTAGTAATCTACACAAATAGAATTACAAATAATAAAAACTCACGCATAGTTCCTTCCATATGTGGTCTTTCTTCTCCTTAGGAACTCTATGCCATGATTCTAGGATAACACTGCAATGGCTGCGAGTAAGAACCCCAAGATATGAAACAAATGAGTTGTGGTTCACTCCATATGGATTTCCTGCCTGATCAAAATGCAAAACCAATTTGGGTCTATTGGCCCTTTGCTGTATTAACTTGTTCATCATTGTGATGCCCCTCACTTTCTCAATTTTCTTTTGCTGCTCATCAAGTGCTATAATTTCTTCAGGGGGTACATCACCAACCTAAAATTTGATAAAAAACACACTTACATAATATAATTATAAATGAACATATAGGGATATATTCTTAAAACTTACATTGTCAGGCGGTGCAAGCACGTCCTCACCCTCACGGTGATCATCAGCACGGTCCTGATCAGCCATCTGATACACGTATTAATACTTACACTTCAACGATTCATCACATTTGCAACATTATATACAAGTTCTAGCTTTATCACTCATACTCGTCTTAATACTAAACTTCTAGGGTTTTCAAGAAGTCATCCTTTGTTCAACATCATAAGAATTACATAATTCAGTAATCCATCAACAAAAACTTGAACCGAAAGAGGATAAATAAATATAAAAGGTTATGCATAGATAAGCACATGAAGAACTTGTAGTGCAATATCCCGCCCCCAAATCCCCCACATTAACCCTGAATTGATATGTGAGTATGTTGTAAACGTGAGTAATATTGTGTAGAACAAAATGCAGTTTGTCATAGAACAATGCAGGTCAGGGGAAAACCTGATAATGGGCGTGCAGGGTGATTCAACTGGCGGCCCTTCTAGAAGCTCAAAGAGGCGGCCTTGCTGGCTGCTTTAAGCAGCAACACTGCTGGCTCCGTGCAGGTGGCAGTGCTGCTCTGTGCGGGCGGCGTTGCTGCTCCTTGCCGGCGACATTGCTGCGGGCGGCAGTGCTGCTCCGTGCGGGCGGCACTGCTGCTCTGGTCGGGCAGTCATCAGCAGCGGCTAGCGGAAGCAGAGGCGGCGAGTGGCGGCAGTGTCGGAGGCAGAGGCAGTGTCGGAGGCGGAGGCAGAGGCGGAGGTGCGGGACAGCAGCAGAATCGTCGGAGCAAAGGGAATCGTCAGAACAAAAACCCTGATCAGCGGAAATGAATGAAACAGAAGAGAAAGAGGTTGCCGCACTGTTAAGTTAACTATAGGTGTCAGTTGATAACACAAACCGACAATACAAACTTTAAGTGTCGGTTTGCAACAAAACACCGACACTGAAGGGAGGTGAAAATTTTTGCGGTTATTCGTGCGAAAACACAATGGCGTCAGTTATTGTCTCAAAACCGACGATAAAAAGTGAGCAAATTTCTATCTCGCAGAAAACCTTTAGTTGTCGGTTCCTCTCTTAAAAATTGACGATGTATGTCAATTTTTTGAGGCAATTTTTTTCGCTGGAAATTTTGGTTTTTGCGGTTACTTTTCGGTGTCGGTTTCTTATTAAGGAACCAACATTGAACAAAAGCGATACCCGTGTCTGGTCGCCCTTCACAGATTGAGGTCGGCTTATTTTATACACCGATGTTGTATGTTTTAGGTGTCGGTTTATTATTACAACCGACACCAGAAAAAGTGACGTTATAAGCCATTTCTGTAGTAGTGACAAAAGTAACTCTGCTGTCAAAAAAGTAACTATGGTGATAAGAAAGTAACTACACGACTAAAAGAGTAACTCTGTACAAAATATACATTAGATATATATAAGGACGGTTTTTTTTATTTTGGTGGGGCAAATGATATTATTTATGGATGAAATTTGTTGGGGAGCTAGATAAAATGCTCCTCTGATATTGTGAAAAAAAAATTCAAAAAAAGTGGTCGGAAGGGTGGGCGGGTAGCTACCCGCGCGGGAAATAAAGATGGGCCATATATATATATATATATATATATATATATATATATATATATATATATATATATATATATATATATATATATATATATATATATATATATATATATATATATATATATATGTGTGTGTGTGTGTGTGTGTGTGTGTGTGTGTGTGTGTGTGTGTGTGTGTGTGTATGTATATGTATGTATGTATGTATCGGAACTATGGTAAATATATTTCCGAACCCAAATGGGCACAAATTTACAAAACACACACAAACGTGTGAATTACAAAAGATAACCGAGATTACATGAATTCCAAGTTTCTAATGCTAGTTTTTGACACAGTTCCTATTTTAGCCTTAAAGACACTAAATAGGACCCCCATCTCATGTTCAATTTTTGCAAACAAGACGAGTGAGTCACTCCCCTTGCCTCCATGTTTCCTCTGGTTTCTGTCTTGCCATATATAATGGATACATCCTGTGATGCTCCATCGAGCTAAGGCAGCATCTCCTTCTTTCAAATTACGGATCAGCGAGATGGCTTGTCTGAAGTTCAGCTCTCTAGGTAGATTCAGTTTGAGCCCAAATCTAGCCCAGATGTACTTCCAAACTTTGCATTCACCGAAGAGATGTGATATAGAATCGACACCTTCTTCACATAAGTAGCAGGCTTTCATTTCTCCTGGTATCCAGCTGCAGATCCTCTCCGAGGTGACCATATAATTCATATGAGCTTTGAAGGCTGAGTAGCTCCATCTCGGATGATGATGATGTCCCCAAATCAGTTTAGCAATGTCGTCAGTCTGTTGCTTCTGTCTACATCGCTCCCATGTAGCTTCCTTATTTTCTGACGGAATAAATCTGTCCCACATATCAGTCATGCGTCTCCACATTGTCGAGAAACCCCATCTATGCCTCGGTTTACTGTCAGGCATGCCACCATATCGTTTAGTCATCCAAATCGCCCACGTCGATTCACCTTTTACCAGATCTTCAATCCTTCATAGTGTAAACATATCAGCAAGTTCCTGAAGAGCAGGTAGGCCTAGGCCACCTTCGTGGAGAGGAAAGGCCAACCTGGTCCAGCTAGCTGGGTGAAAGGAACTCCCCCAAACGAAATCAGCAAGCATGATTTCCATTCTTCTAAGAGTCGAACCAGTGATTTCCCCTTGAGTCATCCGGAAACGGATTAAACCCAATGCGCAACTCTTAATCAGAATAACCCTTCCTGCGATGGACAGTTTGGAACCAGGCCATCTACTAATCATATCTTTTAGTCTGTCAAGGCACTCATGGAAGTGCTTTCTTCGCAGGTTACCCCCAGCTAAAGGAAAGCCAATGTACTTTGTAGGAAAGGAACCAATCTGTACGCCAAGAGTAGCAGCCAGATCGTGTATGTTTTTGCTGGATTTGGAGAAATAGACGAAGGTTTTAGCTTCACTAATCTTCATCCCGGATATCCTCCCAAATTTATCTAGGATTTCTTTTAGAGTTTTGAAGCTCCTGTTTCTTGCTTCAATGAAAACAAGAACGTCATCAGCGAACATTAGATGAGACATTACTGGGCATTTCCTGATGGTGAAAGTCTTCATGTCTTTATTCTTTACTGCACTGTCAATTCTTCTAGATAGTCCTTCCATGGCAATTGAGAAAAGGAGGGGGGATAGAGGGTCTCCCTGCCTTAACCCGTTAGAGCTGGTGAAGAACCCATTAGAAGAGCCATTGATCAGCAGTGAAAAAGAAGGTGTCGAAACACATTGTTTGACTAATGTGATCCACCGATCACTAAAACCCAGACCTGCCAAGCAGTTCCACAAGTAGCTCCAATTTACAGTATCATATGCTTTTGTGATATCGAGCTTCAAACAAGCAGAAGGAGTGCTCCTCTGGACGTTGAAATTCAATGTAAACTCAGCTGCCAATTGGGAACCGTCTTCAATATGACGCCCTCTGACAAATGCACCCTGGTTTGTAGATATAATCCTGGGCATAATTGTAGCCAGCCTCCTTGTTACGATCTTAGTGATCGTTTTATATAACATTGAGCAGCATGCGATTGGTCGAAAGTCTGCAGCAGATGACACTATATCCTTCTTTGGGATCAAGGCAAGAAACACATGGTTCACTTGCCTGACCATATTTCCACCAGCAAAGAACCAGCGAACAGTAGTGCATAAATCATCTTTGATGAGTTTCCAATTATTTCTATAGAAGAAACCATTGAATCCGTCAGGACCCGGGCTCTTATCAGCCCCAATAGACATAATAGATTCATAAACTTCGTTATCTGTAGGAGCACTGATAAGAAGTTCATTATCATTGTCAGTAATCAATTTGTCCCATTGCATGTCATCATCTTCAGCCGCAGGTTCTTGATTATACAAGTTGTCAAAGAACTTGGTAGTTTCTTCTTTAATCGTATCTTCATCATTGATAAAGTTACCTTCAGCATCATATAATTCTGTAATGGTATTAATTGCATCTCTACGTTTGACGGTAGAATGATACAGTTTGGTGTTTTTATCACCATTCTCCACCCATTGGAGTCTACTACGTTGCCAATAGTACTTCTCCTCGGCCACTTCAAGAGTCTTGATTCTATTTCTGGTGATCATCTCTGCCTCTATAAGTTGTTCATCGAGAGGATGTCTTCTTAGAGCTGCAGCAATATCACGTAGCTCAACCAGTTCCTGATCCATCAGGTTCTTCAGATTGACATATTTCCTCGACCAGTCCTTCAGTGCAGTTTTCACATTACGAAGTTTCTGGGAAAAGCAGAAGAGAGGGTTACCAAAGACTGGTTTGCTCCATGCTTCTGTTAGGACATGATCGAATCCCGGCCAGTCCTGCCAATAGTTCAGAAAACGAAACGGACGAGGTCTTCGAATTATCTCCTTTAAGGAAACTGCAATAGAAGCATGATCAGTAAATTTATAAGTTAGGAGTTTGGATTTAGTTCCAGGGAACTTGTCCAACCATGCATCATTAACTAATGCACGGTCCAGCTTACAAGCAATATGTTTAGACTTAGCAAGTTGATTACTCCATGTGAAAATTTCACCGCCTACAGTAGGCAATTCAGTAAGGCCCGAATTGTCTATAGTTGCGTTGAAGGAGCTCATGACTGCATTCAAAACCTCCCTTCCTCCCGCTTTTTCTTCCCTTTTCCTGATGTTATTGAAATCACCAATAACAATCCATGGTTCAGAAATGTTCGGACTAAGATCTTCAAGTTTACTCCACAGAGGGATGCGTTCTTGCATTAGATTCCTTGCATAGACAGCAGTGACATAAAGACTAAGGTCTCCTTTATTAACGCAAAGACAAGTGATCTGTTGATCGTCAGAATCAGTGACTTGGATATCCCATGATTTAGGATTCCAACCAACACAAACTCTCCCATTAGGATCATGATTGTGATTAGAAATATACTTCCAACCATTTGGGAACAGCTTTCCCATCGAATTTTTATTATCCTTCTTGATTTTAGTTTCAACAAGGATAGCTATGGAGGCGTTGACATATCGAATTGAATCCCTAACCTCCCTTTTCTTCCGTGGCTTCCCAGAGCCACGGACATTAGTCATGAAGAAGGACATTACTTGGATCTTCCAGAGGAGCGGGTTTTGCGTGACCCGTCCACTCCAGAAGAACCTGAAGGCTTGCCTCCTCCACCTTTCTTCTTCTTTCCTGAATACTGAAATCCATCTTGTTCAGCCACTATTTTATCAGTATCCACCGAACCACCCCCTGACAAAGATGATTCTGTTCCTTTCTCTTTATCTCCTGCAACTTCCGTAGCCTCAGCTGCAGATCCTTTCTCCTGATCACCTGCAGCTTCCGTAGCCTCTGTACTTACAGCTGCAGATCCATCTTTTTCCGTGGTATCAGCCACTTCTTTCTCCTTCACAAGGTTATCTCCCTCTAATGATCCAGTAGTCTCCTTCGCTTCCTTCTCAGGGCAGTCCTCATCATCATGACCAAAAACTTTGCAATCACAGCATCGCTTAGGTATGTATTCATATTGTATCTCCACCGGTAGAGGATCACGACCAGGCATGTTCACCCAGATTTCCTTGGGTGGTTCCTCATCTGCCGAGACCTCCACGAGTGCCCTTGCTTCACCCAATGATTCCTGGCTTAGTGAACGCAGATCCACTCTAAGAAGTTTGCCCACTCCGCTGGCTACTATCCCCACCGCACGTTGCGACCAGTTGCGTCCCATACTGGGAATCTTGATCCACATCGGGATGGTGCTGAATAGATCCTTTTTAAGATCATCACCGACCTTGTAGTCCTTTACAACGACCAGTCTTTTATCGAACCATCTTGGTCCCAATCCGATCACGTTCTTCTTATCCTCTCCGTTATTGAATCGAACAAGAAAGAACTTGTTTGGTTTGGATAACAGATCGAAGTCCCCTTTCGGTTTCCACATCCGTTTGATCCAAGCCATCAGATGGAAATAGTAGGGCCGTTTCCCCATGACGTATAACATCAGGGTATGGTCCCATGATTTCTCCATGTTCGTGAATGTCTGGTCGTCAATTGTGACATATCTCTTGCCGTCTATTATCTCCGCAGGCTTGTATGGTTTCTCCTTGAACGTTTTGGCCCCAAAGCAGACCTGTGCCCACAGTTTCTTCAACGTCGGTGTCGTCATCGAAGTAGGAGGGGAAGCCCCCTCCTAGCACGGAACGTTTCCCCCTACCTTGCGCCGGGATCGCCTATCTCCAGAGAAACCCTAGGGCGCTACTATATGTGTTGTATGTATGTATGTATGTATGTATGTATGTATGTATATATATATATATATATATATATATATATTTATATTTATATTTATATTTATATATATATACATATATATACATATATATACATATATATACATATACATATACATATACATATACATATACATATATATACATATATATATATATATATGTGTGTGTGTGTGTCTATATATATATATATGGGCTTATCTTTAATACCCGTGAGGGTAGCCTGGTTTTTCGCTACCCGCACATCCAAAAGAGTAACTATATGGTATATAAAAGTAACTCTAAAGATCAACTGAGTAACTATATGGTACACAAGAGTAACTCTGAGATCAAAAAAGTAACTGTGCATAAAATATACAGTCAGTAAATATATGGACGGGTTTTTTATTTTGGGGGGGGGGGGGCAAATGATATTATTTTTGGATGAAATTTTTTGGGGAGTTCGATTAAATGCTCCTCTAAAATTGTGAAAAAAAATTAAAAAATGATGGGAAGGGTGTGTGGGTATTAAATAAATCATATATATATATATATATATATATATATATATATATATATATATACATATATACATATACATTGTAAGGACCCTGACCCAAGTTTTGGGCTAACCCTCTTTGCTTTGCTTATGAAAGGTGCTTATAACCTTAATCTAATCTCTTAAGATGTTTTGATATCATGTGATAAGCTCATGTTTCCAGTTTGGTCCGGTTTGGATGTTGTTTGAGCAATGTTTACTTATTTTGGACCAAAGTGCAATTTACCCAAAGTAAGGGGTTATATTGCAATATATCACATTTAGAGCATGCCTTTAGTTCTCTTGCATCATTAGAAATAGAATGATGATGCGGGGCGCCTTGTGGAGGACCTATGTTCCAAGTTTGAGCTTGGTTGGTTGATGTTTGTGCTTTATGTGCTAGTTTTGGTGTAAATTGCAAATTACCCAAAGTGGAGGGTCAATATGGAATTTATCAGCTCTAGAGTCTTTTTTATTTTGTTTGGCATCACCGAGGATGAGGATGGAGGCTGGGGTGCCTTGTTTTGTTGTTAGATGAGGAGTGACATCTCTATATAGTCCTTATAACATATATGTGTCACATATGCCACCTTGTCCTTTAGTGTATCGGCTAGGGAATGGAGGTATGTCGCCCAAGAGGGGTGTATCGGCCATGGCAGTTGCCTAGATGCACGATACACATTCTAGAGTGTATCACCAGGCCATGCATGAGCAGCTACAGTGGCAACAAGTGGCGTTAAGTGTTAGAGCAAGTGGCATCTTGGTTTATGTGGTTATGACACCTCTCCCTTGCTACCTCTCTCTTCCTTGGTGTATATAACTCCCTTCCTCCTTGACCAAGTGATCCCTTTCATCCACCTTCCTCCCCCTTCCTGTTGGTACGAGCATGGGAGCTTTGGGAGCTAAGGAAGACTCCCATGGAGCTTGGAGGGGTGAGCTCCTTGGCCATGGAAACTCCTTGCTCAAGAGTCGACCTTGGTAAGTCATGCTTCTTTGCTAGCTTTTCCTTGTGCTTCCTTCTTCACCTTCCTCTTCCCCTATCTTCCATGGATAGGCCCTTGATGTGATAAGGCAAGGCTATGGTTATCTCCCCTCTTTTCTTCTTCTTGAGCTATACATAACCATGGTATCTTCTTCTTCTTCCTTTGTTTCTTGAGGTGATGATGATGGTACCGAAGGCATGTTTGGAGCTTTGGATGGGTGATGTTCTTGGAGAGGAATGTGGGTTTGCTGCTTGGACCAAGAAGCTTGATGCCTTTCATGGAGATCCTCTTAAGGAGGGTTACATAACTCTTAATCATCTCTATTATGTTCCCCCTTCTTATGTGCACATATTGGTTCTTGTAATTAATTTGGTACCTTTCTCCATGATAGTTATATATATGGAATTTGGGATCTGATCTAATGGAAATGGTCACGTTTTATTACTATCTTATCCTTGTTTATCTTGTGCATAATGGTTTTTGGTGACTTGAGGTTGAAGATGAACCACCTGATAGGATGCCTGCACGATACAATGGTTGCACGATATAGTGCCTTGCCCGTTAGGTCTTGTTTTGGTTGTTGGCACATGAACGATACCCCTTGGACTTGAGAGGTGAGCCATGCTCTAGTAGATTGGGAAAAAACCCTCTGTCTCCTTGGTTGATGAAGGGTGAACCTATGGTCTAAATGCTTGGATGTTAGGTTGATTTGGTTGGCCGATAGGGTGTTACTCTACCCTTGTTGCTCGTTATGCTAAAGGTTGTGCAAGACCCCTCTCACTTGGTTGTTGAGAGGTGAGCCAACTTTTGGTATTGTTGGATGATAGGGTTTGGTGACTGATATCCTTTTCCTACCCTAGGGTTTAGGGTTTGGACGATATGGGTGGTTAATACCTAGATGGACCTTTGATCGATATGAAATGCTGATCTTTAGTGGTGAGTTGATGGTCCACCTTTGTTGCACGACATGCTCTTGGGGTTGAACCCTTGGATGATATCTTGGACGTTATGGTGATGATCCCTTTGATGGTTTAGGAAACCGATAAGCTAATCCTTTGGGTGGGCGATAGCCCTAGAAGTAGTGTCTTGGACGATATGGGTGCCCTAACCCTAGTTTGGGGCGATATGTTTGCTTTGGCCGATAGGATGATCCTAACCCTAGATGCCCGACATGGAGTCTTAAATGATAGGGTTTCCCTAACCATAGTTGACCGATAAGGTATTTTTGAGTGTTATGATTCACACCTTGATCCTTCACTGATATGATGTTGGTAGATGTGGCCATGAGGTGCTTTGCATGATACTCTTGGATGAGAGCCCTACCATTGAGTAAGCTTTTGGGTGAGACTAAGTATCCCTGCCCGATACATGTTCCCTCCTTTGGACTTGAGTATATGCTTGATAGCTTGGATGGCTTTAGAGTTGAGGTTTGGCCACTACATGTGTGGAACTTGGATGGTACCCTGGACATCAAATAAGGGATGGACAATACAGTGTCATTGCCGTTATAGGATCTCAAACCCTAGTTGGACGATAGGGTACCATGGGCGTCATGGCAACATTGAAGTAGTGTACCTTGGGTGGTATGAGAGCCCCTTGAGTATCTTGATGTGTTAACCAAGTGGGTGTGCTTGTTGGGCACCATGATCTTGGCCGATATGGCCTTAGGAAGTAGAGAGTTGAGGGTTTCCCGGTATGAAACCCTAACCCTATTGGGCGGTAGGGTTTTGGGCGATAGGCGATGCCCATGTCCTGTACGACACGTGCCCTTGCACCTGGTTACCTGATATCGACCTTGCATGGATGCACGATACACAGCTCTGGATCAGGTTGCACGACACACCAAAGATCTTGGTTGGCATGATACCCCCTCTGTGCATGAATGTATGACATGCTTGTAGCCGACAACCTTGGGTGAGAGTTGGTACTCTATCTGATACCCCCTTTAGTGAGGGTTTGTGGTCGCTACCTAGTTTTGGTGAGGGTATGCGACACTTTTGGTGAGGGTTTTGCTCTAACCCGATACCCCTATGTACGTTATCATAAATGTACACCTTTGTTATTGTTGAAGCTATGACAAGATAGGTTGTGAACCCTTGTATAGTGGTTACCTATGGTTAATGATAGATGAACCTTTGATTAAGTTGGATGGTGGATCATGGTATATGATCCTTAAAGTTAATCCTAAAGGATGATGCACCTATGATTTGAGATATAGGGTATGATGGGATACCCATGATGTGGTAAAAGTAGTATGTGTTGATTTATACACCAGTTATGACATTAAGATGCATATGTTCATAATGATGGAAGAATATTCCAATGCTATAAACCTTAATCTTGATGACATGATAATCAAAGATATGTTCATGAGATATGGGGCATGATGGATGCTCACAGTTTGATAACAATAATATAAATTGACTACATACACATATATGAACATGGATGTTGTTCCAATCATGTGCACCTAGATTCTTGATAGCATGGTAATCATAATATGTTCTCTAAGATCTATGGTCTATGTTTGGTGATCCAGTTATCTCTTTCTTATGCAAGCTAACCATGCAGGTGTATTGAATTCATAGCCAAGTAAGAGCTATGGTGATTATATGAATATGTGCTTTGTATATCACTTGATATATGTGCAAGATCTAGGTAATAATTATATGTCTTGTTGATGAGAACATATATCATCAGTATGATGAGAAAGGTGTGTTTAGGTGTGATCCTCTAGTGATGACATGAGGGATTGATATTCCCTAATGATGTTGATGATGCCTTGAGAGGCACCGGTGTAATGTGATGAACTCAGGGATTGATATCCCATGATGATGTGTAATGATGAAGCCTTGAGAGGCAGTAGCACTATGAGATGATGTGAGGGGTTTATATCCCATGGCAATGTGATGATTGTTGAGGGTAATGGAAATAGCAGTAGCAATATAACACCAATGTAATGAATCTAATATTGTTCATGTTTTATATGTGGTTTCTTAATACAACTTGATTGCCCCAACAATATACTTAAAATACATTAACTAATTATAGATGAATCTCTCATGTAGTTTGCCCTGGCCATAGATCCATCCTCGTCAGTAATTAGGTGATGGTGAAACGGGTTATCCTGCGGGATTAACCCGGAGCTCATATTGTTGAATATGTGGGGTTTCTCCTAGCTGAAAGTAGGAGGATTAGAATGCAACTGTGGTTGTAGACTCAAGATGTGTATAAGAGAATGGTGAATAGGCCCATGGCTCAATGTGATAGAGCATGGTGAACATGCACATGGCTCAATGTGATAGAGCATGAATGCGTTCATGGCTCGAGAGCACGGTGATTTGGCCCATGGCTCAGATGTATACTAGTGCTGAGACTTATACCAAGTCAGGCTAGAGAAAGGGCAGCCTGTGGGACTGACCTTGTGGCTGAGGCCACTTTGTTGGTTATCGTGCACTGACAACGAGGAGGAGAGGTCGTGGAGTCCGGATCATCCATTGACCTTGTATGGAACCGGCTTTGGGCTTCGCAGCCGATGGTTGGAATTGAGCGGTACGGCTCACTTCCTCAGGGCATAATAATTCGTAATCAAGCCGTACAGTATTCTGCTTAGGACAAATACCGAACATCGGTTGAGGCCTTGTTTATACAGTTGATCTAGTTATAATTTGCAGTTTATCATATGAACTTTATATAGAGTTCTTATAAAGCTTATCTTGCCAATCATGCTCCATAAAGAGTACATGGTTATAGACCTCATAAATATCTTGGTAAGATTGGTGTTACGATTAGCTTTGCTCAGTATGCTTCTCTTATAATCTGCTTATAAAGTTGATAGAGGGTTATGTTTCTTGCTGGGACTGTGTGTCTCACCCCGCTGGTTAATAACCCTTTTTAGGTGGACGTACTTGGCGAGATGAGGATCATGTGGCTACAGATGTTATGCAGAGGTATCATACCTGGTGGAATAGTTTTTGTCTAGTAGTAGAGTCTTATGTGTCGTCCCTGTACACTCAGGTCTTCGGGAGAGTTTTTCGATGTTTCTTGTATAATGATCGATGTACAGTTTTCGTTTTATGTACCTTGATGTAAAGCAGCACGTGAAACAGTTATTTCATGTAAAGAGATGATGGGAAATTATATTGTAGCACCCTGAAAAGATATTATGAAATGAAAAGTGTTGGCTCAAATATTATATGTTTCATCTTGTGGTGCTTGTTGTAAATCGGTTTTAATTTCCTGTGATTTTTGGTAATCCGCTGGTTTGCATGTAATCGTGTTTTGTTGTGGATGGGGTGTTACTATAACGACAGTCGTCAAACTGACAAACACATCGTTACTAATTAAGCAGAATAAACATAAACAACGGATTAACAAAAATCACTAAAATTTAAAACCATTTTGCAAGGAGATCCTTGTACATAAAACTTTTACTGAAAGATCCAAAACTCATACATATCATGATTTACATTGTACAACATTGTTTCATCTCATCTCGAAGACAACATATAACAGTTGCTCTATCAAAACACATACTAGAGCAACATAAAACCTCGAGGTATTCAAGCCAAAACCTCAGATCATTCATGAAACCATAACGAACCAACTCCAAGGACCTGAGAGTACAGAGACGACACATAGGACTTCTATCTACAAGACATGACAGACATTACACTCAACCTGAGTGGTCACTGCTGTCCCTGCTGCTGTTGTTCTTTTTCTGTAGAAAGGTCTTCACCTCCTCGTGCACGTCCACCTAAAAATTTGGATCCCACGGGGGTGAGACAATTGAAAATTGCCCCAGCGAGAGATATAACTCTCTGCCAACAATGTTATTATCACAGTTAAATAGTATTAAATTGAGTAGAGGATAAGTAGTTTAGATCATTCTCATATTTTAAAGCATTGCAACTATCTATGATAGAGCAGTAAATCATCTATTCTCTTTATAAGGAATAGGAAGAACATGTATATCATTTACCCATCATACTATATCAACATCTCAAGCTTATCCTGTGATACTCATTATCATGGTATGTCATCAATGAATCATTCTCATTTCTATTTGTTGGCCTCAGCCAATATGCTAACCAGATATTGAATTGTACCAGTCATGTGAGTATACATCATCATATTTTGTTCAGGCATTGGACTATGCCAATCCTGTGCAACCATTCTAGGCATTGAACTATGACAATCCTTTGATAACAGCCAGGTGTTGGGTTATTACCAACCCTGTAATAACAGTCAGGCATTGGGTTATTACCAATCCTGTGATTATTATAGGCCTCTGCCAGGTATTGGGTTATTACCAATCCTGTGATTATTATAGGCTTCATGCCTCTGCCAGGTATTGGGTTATTACCAATCCTGTGATTATTATAGGCTTCATGCCTCTTCCAAGTATTGGGTTATTACCAATCCTGTGATTATTATAGGCTTCATGCCTCTGCCAGGTATTGGGTTATTACCAATCCTGTGATTATAGGCTTCATGCCTCTTCCAGGTATTGGGTTGTTACCAATCATGTGATTATAGGCTTCATGCCTCTGCCAGGTATTGGGTTATTACCAATCCTGTGATTATAGGCTTCATTCCTCTGCCATGTATTGGGTTATTACCAATCCTGTGATTATAGGCTTCATGCCTCTGCCAGGTATTGGGTTATTACCAATCCTGTGATTATAGGCTTCATGCCTCTGCCAGGTATTGGGTTATTACCAATCCTGTGATTATAGGCTTCATGCCTCTGCCAGGTATTGGTCTGTAACCAAACCTGATTACACCGCCAAGCAGTGGACTCTAACCACTCCTGATTACATAGTCGTTATGGGATATCAATCCCTTAAATTCATCATTGGTTTTCACATCCTTTTACTAGGCATTATACTCAGGGGCAAGCCATCATATCAATTCACATTCTTTACGTACTACAAGTGTTCCTCTTATCTTCTTTAAGCATATTCAAAACACTGTAGCCCTTATTTGACTATAAGCATAAAGCATGTATGATCAAGATTTCATTATTATTATAACCATTTATTATTATTATGAAGTTACTGGTTTCCATTCCCCTTAGTTTATTTTTCACATTACCATTCCTTACATTATACTTTTATAAGCATCTTGTCACCTCTCATTAGGCAACAATTATTCACATGGCTCACCAGGCCCATTAATCATCTTGTCACCTTTCACTAGGCAACAACTATTCACATGGCTCACAAGGCCCATTAAACATCTTGTCACCTCTCTCTAGGCAATAATTATCCACATGGCTCATAAGGACATTAAACATCTTGTCACCTCTCACTAGGCAACAACTATCCACATGGCTCATAAGGCCATTAAACATCTTGTCACCTCTCACTAGGCAACAACTATTAGGGTTAGGGTTTACCTTTATAGCCGAATAGGGTTTCAAGTTCATATTATCAATCCAAACCCTAATTCATTGCTCCACACATCTAGGAGCATACATTAATATCATAAGTATTCAATCATACTTATTTATTCTTATCATTTATCATTAAATGAATCATCAACACAAGGTATGAGTTCGTCTCTCATCCTTACCAGGGTATGATTACATCATACTTTATTAACTTGGCTTAACCCTTTCTCAAGGTATGTTAGCCCACACTTATCAAAGTGTATTAAACTTATTACATCTCAATGTAACAATTGACATAACACACTTCATGTGTTACTCATCCAAGTATATTGGATTTAAGGTGCATCAAGGTACATCAAACTTGAAATGTTGGATGTGATATCTATCATGTCTTGATGTATCACTTCCCTCATCACTTTTAACTTACTTAAGTTCATCAACTTATCTTGTATTAGGGTATTTCCCATCCTAATACTTTATGCACTATCCCATCACATTCATTCTGTAGTGTATTGATCATAAGTCATACATTTGAATTGTCCAACCATCATCAATTGATATGGACTCATCTCAGGTTGAGACATTATTGATATAAGGTTCTCCATTATCAACCACTCTAGGTGTTTCACCTATCAAGGTATTAGCCACACCATTACTTGGTGTTTCACTCATCACTCCTAAGAGTATCTTGCCCTCACCTTTACAAGGTGTCTCGGGTTAAAGGTGTGCATATGTTCACCATATCGGGTTATAGGTGTATAGGCACCACCATATCGGGCTAGAAGTATATACACACCATTCATATCGGGCTAGAGGTGTTTATATGTGTTACCCATGTCGTGCATGAGGTATAAATCCATCACCATGTCGGTCTAGACATCAACTAGGGTTGTGTATCGGGCTACCATATCGTGCAATAGTATTTGCTATTCTTTACTCATATCGGGTTACCCAAGTTAGGGTTTCATGTCAACTTACAAGTATTCATAAAACCTTGTATCGTGCATGGAGTCTATACTTGACTCCCTATCGTGCAAGATGTGTATACTACACCTCCATATCATGCAACCATGTATTCATTCATATCCATAACATTCAAGTGAAGAAGGTGCATCATCATATCGGGTTAAAGGTGCTTACTTGTGTACTTGCACCCGATATCACTTTTATAAGGTGATATCATCATCTTCAAGCTCTAGACCTTTTTTCTAACTATTATAGTTCATGTCAACATGTCTAAGCAACTACTAGAGCTCATAATTTCATCAACTATTTCTGGAAATTTTGGAATTAAAAGTAGATCATTAAATACAGCAATTTAGGTGATGAATAATAACATGGATGAGTTCAAGTTATATAACCCGCCTTAAGAACCACTTCAAAGCTTCAAGATCCAAAGCTCCATGTTCCTAAGGTTGAAGATGACTTTATCAAAGGTCCAAGGCTCGTTCACAACTCCTTCATATAAAAGGAATCACCATGGATAAGCAATTGGTGAAGAAGAAAAGAAAGGTAGATCATAACCCTAATTCCATGCTTCAATTCAAGCTTGAAGACAACTATAGCTTACCTTAGGGTTACGTTTTGAGTTCCTTAGCTCCTTGGCCGACACACAACTCTTGGGCGACATGGACTTCCTCTTGGTCGACACAACTTTGCTTGTGGCCGATACCCCCTCACTTGTGGCCAAAATCACTTCAATTGGCCGATATCAACTTGCTATGGGCAATATCAACATGCTATGGCCGATATACTTGCTATGGCCGATACCCACGGCCTATGCATGATACCCTTGTGCTATTGCATGAATGCCACCCCTATTGCACGATATGATACTCACTTGCACGATATGGCACTCACTTGGAGTCAAAACACTTCACTCTATGGCCGATATCACCCTATATGGCCGATATCACCTACTTGGGCGATATGGTTTTGCCATGGGCGATATCCCAAGGCCCATGCACGATATCACAGCATCCCTTCACGATATTGGAGCTATATGAACGATACCTTAGGGTAGGAGGGTGGTAAGGGTCGCAAAATTGCACCAAGGGGTGAAACTAGGGGTATATATACTTGTTGTTCATGAAGGAGGGCAAAAATGAGGTGTCAACATTTTGAGCTAGTAGGTGCCACGTGTCATGCATGGGTTACACGTGTACATGCATGCATCAACATTTATCTTGACAATCAAAAAGGTTGAGGATCATATAGATATGCAAATTCATCCATTGCTTATCCATTTGGATAAGTCATCTAGGTTTAATCACTATTTTAAGGCAAGTCGATACACTTTTTCTAAGGAAACTTGTTGGCCGTCACACCTCACCTCCTTGAGGTTCTTTTCACAATATGGACTTTGAAAAAAGTTCACAAAAAGATATGGGACATCTCCTTGGTCTCCATGGCCTATAGGCACTCATATATAAGCTTTTCAACTTGATACCACTCAAGTTAAGCTTTCATATTCAACCCTTTTCTTAGTTATTTCATCACCAAGATTACCATCACTCATAAGTGATTCAAACATGGTGTCTCATTCATTATATCTCCTCTAAATGATACATAGAGGAAGTAGAGAGACTCTAGAGGTGGTAATTTGCATATCAACCCCACATTTTGGGTAAATTACAGTTTGTACCAAAATTGGTGCACAAGGTACCAACATTGTTCAAACAAGTTCAAACTTGGAATTTAGGCTTTCCACAAGCCACCACCTTGCATAATTCTCTCTATAATGATGCTAAAACACATGAGGCATGTTCAAATTGTGACATTTTACATTATAGCCCCTCAATTTGGGTAAATTGCACTTTGTTCCAAAACAAAGGAAAATTGCTCAAACAACATTCAATCGGGACCAAGCTTGAAACATGAGTGTGTCACATGTTAACAAAGAACCTTAGAGGATTATATTAAAGTTCGAAACAACTTTATTAGCCAAAACAATTAGGGTTACCTCATAACCCAGGTCAGGGTCGTTACAAGTTATAAACCCCTAACAAGGATTTCGTCCCCGAAATCCCAGATAAAGGGAGACAGATAGTATTCATACATCATCTCATCAAGTCTCATAACATCTCAATGTCATGTTTATGCAAGGCATAAACCCCTAACATATGATGTCCATGCTATATTATATAACCGATTTAATTTCACAGTTAACCACTCCAGGTGGTCAACATACTTTATCTGATACCAGATTCCCTTACCTTGGTATTCATTACATGTGCTGGAAACACATCACGTATTCTTCTTTTGTTTATAAGTTGATCTATGATTAACTCAAATTTTTTCCATATATCAATTAGGATGTGGTAGAAATATCCATTCCACATCTTTGACTTCATTATACTCTTTATATTGTCTCAAAATGACTACTTGGTCAGAGTAATCAGAAAGATAGCAATCTAAGAGTGTCATACTTACCTTACCTTCAATAGATGAATACCTGGCCAGGGTATTCAAGAACTGAAATTAGGTAGTATGCATTTGTTTTATATTATGTTTCATTTCTTCAAATTTTTACTACTTTGTATCTCAGATTTTCTCTAGGTTTTTCTTTTACGTCTCTTCCTTTTCTACATGAAGAGAGAAATTTCAAAACATATAAGAGAATATTAATCTGAATATAGGTTTTTATCCTTCTTATCTCTTCCTCATGTCCTCATAGGACTAATTACAAGAAGCTCAACAACTACTACCTTCTTATGATTATCAGATAAAATCAAGAGAAGACATATCAGATGTCACCCCTCACAGTCATTCACCACTTCAGGTTGACTCAAGCATAGAGTCTAGTTGTTTCATGTTGTTTCTTTACCTTTTTACACTATTAGGTTGTAACTTTCGTAAGCCCTTCTGAGTCTACCTTGGTTGTTGGGTCATTTACTCCCTTCTTTTTTAATAAAAGGGTTTAGTATGCTTAACATGTCCATGTCTTATCCTTATACCATAGTCTTATCGATCTCATTACCGATGTAAAGACTAAGCCATGGGTTCTTAAAGGTGGAAAGTTAGGACCTTTGCCTTTACTTAGTGATTACAACACTGGTGCACTAGACATTTATTGCACCGGTGGTACCAAAAACTTTGGCTTTTTAAAACATCTAGGAAAATGTCTCTAGAATTATAGAGACCTTTCCTTAATTCTCAGCTTATTACCCCTCCTTGGGCATTGCCTTCATAGATATACTATCTGTCTAAACTTATGACAGAGTCTACTTTCTTGCCATATGTTAATCTTTCCCACATTTTCCACTGTTCCAACATGACTATGTCATTCAGGAACCCCTTCCAAAGCCCAAATTTTCCACATTGAGGACTGGTAACCTAGTTTGTAATGTTACTATCCAGTCTACTATATGTATCATTGTTGTCCTAACCTTCCCAACAAGAGCATAAACATAGGATTCTTTATCCTGATCGGGTCATGATGGGAATTCTCATGCATTCATTCTTCTCTTACCTGATCCCTTGCACCCTTTCTTGGTGCAACATTGTTCTCGGCAATGTGTTCCTCGTGTTCTCCAGTCATTTTTTAAACTTTACCCTTTCTTCTGCATAAGCAGAAGTCACTATAGGGTATATTGGAGGACACTAACACAGACTCAACACCTTAGTCCTATGTCACTTTAGACTCAGTGAACCTTAAGATCTAATACCAAACTTTGTAACGACAGTCGCCAAACTGACAAACAAATCGTTACTAATTAAGCGGAATAAACATAAACAGTGGATTACCGAAAATCACAAAAATTTAAAACCATTTTGCAAGGAGATCCTTGTACAGAAAACTTTTACTGAAAGATCCAAAACTCATACATATCATGATTTACATTGTACAACATTATTTCATCTCATCTCGAAGACAACATATAACGGTTGCTCTATCAAAACACATACTGGAGAAACATAAAACCTCGAGGCATTCAAGCCAAAAACTCAGATCGTTCATGAAACCATAACGAACCAACTCCAAGGGCCTGAGAGTACAAAGACGACACATAGGACTTCTATCTACAAGACATGACAGACAGTACACTCAACCTGAGCTGTCACTGCTGTCCCTGTTGCTGTTGTTCTTTTTCTGTAGAAAGGTCTTCACCTCCTCGTGCACGTCCACCTAAAAATTTGGATCCCACGGGGGTGAGACAATTGAAAATTGCCCCAGCGAGAGATATAACTCTCCGCCAACAATGTAATTATCACAGTTAAATAGTACTAAACTGAGCAGAGGATAAGCAGTTTAGATCATTCTCATATTTTAAAGCATTGCAACTATCTATGATAGACCAGTAAATCATCTATTCTCTTTTATAAGGAATAGGAAGAACATGTATATCATTTACCCATCATACTATATCAACATCTCAAGCTTATCATGTGATACTCATTATCATGGTATGTCATCCATGAATCATTCTCATTTCTATCTGTTGGCCTCATCCAATATGCTAACCAGATATTGAATTGTACCAGTCATGTGAGTATACATCATCATATTTTGTTTAGGCATTGGACTATGCCAATCCTGTGCAACCATTCTAGGCATTGAACTATGACAATCCTTTGATAACATCCAGGTGTTGGGTTATTACCAACCCTGTAATAACAGCCAGGCATTGGGTTATTACCAATCCTGTGATTATTATAGGCTTCATGCCTCTTCCAGGTATTGGTTTATTACCAATCCTATGATTATTATAGGCTTCATGCCTCTGCCAGGTATTGGGTTATTACCAATCCTGTGATTATTATAGGCTTCATGCCTCTTCCAGGTATTGGGTTATTACCAATCATGTGATTATTATAGGCTTCATGACTCTGCCAGGTATTGGGTTATTACCAATCATGTGATTATAGGCTTCATGCCTCTACCAGGTATTGGGTTATTACCAATCATGTGATTATAGGCTTCATGCCTCTGCCAGGTATTGGGTTATTACCAATCCTGTGATTATAGGCTTCATGCCTCTGCCATGTATTGGGTTATTACCAATCCTGTGATTATAGGCTTCATGCCTCTGCCAGGTATTGGGTTATTACCAATCCTGTGATTATAGGCTTCATGCCTCTTCCAGGTATTGGGTTATTACCAATCCTATGATTATAGGCTTCATGCCTCTGCCAGGTATTGGTCTGTAACCAAACTTGATTACACCGCCAGGCAGTGGACTCTAACCACTCCTGATTACATAGTCCTTATGGGATATCAATCCCTTAAATTCATCATTGGTTTTCACATCCTTTTACTAGGAATTATACTCAGGGGCAAGCCATCATATCAATTCACATTCTTTACGTACTACAAGTGTTCCTCTTATCTTCTTTAAGCATATTCAAAACACTATAGCCCTTATTTGACTATAAGCATAAAGCATGTATGATCAAGATTTCATTATTATTATAACCATTTATTATTATTATGAAGTTACTGGTTTCCATTCCCCTTAGTTTATTTTGCACATTACCATTCCTTACATTAGACTTTTATAAGCATCTTGTCACCTCTCATTAGGCAACAATTATTCACATGGCTCACCAGGCCCATTAATCATCTTGTCACCTTTCACTAGGCAACAACTATTCACATGGCTCACAAGGCCCATTAAACATCTTGTCATATCTCTCTAGGAAACAATTATCCACATGGCTCATAAGGCCATTAAACATCTTGTCACCTCTCACTAGGCAACAACTATCCACATGGCTCATAAGGCCATTAAACATCTTGTCACCTCTCACTAGGCAACAACTATTAGGGTTAGGGTTTCCCTTTATAGCCGAATAGGGTTTCAAGTTCATATTATCAATCTAAACCCTAATTCATTGTTCCACACATCTAGGAGCATACATTAATATCATAAGTATTCAATCATACTTATTTATTCTTATCATTTATCATTAAATGAATCATCAACACAAGGTATGAGTTCGTCTCTCATCCTTACCAGGGTATGATTACATCATACTTTATTAACTCGGCTTAACCCTTTCTCAAGGTATGTTAGCCCACACTTATCAAAGTGTATTAAACTTATTACATCTAAATGTAACAATTGACATAACACACTTCATGTGTTACTCATCCAAGTATATTGGATTTAAGGTACATCAAGGTACATCAAACTTGAAATGTTGGATGTGATATCTATCATGTCTTGATGTATCACTTCCCTCATCACTTTTAACTTACTTAAGTTCATCAACTTATCTTGTATTAGGGTATTTCCCATCCTAATACTTTATGCACTAGCCCATCACATTCATTCTGTAGTGTAATGATCATAAGTCATACATTTGAATTGTCCAACCATCATCAATTGATATGGACTCATCTCAGGTTGAGACATTATTGATATAAGGTTCTCCATTATCAACCACTCTAGGTGTTTCACCTATCAAGGTATTAGCCACACCATTACTTGGTGTTTCACTCATCACTCCTAAGAGTATCTTGCCCTCACCTTTATAAGGTGTCTCGGGTTAAAGGTGTGCATATGTTCACCATATCAGGTTATAGGTGTATAGGCACCACCATATCGGGCTAGAAGTATATACACACCATTCATATCGGGCTAGAGGTGTTTATATGTTTTACCCATGTCGTTCATGAGGTATAAATCCATCACCATGTCGGGCTAGACATCAACTAGGGTTGTGTATCGGGCTACCATATCGTGCAATAGCATTTGCTATTCTTTACTCATATCGGGTTACCCAAGTTAGGGTTTCATGTCAACTTACAAGTATTCATTTAACCTTGTATCGTGCATGGAGTCTATACTTGACTCCCTATCGTGCAAGATGTGTATACTACACCTCCATATCATGCAACCATGTATTCATTCATATCCATAACGTTCAAGTGAAGAAGGTGCATCATCATATCGGGTTAAAGGTGCTTACTTGTGTACTTGCACCCGATATCACTTTTATAAGGTGATATCATCATCTTCAAGCTCTAGACCTTTTTTCTAACTATTATAGTTCATGTCAACAGGTCTAAGAAACTACTAGAGCTCATAATTTCATCAACTATTTCAGGAATTTTTGGAATTAAAAGTAGATCATTAAATACAGCAATTTAGGTGATGAATAATAACATGGCTGAGTTCAAGTTATATAACCCGCCTTAAGAACCACTTCAAAGCTTCAAGCTCCAAAGCTCCATGTTCCTAAGTTTTAAGATGACTTTATCAAAGGTCCAAGGCTCGTTCACAACTCCTTCATATACAAGGAATCACCATGGATAAGCAATTGGTGAAGAAGAAAAGAAAGGTAGATCATAACCCTAATTCCATGCTTCAATTCAAGCTTGAAGACAACTATAGCTTACCTTAGGGTTAAGCTTTGAGTTCCTTAGCTCCTTGGACGACACCCTACAACTCTTGGGCGACATGGACTTCCTCTTGGCCGACACAACTTTGCTTGTGGCCGATACCCCCTCACTTGTGGCCAAAATCACTTCAATTGGCCGATATCAACTTGCTATGGGCAATATCAACATGCTATGGTCGATATACTTGCTATGGCCGATACCCAAAGCCTATGCATGATACCCTTGTGCTATTTCATGACATTCCACCCCTATTGCATGATATGATACTCACTTGCATGATATGGCACTCACTTGGAGTCAAAACACTTCACTCTATGGCCGATATCACCCTATATGGCCGATATCACCTACTTGGGCGATATGGTTTTGCCATGGGTGATATCCCAAGGCCCATGCACGATACCACAGCATCCCTTCACGATATGGGAGCTATATGAACGATACCTTAGGGTAGGAGGGTGGTAAGGGTCGCACAATTGCACCAAGGGGTGAAACTAGGGGTATATATACTTGTTGTCGATGAAAGAGGGCAAAAATGAGGTGTCAAGACTTTGAGCTAGTAGGTGCCACGTGTCATGCATGGGTGACACGTGTACATGCATTCATAAACATTTATCTTGACAATCAAAAAGGTTTAGGATCATCTAGAGATGCAAATTCATCCATTGCTTATCCATTTGGATAAGTCATCTAGGTTTAATCACTATTTTAAGTCAAGATGATACACTTTTTCTAAGGAAACTTGTTGGCCGTCACACCTCACCTCCTTGAGGTTCTTTGCACGATATGGACTTTGAAAAAGTTCACAAAACGATATGGGACACCTCCTTGGGCTCCATGGCCTATAGGCACTCATATATAAGCTTTTCAACTTGATACAACTCAAGTTAAGCTTTCATATTCAACCCTTTTCTTAGTTATTTCATCACCAAGATTACCATCACTCATAAGTGATTCAAACATGGTGTCTCATTCATTCTATCTCCTATAAATGATACATATAGGAAGTAGAGACACTCTAGAGGTGGTAATTTGCATATCAACCCCACATTTCGGGTAAATTACAATTTGTACCAAAATTGGTGCACAAGGTACCAACATTGTTCAAACAAGTTCAAACTTGGAATTTAGGCTTTCCACAAGCCGCCACCTTGCATCATTCTCTCTATAATGATGATAAAACACATGAGGCATGTTACACTTGTGACATTTTACATTATAGCCCCTCAATTTGGGTAAATTGCACTTTGTTCCAAAACAAAGGAAAATTGCTCAAACAACATTCAATCGGGACCAAGCTTGAAACATGAGTGTGTCACATGTTAAAAAAGAACCTTAGAGGATTATATTAAAGTTCTAAACAACTTTATTATCCAAAACAATTAGGGTTACCTCATAACCCAGGTCAGGGTCGTTACAGTTACAGTGTTTGGTATGAGAGCTCTAGGTTCGCTGAGTCTACAGGGACACTAGGACTAGGATTAGGATGGTGTCTAAGGTGGGACCGTGACATAAAATATGGTGCATACTACCTAATCTCAGTAATTGGATGCCCTGGCCAGGTATTCAAATATTGAAGACAAAGGTAAGTGTGGAGCCTTAGATTGTTTCCTCCTTGATTACTCTGATCAAGTAGTCATTCTGGAGCAATCTAAAGAGCATAACAAATCAGGAATATGATGTTAATACCTTCATATTATTATAAAGGGAGTTGATGAATGCACCATAACCTATTAATACATGGATTCTTGATAATCAATAGAGGAAGTAAAGGTTCTATGAAACCTAAATCTGTATAAGAATATGATGAGATAAGTTCTTGAAACCATAATCTTGAGAGATATACGTGACAAAAGACAGATTAACCTGTGATAACAAGGTAAGTTAAAGTGTAAAACTTACACAAAATGAAGAAAACACCTGTAAGCAAAGATAAAGTTAGAGGAAAGAGAAGAACAAGTGATGAGTGAATAAGATGGAACCTGAGATAATCTCAGACCAACCAATAAACATAAGCAGAAATGAGAAAGTATAAAGTGAAAATTCCTGACAAGAAAAAGAGAACAAGGGAGATTATCCATGTTCAATAAAGAATATGTGAAGAATGATGATCTTTTTCACAAAGAGAAAACAAAAATCTGATATAATCAGGAAATAATCATGATTATGATGAAACGACAACAAGAGAAGAAGAATAATAACATGTAATGGTCTTGATGATTCCTGTGCTAAGTGCAAGGAAACCAAGAAGAAATAGGATAAAACCAGAGGGAACAAGGTTTAACGATGCATAAATGGTTGAGAACTCATGTAAGGATCAAAGAAAGTGATAATACCCTCCCCTTTGATATGAAACTATAGATGTTGATGGGTTGATGGGAGGAGTTTGTCCCTTTGCATCCCTTCCTTTTGAGGGAGTGGCAGTCAAGTGGACGTTGTGTCACTTGATATGTGTGGCTTTGAAGTGATCATTGTTTGGATACTTCGAAAAGTATCAGCTGATCTTGGACTTTAGTTTCCAAGATGGAGATGTCTGTGATAGATGATGACGGTAGGATCCTCTTGGCATGCCTTCCGAGAAGGGGTTGAGAATCAAGATGCCTAGATTGTAGAAGTAAGATGGTGAACCGTTTGGATATATCATCCTTGACCTTGAACCCACAAGCTGGAAGCTTGTTTTGGAGTTTGGATCTATGTGGTGACCCTCAAGATAGCAGATCAGCATCATGGAGGAACACTGATAAGGATAAGCAAGTGAGGACCGGATGATTTGACCAGGAAGCAGATGGCAACATGTAATAGTTAGATCTCGAGGCATGAGCTGACCAAAAATGGTGAGATGACCAGGATGTGCTGGCAGGTTGAATGGAGTCACTCCATTCTTCTTTGTCTTCTTCTTGCCTCTTATCTTCTCTAGTTGATCCAGTTCAAGATGTACCCTCCTTTGAGCGCTTGTAGTACGTCAGGAGAGAGATAGCCTATTTTCGAGCACCTTGTTGATGACCTAGTTGTGCGGGATGAGGTATATCCTTCTCGTATCCCTACTTTTCATGGACCTGATAGTCAAGAGAATCTCTTTCCACTTGACATATCGGGGATCGAGATAACCCTGGGAATGGATAACCTTAGGAAGATGTGAAGTTGTCTAAGATAGAGAAGTTGGCTTTGGATTCGACCTGGCTAAGTGCCTATAGTATGGCTATCACATGTTAGGGGTTTATGCTTTGCATAAACATGACATCGGAAGGTATGCACCCAAGAAAAAGGAAGTGCAGAGAGGTCATCTTGGGAAAGTTTATCATGTTGAGCATAATTCCTTGACAACTCCAAGCTAAGTTTTGAGTAACGAAAGATCCAGGCGGGATGTATAGCGGTTAGAGATGGACGAACAAGGGTTGAAAATCCTATCATGATCAGTTGAGATAGTGCATATATGTTACCATCCGAGTTGGTACTCGTTGTGCTCTTGGAAGCTGACATGAACACATGGCAGGCTTGAAACCGAGATGATGTGGTTGTTGTTAACCCAAAATGTTTAACTCCTTTTGTGTTGAGCCTTAAGATATACATAGTGAGGTGCCTTATGAGCCCTGTCTTATGCATGCATGTGTTTTGTAGAGTATGTATCTTGTGATAACCTCTTTTGAGAAAGATCTCCCTTGGATTTGAGACATCCCATGTGAAAAGAGATGGAACAGTTGGAACATGTATGGTAGAAGGATAGTGATACAAGTTATGTGAAGATCAAGTGTCGAGCATGTGAGATCAGAGTAGCTCAGTGGAAACGTAACAAGGAAGGCAAGATATCAGCAAAAGGAACTGATACCTAAACAATATAAGTTGCATGTGATGCGTGAGTAACACCTGTTTTCTTTCCGCTCGGGATTTTGGGGATGAAATCCTTGTTAGGGGTTTATGTCCTGTAAGGACCCTGACCCAAGTTTTGGGCTAACCTTCTTTGCTTTGCTTATGAAAGGTTCTTATAACCTTAATCTAATCTCTTAATATGTTTTGATAGCATGTGACAAGCTCATGGTTCCAGTTTGGTCTCGTTTGGATGTTGTTTGAGCAATGTTTGCTTGTTTTGGACCAAAGTGCAATTTACCCAAAGTAAGGGGTTATATTGCAATATGTCACATGTAGAGTATGCATTTAGTTCTCTTGCATCATTAGAAATAGAATGATGATGTGGGTTGCCTTATGGAGGACCTATGTTCCAAGTTTGAGCTTGGTTGGTTGATGCTTGTGCTTTATGTGCTACTTTTAGTGTAAATTGCAAATTACCCAAAGTGGAGGGTCAATATGCAATTTATCAGCTCTAGAGTCTTCTTGCTTATTTTTGGCATCACCTAGGACGAGGATGGAGGCTGGGGTGCCTTGTTTGGTTGTTATATGAGGAATGACATCTCTATATGGTCCATATAACATATATGTGTCACATATGCCACCTTGTCCTTTAGTGTATCGGCTAGGGCATGGAGGTATGTCGCTCAAGAGGGGTGTATCGGCCATGGAAGTTGCCCAGCTGCATGATACACATTCTAGAGTGTATCACCAGGCCATGCATGAGCATCTAGGGTGGCAACAAGTGGCGTTAAGTGCTAGAGCAAGTGGCATCTTGGTTTATGTGGTTATGACACCTCTCTCTTACTACCTCTCTCTTACTTGGTGTATATAACTCCCTTCCTCCTTGAACAAGTGATCCCTTTCATCCACCTTCCTCCCCCTTCCTGTTGGGACGAGCATGGGAGCTTTGGGAGCTAAGGAAGACTCCCATGGAGCTTGGAGGGGCGAGCTCCTTGGCCATGGAAACTCCTTGCTCAAGATCCGACCTTGGTAAGTCATGCTTCTTTGCTAGCTTTTCCTTGTGCTTCCTTCTTCACCTTCCTCTTCCCCAATCGGCCATGGATAGGCCCTTGATTTTAGAAGGCAAGGCCGTGGTTATTTCCCTTTTTTCTTCTTCTTGAGCTATACATAACTGTGGTATCTTCTTCTTCTTCCTTTGTTTCTTGAGGTGATGATGATAGTACCGAAGGCATGTTTGGAGCTTTGGATGGATGATGTTCTTGGAGAGGAACGTGGGTTTGCTGCTTGGACCAAGAAGCTTGATGCCTTTCATGGAGATCCTCTTAAGGTGGGTTACATAACTCTTAATCATCTCTATTATGTTCACCCTTCTTATGTGCACATATTGGTTCTTATAATTAATTTGGTACCTTTCTCCATGATAGTTATATATATGGAATTTGGGATCTGATCTAATGGAAATGGTCACGTTTTATTATTGTCTTATTCTTGTTTATCTTGTGCATAACAGTTTTGGGTGACTTGAGGTTGAAGATGAACCACCCGATAGGGTGCCTGCACGATACAATGGTTACACGATATAGTGCATGCCTTGCCCGTTAGGTCTTGTTTTGGTTGTTGGCACATGAATGATACCCCTTGGACTTGAGAGGTGAGCCATTCTCTAGTAGCTTGGACAAACCCCTCTCTCTCCTTGGTTTATGAAGGGTGAACCTATGGTCTAGATGTTTGGATGTTAGGTTGAGTTGGTTGTCCGATAGAGTGTTGCTCTACCCTTGTTGCTCGTTATGCTAAAGGTTGTGCAAGACCCCTCTCACTTGGTTGTTGAGAGGTGAGACAACTTTTGGTATTGTTGGATGATAGGGTGTGGTGACCGATATCCTTTTCCTACCCTAGGGTTTAGGGTTTGGATGATATGGGTGGTTAATACCTAGATGGACCTTTGATCGATATGAAATGCTAATCTTTAGTGATGAGTTGATGGTCCACCTTTGTTGCACGACATGATCTTGGGGTTGAACCCTTGGATGATATCTTGGGCGTTATGGTGGTGATCCCTTTGATGGTTTAGGAAACTGATAAGCTAATCCTTTGGGTGGGTGATAGCCCTAGAAGTATTACCTTGTACGATATGGGTTCCCTAACCCTAGTTTGGGGCGATATGTTTGCTTTGGCCGATAGGATGATCCAAACCCTAGATGCCCGACATGGAGTCTTAAACGATAGGGTTTCCCTAACCATAGTTGACCTATAAGGTGTTTTTGAGTGTTATGATTCACACCTTGATCCTTCACTGATATGATGTTGGGAGATGTGGCCATGAGGTGCTTTTCACGATACTCTTGGATGAGAGCCCTACCCTTGAGTAAGCTTTTGGGTGAGACTAAGTATCCCTGCCCGATATGCCTTGCCTGATACATGTTCCCTCCTTTGGACTTGAGTATATGCTTGATAGCTTGGATGGCTTTAGAGTTGAGGTTTGTCCACTACATGTGTGGAGCTTGGATGGTACCCTGGACATCAAGTGAGGGATGGACAATACGGTGTCTTGGCCGTTATAGGGTCTCAAACCCTAGTTGGACGATAGGGTACCATGGGCGTCATGCCAACGTTGAAGTAGTGTATCTTGGGTGGTATGAGAGCCCCTTGAGTATCTTGATGTCTTAACCAAGTGGGTGTGCTTGTTGGGCACCATGATCTTGGCCGATATGGCCTTAGGCGGTAGAGAGTTGAGGATTGCCCAGTATGAAACCCTAACCCTAATGGGAGGTAGGGTTTTGGGCGATAGGTGATGCCCATGTGCTGCACGACACCCGTCGTTGCACTTAGTTACCTGATATCGGTCATGCATGGATGCACGATACACAGCTCTGGATCAGGTTGCACGACACACCATAGATCCGAGTTGGCACGATACCCCCTCTGTGCATGAATGTATGACATGCTTGTAGCCGACAACCTTAGGTGGGAGTTGGTACTCTATCTGATACCCCCTTTAGTGAGGGTTTGCGGTCGCTACCTAGTTTTGGTGAGGGTATGCGACACTTTTGGTGAGGGTTGTGCTCTAACCTGATACCCCTATGTACGTTATCGTAAATGTACACCTTTGTTATTGTTGAAGCTATGACAAGATAGGTTGTGAACCCTTGTATAGTGGTTACCTATGGTTAATGATAGATGAACCTTTGATTAATTTGGATGGTGGATCATGGTGTATGATCCTTAAAGTTAATCCTAAAGGATAATGCACCTATGATTTGAGATATAGGGTATGATGGGATACCCATGATGTGGTAATAGTAGTATGTGTTGATTTATACACCAGTTATGACATTAAGTTGCATATGTTCATAGTGATGGAAGAATATTCCAATGCTATAACCTTAATCTTGATGACATGATAATCAAAGATATGTTCATGAGATATGGCGCATGATGGATGCTCACAGTTTGATAACAATAATATAAATTGACTACAGACACATCTATGAATATGGATGTTGTTCCAATCCTGTGCACCTAGATTCTTGATAGCATGGTAATCATAATATGTTCTCTAAGATCTATGTTCTATGGTTGGTGATCTAGTTATCTCTTTATCATGCTAGCTAACCATGAAGGTGTATTGAATTCATAGCCAAGTAAGATCTATGGTGATTGTATGAATATGTGCTTTGTATATCACTTGATATATGTGCAATATCTAGGTAATAATGATATGTCTTGTTGATGAGATAACATATATCATCAGTATGATGAGAAAGGCGTGTTGAGGTGTGATCCTCTAGTGATGACATGAGGGATTGATATTCCCTAATGATGTTGACGATGCCTTGAGAGGCACTGGTGTAATGTGATGAACTCAGGGATTGATATCCCATGATGATGTGTAATGATGAAGCCTTGAGAGGCAGTAGCACTATGAGATGATGTGAGGGGTTTATATCCCATGGCAATGTGATGATTGTTGAGGGAAATGGAAATAGCAGTAGCAATATAACACCAATGTAATGAATCTAATGTTGTTCATGTTTTATACGTGGTTGCTTAATACAACTTGATTGCCCCAACAATCTATTTAAAATAAATTAACTAATTACAGATGAATCTCTCACGTAATTTGCCCTGGCCATAGATCCATCATCATCAGTAATTAGGTGATGGTGAAATGGGCTATCCTGTGGGATTAACCCAGAGCACATATTGTTGAATATGTGGGGTTTCTCCTAGCCGAAAATAGGAGGATTAGAATGCAACTGTGGTTGTAGACTCAAGATGTGTATAAGAGCATGGTGAATAGGCACATGGCTTAATGTGATAGAGCATGGTGAATAGGCCCATGGCTCAATGTGATAGATCATGAATGCATTCATGGCTCAGGAGCACGGTGATTTGGCCAGTGGCTCGGATGTATACTAGTGCTGAGACTTATACCAAGTCAGGCTAGAGAAAGGGAAACCTACGGGACTGACCCTGTGGATGAGGCCACTTTTTTGGTTATCGTGCACTGACCATGAGGAGGAGAGGTCGTGGAGTCTGGATCATCCATTGACCTTGTATGGCACCGGCTTTGGGCTTCACAGCCAAAGGTTGGAATTGAGCGGTACGGCTCACTTCCTCAGGGAATAATAATTCGTAATCAAGCCGTATAGTATTCTGCTTAGGGCAAATACAGAACTTTGGTTGAGGCCTTGTTTATACAGTTGATCTAATTATAATCTGTAGTTTATCATATGAACCTTATATAGAGTTCTTATAAAGCTTATCTTGTCAATCATCTTCCATAAAGAGTACCTGGTTATAGGCCTAATAAATATCTTGGTAAGATTGGTGGTAAGATTAGCCATGCTCAGTATGCTGCTCTTATAATCTGCTTATAAAGTTGATAGAGGTTTATCTTTCTCGCTGGGAGTGTGTGTCTCACCCCACTGGTTAATAACCCTTTTTAGGTGGACGTGCCTGGAGAGATGAGGATCATGTGGCTACGGATGTTATGCAGAGGTATCGTATCTGGTGGAATAGTTTGTGTCTAGTATTAGAGTCCTATGTGTCATCCCTGTACACTCAGGTCTTCAGGAGAGCTTTTTTATGTTTCTTATATAATGATCGATGTACAGTTTTCGGTTTATGTACCTTGATGTAAAGCATCATGTGAAACAGTTATTTCATGTGAAGAGATGATGGGAAATTATGTTGTAGCACCCTAAAAAGATGTTATGAAATGAAAAGTGTTGGCTCAAATATTATATGTTTCATTTTGTGGTGCTTGTTGTAAATCCATTTTAATTTCCTATGATTTTCGGTAATCCGTTGGTTTGCATGTAATCGTGTTTTGTTGTGGATGGGGTGTTACATACATATATATATACACATATATATACACACACATATATACATATACATATATATACACACATTACATATATATACATATATATACACACACACATATATATAGGCTAAATATTCAATACTCACGTGGGTACAGTAAATTAGCTACCCGCCCAAAGGGGCGTGGTGGCACATTCTGTAAATACCTGGAACTAACTAATAGCTTAAATGAAACCCAAAAAGAGTGGATTATGCCTTCTTCCTTGCCTTCTTCAGCCGCCGACCTGCTCCATTCCTCGATCTGTTAGTATGCACCTACGGTCGGATCTCCCTTGAGCCTGCACCCCGACGGGTCTGTTGGGTCCGGCTCATCTATGCGGACGTGGCCGAGTTCACCTGTGACTAAGAGAGGCTGATATCGTCATATCCGGTGTCATTCGACTACGTGGAAGGTTCTCTGTTCGTGGGTCAGAGCCCCATCAACATCTGGAGGTTGTCATTCTTCTCCCAGTCCGACCTTTCACGGATCGACGTCATGTCTACTTCCCAGCGTCAAAGGTTGGGTTCAACCATCTCGTTCTTCCAGCTGTGAGCCTACCTCACCTCTGGCCAGGTTAGCCGCACCCCGACGGGTCTGTTGGAGCGTCCTTATGTTAGCTTAAATGTGTCCATCCTTCCGCCGCATGGACTGATCGATCTACATTTATAGTCTACCATCTAAATCTCCTGATATGCTATTACAGACCCAAACAACAAGAACAGATCTAGATATCCCAGTTGTTTAGAGGAGGATGAAGGTGATTGGACCATGTCTGGATCTCCTTTGACATTCGTCTGAGTATGAGTAGCATGTACTGATCCTTACTAGGTCACATGAAATTATTTGCGTACCTCTTCTTCCATAAGTACGCTCCAAATCTCCGCCTGAAACTCATGTCGTAGGGGGAGCATTTTTTTATCTTACTGCATTAGGAGCAGTAGTTGTCCAAGTTACAACCAGGTAAATATCATTACTTTTTGTCTCTTCCATCAATTCTCCCTGATCTTTCCTTTTCATCACATTGTGCAGTCATGTCTATTTTTGTGTGGGAAATCCAACACATTTTATGTAGTAGAAAAGGACTTTTGAGCATCAATTATCTAATTTCGTTTGAAGTAGCAACTATCATATGTGCACTATGTTTTATGTAGTTACGTTTTGTGATACGTTTTTACTTGATGATTCACAGAGTTACTATTTTGTGTTTCAGGGTTACGTTTCTGTCTGCAGAGTTACTCTCACACATATGTCATGGATCCTAGTCTTGATACAGATGCTGGTAATACCAATGTCGATTGTGATGATGATAATCCTCATTCTTCTCCTTTTGTTGCTGCTAGCACTTTGTCCCCAACAGAAGTCCCTAGAATTGGACTTAAATTTGGAAGTTTCAATGAAGGTATCTCCTTCTATTCTAGTTATATTGGCATGGTTGGGTTTAATCTCAGGAAAGATGACAATATGTATGAACGAGGAACTAAGAATCTGGTTACTAAAGATTTGGTTTGTGACAAGCAAGGTAACATCAGTCGTTCTAAGAGGTCCAAAGGACTTTTGAGCCCAGTTTATGATGAGGTGGGTAATTTATAGGATAATTTGTCCAAGAAGCACAGGCGTTCTGTGAAGAGGTGTGGGTGTAGAGCCATGATCTGGTTCACACTAGATAAGTCCTCATCCATGTGGGTTGTGACTGCTTTTGTTGAGGAACACAACCACGATCTTGTTGGCAATGCTCACATGTGTTACTTGAAGTGTAACTCATCTCTTGATGAAACTCAAAAAGAGATGCTTTCTTCCATGAGTCAAGAAAACATACCTATCTCGAGACAACTTGTATTGATAGCAACCGAGTATGGCAGTTATGAAAATTTGACATTTACAAGTAGACAATCTCATGGACACCTCAGTAGCAAGAGGAAAGAGTTGGTTAAATACGACGTTGACATGGTGTTGGATCGTTTTGCTAGGTTGAAGGTTTTGGATTTGAAATTGTTTTATACTTATCAAAATGATCCCAATTGTTGCTTGACACATTTGTTTTGGTCTGATCCTGTCTCTGTCAAAGATTACTGGTTGTTTGGTGATGCGGTTGTGTTTGACATTACTTACCGTACCAACAAGTATTCCATGGTTTTGGAATGTTTGGTGGTGTGGATCACCATCACAAGACATTGTTGTTTGCATCAGCTCTATTGGCGGATGAGAAGTACGACTCCTTTGTTTGGGTTTTCAAGCAATACTTACTCTGTTTTTGCAAAGAGCCAGTTTCCATTATAACCGATCAAGACCCAGCTATGAATGTTGCTATCATTACTATTTTTCCAAATTGTAAGCATCGTTTCTGCAGCTGGCACATCCTACAAAAGCTTCCATCTAAGCTTGGTGGCATTCCTAACAAGGATCAGATCATAAGCTCTTTGAATGATTGTGTGTGGAACGTAGATGATGTGGACATTTTTGAAGAGAGATGGAACTCTGTAGTTGAAGAGAATGATTTGTTTTCCATTAGTTAGCTTTCTGATATGTATGTGATGTGTTGGGATTGGGTTTCGTGTTATATGCAGTCTTCTTTCTTTTCTGGCATGAGGAAAACTCAAAGAAGCGAGAGCCTGAATGCATTCATTAGAAGCCACATCAACAGTAGGAAGACTTTGTTTGAACTTGTATATTGCTTACAGACTGCTTACTCTCGCATGCGAGAGATTGAAAATTTAAAAGATTTTGATGACGAGTACAGCAATCTTCCCTTGTCATCATTGTGGTCTGTAGAGGAGAAAATGAGAGGTATATACACCAAGTCCATTTTTAAGATCTTTCAGTCTGAGGTTCATCAAAGCATGGTGTACAATGTAAAGGAAACATCCGACGAAGGTGTCTTTGAGGTGTATCGTCTTAGTGGTTTTTGATCTCCTCATATCTTGAAGAAAGACTCATCTATTGATATGGTTTCATACAATTGCTTCATGTTGGAATTCAAAGGTATTCTGTGTAGGCACATTCTGTCTTATCTGACGGGCCGTGACTTTTTCACTCTTCCCGAGCCATACATATTAAAGAGGTGGACTAAAGGATATAGAGAACACCCTTTGATTTTTGGCAAAGCATCAGTTACGCATCCATCCACTGGGAGGACACTTCAGCTTGTTTCTGCTTGCAATTCAATTGTCAACATAGTGTATAGGAACAACACTATAGATCTTTGTCATGAAAAACTCTTAGCTTTACGAAATGAGCTTTTAGAATTAGATCATGTTGATGTTGATGCTGGTGTAACCGCTTCTAACACAGCTTCTTCTTCTCCTATCAAGGTCCATATCCCTAGTATTTGCAAAAATAAAGGGAGACCTAGATTGATTGATGTGAGATTTAAATCTGGAGTTGAAATTGTTCAGTCTAAAAGAGAGAGGCAGTGTAAGAATTGCTTATAGTTTGGAGTCAATCATGATAGTAGAAATTGCCCTTTGAAGAAGTAGTTCATTCTTCATAGGTACTTTTTCTGGACTTGTGTTGTTACGGATTGATATGCTATTTGTGTTGTTTCTGATATGTAATCATGCTTCCTGCTGCTCAACGATTATGTTTGCAGCTACTCATGTTTCTGTTGATGTTGGATTTATCTCTTCATGATCATAACTTGCTACTGCTACTTCTGTTCTTGGAGTTGTTGCTACTAACGCTTCTGTTGCTGCTGTTTGGTTGGAGCTTCTTGGTGCTGCTACTTGTGTTGTTGTTTTTTCTGATCTCATGTGGTTGGAGCTACTGCTACTATTGCTCTTGATGGATGGATGTCCTTAGTTTTGTTTACATGTTTTTAGTGGAGTTGTAGTTTATTAGTGTGTGAGTGAAGCATATCCAAAATTGAAGTAATTCGAATGGATGTTCATGTGCAGCCTTTTGAAAGTGATTGCAATCCTCCTTGTATTTAACTTATGTTTGAATCTATATGTGTTATCCCTTGAGTTCCAGTAGCTGTATGTAGAAATTTAATATGTTCTAAAGAATTATTTATGATAAAATGTTACTCTTTGAACAATATCATTTCTTTTTGTGTCCAGTGGATACTTTTCTTCTGAAATAGTTACTTTTTGGATTAGAATAGTTACCTTCATGTCTGTACAGTTACTTACAAAATGCCTACTGTCACTCTGTGATTCACATACATTGGTTTTGTATTTTTTATTCACCTTCCTATTCTAGAGTTACTTTATAACGTATAAAAGTTACTTTTTGGTTTCTAGGATTACTCTTCTATTGTCATAGTTACTTTAGTTTTTAGATAATTACTTTATTGATTACATTATCACTCTTCCTTTTTAGTGAGTTTCTTTGACATTCTTTTTTATTACATGCTAAACTATATAACAGCAATTTCTCCATTAAAGTGCATAATCTATCATCAAAATTTTTAATGACATCCCCCTCACATCAAACCAACTGTGTTGTGATTCCAACATGTTTCTTTCTTGATACAAAGCTAACAGCAAGTCTATATCTTCATACAAGCACACAGCAGCTATTCATGCAAGAATACCACATATAAAGCATAAAACATTATCCTTTAAACTTAGAAATACTACTATTATAAACTAATTTAGAGTAAATGTAATTTCAGACTTCCAGCACATCAGTTACATATATCATAATTTTAGCACATCAGTTACATATATCAGACTTCCAGAAATTGATTTAGAGTAAATGTATCTTATAGCATTTACATATCATAATTCCAGCACCAAATAGTTTTTATTACATTTCACTTAATAAAAGAGTATTCAGTTAGACTTTAGTCATCTGTTTAGGCTTGAAATAGCTTCTTTATACTTGTCTTTTTATTCTTGCACATCTGCATCTTGGGTTTATTTCTGCCCTTATTCTTACTTGTTCTGAACCTGATCTGCCTCTTCCTTATGCTATTCCCCTGGACATTCTTTGGCATCATCATTGGCATTTTTTTCATCTTCTTGGACAGGCTGCAGCTTTCCACATCTCAGCATTCTTTGGAAAATATCAGCCCTTATTGTTGGCATGTCTTTAGAAGTGAACTCCATCTACTTGTCATTGACTAGGCAGTCAAGATACTTCATCATGAAGACACCACAGTTAACAGAGCCTTTTTCCTGTTGTAGGCATTGTGGGTACTCCCATTCCCACTATGACATTTGGCTTCCCTTATCTGGTGCCCCCCTGAAGAATTTGTGGGCAATACCCACCTGCAAACAAAAAACATAACTTTTATTAACTATCAATCAACCAACACTATTTCTTTCAACCTATTATTAACAGAGTTACTTTTTTCATTGCTTACCCATCTAATGAATTCTTTCTTTGATTTTCCACTTCTACTCATTGAGTTATATGACCTGTGCACGCCATCCCTGAAGCTTGCTTCATGCAAGTGTCAGTGGTTGTCATTATTTAGTATCGTGAACACAGAGTCCATTGTGTCCCACTCTTTCAAGGGAACATTGAATAGTGGAGAAAGAATGTCAATCTCCTTTAGGGTGATGTTCTCCACATCAATTGTTAGCTGCTGATGCAAATATAGAATTTAAAAATGCACATCTCTAAGTTTTAGTGTGTGTATCTTTAGTAATTTGTTGTAATTTTGTATCACAAGTTTGCTTGTCTTACCGAAGCATAAGTGCTCAAGCAGTGCCATGACAACCCCTTCTTCCTCCTCTTGCTTGTGCTCTCCTTGAGCATTTGCACAAAGTAGTCCAGAACCTGAAAAAATCCACAAGCTTATGTTAGCAAGCCAAATTATTATTTCATATAGTTACACTACATTGGTTTCTTACAGGTGATTGCATCATCTGATCCTTGTATAGGAGGGCAGCGAGGTCCTTCCCTGTGCACCAAGTATCCTTGCTTAATCTCCACTCTCTGTTTGACCTGCCAATCATTATAGATGTGATACATATGAATTAGATATTGAATAAGTAATGTGCATTTGTACACTTGACAAATGGAATATTAAAATAACCAATTCTTACAGCTCTTCTATGTTGTCCATGAAGCGATGGAAAATTTCCTTGGTGTCTTTTTTTTTTAAATGTTCAAAGCCTATGAAATTGGAGAGCTTGTGTTGTCAACAAAGTGCACTTCATGTTAGAATCCATCTTCATTGACAAGTTACACAATACTTTTATGTCCTACAGTTAGTTTATTAAGCACAGCAGTAATTTTTCATTATATAAAATTACTCTATCAACCGCGTAGTTACTTTTATATTATTGTAGTTACTTTACTATTCTCATAGTTACTCTTATGTTCACACAAATACTTTAAGGACTGCTATACTTAAAGTAAATGTGACCTTACCTTTTCCTCCCTTCTTTTCTTTATGTTTTTTTCTATGCTGCCCATTACATGCTCTGTCCTCTGCTTTCTTTTTGTCATCTTTTTCTTTGGCTCTTCTTCTTTTCCTCCTTCTTCTTTGCTTGCTTTGTTTGATTATTCCCTTTTTTCCTACCCTCTTTCTTCTTCATCTTATGCAGATTTTGCTTGGCCAGAACCATCAGCACCTTCTTCTTTGTCTTGTTTCTCTACAGCAGCAGTTTCTTTCTTAGGCGTGTCTTCCTCTTCTCCTTGCTCTTCGACACATTTTCTCTTCAGTCGCAGCTTGTCGGGTGTCCTTGGTGTGTCTCCCTTCTCCACACCTCTTTTCTTTTCTTCTTCTTCCATTGTCATAACCTTCTTGTGCAGTACCTCAGTCCTGTCATTCATTTAATTGACATTTACTGAGAGAACCCCATCAGTAAAGTGTGTGAACCCACTTGCAGGAAACTATGCTTTTTCACATTTATCTCCCTCCTTCCTCCTCAGAATTCTATTCTCCTCCTCCAGTTCGGTTATTCTTCTCTCTAGCCTCTTCTTCTCCTGTTGGAGGTCATTAAATGCTTCCATCGCTATCCTTGTGCAGATTTCCTTCTACATCTTCAACTCCTCCTCGAGGTGGTGGATTCTTCTTTCCAGGTTGGAGTTCCCAGCAGATACTTCTTTGGCATTGATTGGCTTTGTTGCCACCTTCTCTGCCATTGACTTGCTCTTTGCCCTATTTGCCGCAAGGTAATAGGGCAAGTCCTTTACTGCCTTTGTAGCTTGCCAATCATCGCCCTGGTCCAACTTCATCTGTTTGCAAACTTGTCCAAAAAAATTAAACAATGTGTGACAAAGCTACATATATGATTATGTTGCATATTAGTTTTGTAACAAAGAATAAAGATTCTTACATCTTTAGGGTCCACACACCCTATATCCATCAATTTCTTCACAGGCGCAGCCCACTTCTTTATCCTTGGTTTGGCGTCAGGGAATGTTAGCTTTGCCATTCTTACCATCTCATATGCCCAAACCTGCATTTAATAGAGAAAAATATAATTAATATGTAACTGTCCCTATGTAGCATTGTAACAATCTAGACAAAAATAAAGTATGAAATTATTTACTTACGCAAAGGCACATGACACACCCTGTTGTGTAGAGTGTGGTTTTTCCTTTTTCTCCTCTTCTCCTCATATAAACATTTTCCCTCAACACCTTCATCTTCTTCAAGATACTCCCATGCACCAACTTTGCCCAATTTAACTGCCACGTAGCAGTTACATCATCCAAGTAGTGCATTATGTAAATCGGGGCACAGTAGCTGGTATCAAGGAGTAGGAATGTTGCCAGCAAGTGCAACATCCATGCACGGCACATGTTCTGGTAGTCGGCGGGGTTGTCGCTCTTGGCATATTCTTGCCAAAGCTTTGCCAAGTTGTCCTTGTTCAGGACATCCTTCTCCTTTAACATCTTTGAGGTCTCACCCTCATTGCCATCTCTCCTTTTTACCCTAGCAAACTCTCGCCATATAGAGATC
Source organism: Alisma plantago-aquatica (assembly GCA_963693085.1). NCBI lineage: Eukaryota > Viridiplantae > Streptophyta > Magnoliopsida > Alismatales > Alismataceae > Alisma > Alisma plantago-aquatica. Next base: position 943,836,057 of record OY856410.1, on the reverse strand, counting down.
ACTATTTCAGATTTCTTTCTAGGTATGATATCCATACCTTTGCTAGGGATACCTAGAATGACCCCCACATCCTCCACTATCATTCTACGTTCTACCCTATGGGCCAACAAGAACCTATCATCTCCCACATATCTGTCTATCAAATCTTCCAAAAGTCCTACATCTACTGTAAGATTGGGCATCTTGATCATGTTTGCAAATGTCGTGGACCTCATCAATTTAATTTAATTCTTGGTAAACACCACATTGTTGTTGATGTTGTTGTAGTTTTTTATATAGCATATGTGGTATACCTTTTTAAGTCCACCTGCAAATATATCAAAACATAACTCTTAGGTTTGTTTCTTTATTACTTTTCAGTCAGTTCAATTACTCTTACATTTCTACAATTTACTTTACATAATAGGTTGATCACATTAAAATTTAATTGTAACTGTAAAAGTAACTTACTAAACTATACGTGTTATTAACTGTCCTCTAAAATTAACAGCAAGTTTACTCAATTATAAATGTGTATAACATTACCTTCGTCAGCCTTTCCCTTGTCCTTCTCTTTCCTTTTTCTTTTTTCCTCTTCTCCTTCCTCCCCAACAGCTTTTTCTTCCTCATTCCCTTCCAGATTTTCTTTTGTTTAGTCATCAGACCCTTGCCTATCCTCCTCTGCATACTAAGATTCATTACTACTCGAAAATTTTACTTTTCAGTTTAACAAAAACTACTTTCCATTTTAACTGCTACATTTATAGTGTACGAGATACTTTTTGTTGTGACATAGTTACTTCAACGTTTCTGTAGTTACTCTAGGAATCGTATAGTTACTCTATTGTTATAATAGTTGCTCGTTTAGCAGACATTGTTACTTTTTACTCGAAAATGTTTACTTATGTTCTTGTAATGTACATGCAAACATAACTTACCTTGTCTTTCTTCATGATCCGCTTCATCACACGGTTGTTCCTCATCCCCAGTACCTTCATTGCCTTGCACACACTACTACAGAAATAGCATTCAGTGTCGCTTTTCTGGGCGTCAGTTATTAAGGAAAACCGACGCCTATCATATACGGCGTCGGTTGTTTAAGCAAACTGACGTCTATATTCGAAGACCAGCCAGACACGGGTACCGCTTTGTATTAAGCGTCGGTTGTTTATAAAAAATCGACGCTTAAAGTCGCCCGCGAAATCCATTTTTCGATAAAAAAAATAGTGTCATTGTCAGCGTCGGTTATATACTTAGAAAATCGACGCCTATGTGCGATGAAAATTTGCACCGAAAATGTCACTTTCAGCGTCGGTTATCCATGTATAACCGACGCTGAAGGTGGTTACCGCCAAACATTTTCATGAAAATATCGTCCAATTGGACGTCGGTTGTTGCAAACAACCGACGCTAAAGATGTTTAGGCGTCGGTTGTTGTAAACAACCGACGCTATTTGGGAACTTCATAACCCTCGATCGCCCGACTCTTTCCCTTTCTTCTGTTTCATTGCTACCCTATTTCCCTGTTGCGGCGATTTCTCCGGCGATTTCTCTGCTGCTGCTGCTAGTTTTTCTCCGGCGCCCCATCTCCGGCGTCCCCTCTCCGACGCGTTTCTTCTCCGCCGCCCCTGCTGCCCGCCCCTGCTGCTCCAACCGCCTGCGTCGCCGCCACGCCTGAGAACCGGCGCCGCCGCCACGCCTGGTGCCCACCTGCCTGCCCACCGCCGCCCTAGCTCCTTTCTTCCTGCTCACGCCCGGCGCCACCCCCTTCTTCCTGCTTCGACCACCACTGCTGGAAAAGGTATGTACTACTGGTTTCCTTATATACTAGTAATGCATGATTAGTTTTACTGATTTCCTTGCTGCTTTCAGTGACTAATGATTGGTACTACTGGTTAGTATTACTTTAGTGATTACTTTAATTCAACAATTCATAGTTTGTTATTTACAATTACTGATCTGCTTGCCGATTTTAATGATTAGAGATACTGATTAATAGTAAGTATTGATGAATACTTAGTTAATTACTGATTTGTTGATTAGATATGTATAGAAGTTCCTTATAAATATATTTTTTATATACACATACATGTAATTTTGTATAAAATACATGATGTAGTGTGATCTTAAATCCTAGAGTGTACCCCTTTTGTTCTATGATGGTACTTATGACCCTAAATACATCCATAAGGGTCTATTGTATCCTAAAGAAGATTTATTTCTTACTTCTGCCCTAATTTTTATATGGATCTTAATCTTATATTGCTTACTCATAAATAAGGAAATATCCTCCCTTATGACCACCTTGATGTGTATGTCCCATATAATCCACATGTTGGACCCTAATGATACAAATTTTTTATGTTGAAAACGAATGTATGTTTCAAGTGTTGAACCTAATGTTGGACAATGTGTTTGTTATAGGTGATACACATTTATTATATAAGAATGACATCACATGTGTTTGTTGGCCTAGAAAGTCAACAATCATTGTTCTTTATATTACTTGTACATTGGTATAAATTAGAATGAACAATCACTAAATTAAATATTGTTTGTATGGAGTCCGGCTTCATTGTAGATATCTATTATTGTGTTTGTTGGCCTAGAAACCCGTCCAAGATTGACTCATTAGGAGTAAATCTTGGATAGTCCCCGGTTTGGGACTGTTCTTGAACACCTAATCTCACTTAGGATGTAAGTGTATAATGTGTATTGGGTTTTCGAGAAAATTTTGGTAGCATTTCCCCGTTTGTTCTCTAAGTACATATGTACTTAGAGAACAGCGGGGAAATGCTGCCGAAATTTTCTTGAAAACCCAATACACATTATACACTTACTAGTGAGATTAGGTGTTCAAGGATGGGATAGGTGGTACACATTTATTATATATAAGAATGACATCACATGTGTTTGTTGGCCTAGAATGTGAACAATCATTGTTTTTTATATTACTTGTACATTGGTATAAATTAGAATGAACAATCACTAAATTATATACTATTTGTATGGAGTCTGGCTTCATTGTAGATATCTATTATTGTGTTTGTTGGCCTAGAAACCCGTCCAAGATTGACTCATTAGGAGTAAATCTTGGATAGTCCCCGGTTTGGGACTGTTCTTGAACACCTAATCTCACTTAGGATGTAAGTGTATAATGTGTATTGGGTTTTCGAGAAAATTTTGGTAGCATTTCCCCGTTTGTTCTCTAAGTACATATGTACTTAGAGAACAACGGGGAAATGCTGCCGAAATTTTTTTGAAAACCCAATACACATTATACACTTACTAGTGAGATTAGGTGTTCAAGGATGGGATAGGTGGTACACATTTATTATATATAAGAATGACATCACATGTGTTTGTTGGCATTTCCCCGTTTGTTCTCTAAGTACATATGTACTTAGAGAACAGCGGGGAAATACTGCCTAATCTTTTCCTAATATATACTTGTTTCCTAATATATACTTGTTTTCTCTGATCATAGAATGGATAGATCATGGATGTCCATTCGTAATCGTTGCACCCCAGAGTTTATATCTGGTCTTGATCAGTTTATTAGATTTGCCGAGGAACATAGGAAAAAACCTACAGATAGGTTCTACTGTCCATGTAGGCATTGCGGTAACAACTTGAAAGTCAACACTGTTGAGGAAATCAAAAGTCATGTCATGTGCAACGGGATTGTACAAGGCTATACAGAATGGCACTGGCATGGAGAGATTTCAAAATCGAAACCAGTAGATGTCAATAGCAGTGCTTGGGTGGAAGAAGAAATTGCCTCCGATGACGTAAATGTGAACGAACCAGTTCCAGCAGACATCGTTGATGCGATGCTGGATAGTTGTAGGGTAGAGCACACCGGTCCACCTCCTATCTTTACAAACATTGTGCATGATGTTGAGATACCGTTATACACAGGTTGTGCTAAGTTTACGAAGCTTAGCGCTGTGTTGAGATTGTATAAGTTGAAAGCTAACAATAGATGGAGCGACAAAAGCTTCACTTCATTGTTGACTTTGTTGAAAGAAATGCTTCCTGAAGGAAACGAGCTTCCAATCTCAACATACCAGGTAAAGAAAATGTTGTGCCCAATGGGAATGGAGGCCAAGAAGATACACGCATGCCCGAATGATTGTGTATTATTTCAAAAGGACTATGTAGATTTGAAAGATTGTCCAAAATGTGGTGCGTCACGGTATAAATTGACGACTTCGGGGGAGTCCAAAACTGGTTCTCCTGCCAAGGTGTTGGGGTATCTACCTATAATATCACGGTTTCAATGCTTGTTTGCAAATCTGAAAGATGCGAAGAATTTGAGGTGGCATGCAGATGTTAAGAAAAATAATGATGGGATCCTACGACATGCGTCTGATTCCCCACAGTGGAAGAAGATTGATCTATTGTACCCTAAATTTGGTGAAGAAGTTAGGAATCTAAGACTTGGGCTTTGTACAGATGGGATGAATCCGTACGGGACATTGAGCAGCCAACATAGCACTTGGCCAGTCATGCTTGTTATATACAATCTTCCTCCCTGGATGTGTATGAAAAATAAGTACGTTATGTTGTCATTGTTGATATCGGGCCCTAAACAACCCGAAAATGATATTGATGTTTATCTTGAACCTTTGATTGATGACTTAAAGAAACTTTGGGCTGAAGGTGTGATGACCTATGATGCTTCAGCAAGAGAGACATTTCGTTTGCACGCTATGTTGTTTTGCACTATTAATGACTTTCCAGCATATGGGAATTTGTCTGGATATAGTGTCAAAGGAGCTAAAGCGTGTCCTATATGTGAAGAAAACACTGATTCAATAAGACTAAAACATGGCGGCAAGACTGTATATCTTGGTCATCGAAGGTTTCTTTCAAAATTCCATCCGTATCGTAGGAAGCGCAAAGCATTCAATGGATGGAATGATGAACGGAGTGCACCTAAACCTATACCAGGGGATGTTGTTTATGAAAGAGTAAAAGACATTGTCAATGAATTTGGTAAGAAATCACAATGTAGTATGGCCACACGGAGTGACAATTCTTCATTCAAGAAGAATTCAATATTTTGGGATCTTCCTTATTGGAGTTCTTTGACAGTCAGGCATTGTATCGATGTAATGCACGTTGAGAAAAATGTCTGTGATAGCATCATTGGTACTCTATTAAATATACCAGGTAAGACTAAAGATGGGATAAAATCCAGACTGGACCTACGTGAAATGGGAATAAGGTCAGAATTAACAGAATTACGTGAAATGGGTAATAAAAGAACATACTTACCTCCCGCTTGTTACACGTTGTCTAGAAAGGAGAAGAAAACTTTTTGTGAATGCTTGGTAAATGTTAAGGTGCCACATGGTTACTCATCCAACATCCGTAGATTGGTATCAATGAAAGATCTGAAGTTGATAGGTCTTAAATCTCATGATTGTCACACTCTAATGCAACAAATATTGCCCGTGGCAATTCGATCTATATTGCCGAAACATGTAAGGTTTGCAATCACCAGACTTTGTTTCTTTTTCAACAGTCTATGCAACAAAGTTATTGACCCTGATACTCTCGATAATTTGCAAAGAGAAGTGGTTGTTACCCTATGTCAGCTTGAGATGTATTTCCCTCCTTCGTTCTTTGATATCATGGTACATCTTGTTGTCCACTTGACTAGGGAAGTGAAAATGTTGGGACCAGTTTTCTTGCATTGGATGTATCCCTTTGAACGATACATGAGCGTTTTTAAAGGTGATGTTCGAAACCGTTATCGGCCTGAAGGGAGTATTATTGAAGGTTATGTGGCGAGAGAGGTTATGGATTTTTGCAATGACTTTCTCAGTGGTAATGACACTCCTGATAATGACAAGAATATTGAGGAGGGCAAAGGAATTTTGGGATCACGGGTGAAAGTAATCAGCCGTGAGCAGTTGGAACAAGCTCACTTGTATATTTTACACAATATGGACGAAGTGAGTGTTTATATCGAGGAACATACCAATTTCATAAAGAGACAACATCCTCGAGCAAGTTCAATGTGGCTTGCTAGAGAGCATAATAAGACTTTTACTAAGTGGTTTGAAGATAAAGTCTTACATCAACTATCTCAAACACCAAATGATATTACAGAAACTATCAAATGCCTCGCCTTTAAACCAAAACCGAATGTTATGTCTTATGAAGGATTTGACATTAATGGATTCACATATTACACAAAGCGCCAAGATGATAAGAGTGTCGTCCAAAATAGTGGGGTCACTCTTCAAGCGTCGACTATGTACTTTGCAAGTGCAAAGGATAAGAGTCCACGTGAAGCTAAAATGTCATATTACGGTGTCATTGAGGACATTTGGGAGTTTGACTACATAGATTTCAAAATTCCGCTCTTTAAATGTAATTGGGTTGATAACACCAAAGGAGTTATAGTGGATGAATTGGGTTTCACTTTGGTGAACTTTGAAAAGATTGGCGAGAAGGGTGAACCATTCATATTGGCATCACAGGCGAAACAAATATTCTATATCGATGATCCTGCGAATGATAAATGGTCGGTTGTTCTTCATGGTAAAAGACAGTTCATTGAAGATCCTATAGATGAAGAAGAGTACTATGATAAGTATGATGACTCCAGTCCATTCTCAGTTGGGTTGCCCACTCCACAAAATATTGAAGCTAATGATGACTTATATGTGCGCGGAGATCACAATGAAGGATTGTTAATTGATAAAAGATCACAATTTTAGAGACATGTATGTTAATACAAATGCTAAATGTTTGCCTTTTTCTAGTTAATACAAATGCTAAATGTTTGCCTTTTTCTAGTTAATACAAATGCAAATGTTTGCCTTTTTCTAGTTAATACAAATGCTAAATGTTTGCATTTTAAATGACATTTTCAGATGGCTGACCATGATGAGCATGATGTCCATGATGAGCATGAAGTCCATGATGAGCATGCTGTCCATGACGAGCATGGCGAGGATACTAATGTAAGTTCTAAAAACATATCCTGTATTTCTATAAAATTCATTATCTTCTAGTTATGTCATATATCATATATTTCTATATTGGGCTAATTTAGTGTGTTTTATTTTTGTCAAATTTTAGGTTGATGCACCTGTACCCACTGAAGCACTGGAGCAACTTGATGCGCAGCACCAAACACTTAACAAGAAAAGGGGCATCACTCTGTTGAAGAAGTTATTAGCGCTAAGTGGTAGTGGATCCAAATTGGTGGTGGAGTTTGATAATGGAGGAAATCCAATTGGAGTGAACCGCAATAATTTTGTAAACTATCTTGGGTGTACCACTCGGAGCCATTGTGGTGTTAAGTATGACAATTGGCATAAAGTTCCTCAAGGGAAAAAAGACTTGATATGGAAGGATTTATGTGTGAGTTATTATTATTTGCAATTCTATTTTGTAGATTACAAATTCTATTATTTGCAATTCTATTTTGGATACTAGTTAATAACATTTCTATTTTACAGAATCAGTTTGCATTGGATGAGAAGTTGCATCGTAAAAATGTGATGCAACGCGCTGGAAAGATGCTTAGGAATTATAGGACAAATCTGAACAGAGAATACATAAAAGAGGGTGATAAGAAGAAGAAGTCAGCCCTTGAACAATGGAACTTCTTGGACAAAGAAGATTGGGACAATTTTGTTGCTTCAAGAAAATCTGAAGAATTCAAGGTATTAGGCGTCACTCCCAATTTAATTAATATACATTGTATTCACCTATTTAAGATTAACATTTAGTGCTACTAACCAAATCTTTAATGTGCATACTAACTAGGCCCTCAGTGACGTACAAAAAGCAAGGCGTGCACTGAATGTGCATGACCACACTATGGGTCCAAAAGGTTATGCAAGCGTTCGCCAAAGACTACAGGCAGAGTCTGCGGCTACTCAGGAGTCTGCTCCTACTCAGGAGTCTGCCACACCCATGCCTCGCCATGATATCTGGATAGCTGGCAGGCAAAACAAGAAGGGTGAAATAAAGAAGCCTGTAACTGCTGAGGCGGCTGCAAAAATGGTAAAATACAACTCTTAGATAAATCATTTGAATATTGATTATTTGTGGTGTTAACTTATCAATTTCTATTTATGGTGATTAGCGGGAGCTGCACGAGTAGAGGAAACAAGGCACGTTCATCCCTCAGGGCACAAGGGATGAATTGACAGTTGCTCTGGGTAACCCAGAGCATCCTGGACGTGTTAGAGGTGTCGGCGCTGGTGTTGGCATCAAAGCATTCTTTGGGCCATCCCAGCGCAAACCCAGAGCGGGACTTTCTCAAGAAGAGGTAACCTATTCTTTTTTTAGAATGTTACTGCAAAAGGAAATTCATTAATAAGAAGCTAATGCTTCTTTTATCCATGTATAGGAGAATAAGAGAGTTGAGGATTTAGTTGCTAAGAAGGTCAACGATGTAGTTGCTGAGAAGGTCAAGGAAGAATTGCTGCGGTGGCAGGCATCTCAGGCTTCCAATACGCCTATGGCGACCCACTCTTCTCCTGATGCACAGACTACGAGTAATCCTGGAGACCCATCGCCTAGCACGTCTGCTGTAAGTATTGTTTATGACATTGTAGCTAGTCTTTTCAAGATGATATGTTTTCAATATTATATGTATATATGTATAACATTCTTTATGTAAATTTGTAGGCATTGAAGCCATGCCGCTTAAGAATAGAAGACTATGTTGTTGCAGAGGTGCAAGCTTACCCGTCCCTTCCTGGGGAAAGGTTTCACGGGACTCCAATGCCACAGGGCTATGTTCGTGTGGGCCCATTACGTGTGTTACCCGATTGGAGGGAAGTTGTGTTGCCATATGCCCATCCAAATATTGATACACTTGTTGAGGCAGAAGGCGGGGTCATATTGTGGCCCAAAGCAGATGTCGTCTACACGACTGAAATTGTAAGATAAATTTACATTGATTTAGACTGTTAATGTGTATATATTATGTCAACTGATCTGAAATTATATATATAGGTTAAAAAGAAGACACCAGGAGCACCTAGGCCTCCACCTCCACTTCCCGCATTACCAACTTGGGTTCCAACTGACCTAATATACCCGTTAGGTCCTGCTTGTAGGGGAATGGCATGTTGGCTACGTGCACATAATATACATTGCCCTATAATAGTTTCTTTAGATGCAGATTATGCAGGTCGATCATACGATAGCTCTTTATTTATACAAGATATTATTGAGTTGTTTATGTATGATTGGCTGAATACATCAATGATAGAGACATGGATAAGGTGATATCTTGTTTATACATCCATATACCTTGTGTAAGATCCGGTGATCTGGTTTCTTATATATTAATGCATACGTAATACATGTTTTGCAGCTACTTAGTCGAAGATCATTGCAAACAATTTGCATTTGATCATGTGGGATTTTTGATTCCATCATTGATTAGTATGGTAGCTAAAGACCCTGATAATGTTCAACAATACTGTATAGATGCTTTTACAATTTTTGGTCAGCAAAAGAAGACGATAATAATAGCTCCATTCAATGTCAAGTAAGTTTACTTTATTTATAATTTGGACTTAAGAAAATTCCATTTTTATTGTGCATTTTGAGTTATTAATTGTTAACTTTTTACCTCTAGCGGTAAACATTGGGAGTTACTAGTTATTGTCCCCGGGACGTTCACTTTTTATTATCTAGATCCCACGGGAAATACATTAAACACTAAAATTGGACACGTAATGAGAATGCCATTATTCTGGTGAGAAATATTTCATTTTTATATCCGTTAACATCTTTTATTACATTACTATTTACTTATGCAATTTATTGTGTTATATTAACATGTAGGGGTTTAGATGCATTCAAAAAGGCTGGAGGAACGGTCCCAAGGAAAAAGAACCAGCCAATAAATTGGCAAAACGTACAAGTAAGTTCCCGACTCGAATATATATATTATTGATGTGAATTGTGCTTAGTTGTATTATTTTGTATGTTTCAATTTATAGTGTGCTACACAAGACAATGGTTGGGCATGCGCATACTATGTGATGCGATTTATGCAGATGATTATCAAATATGCCGCATTGGACATCGATACCATACATGAGGTATTATATATAGTCTCATTAGTTAGTATGAAATATATCAATCTTATCTTATTTTTATATTATTACTTATATATATACATCATTCTCTTTGCAGGTGTTTAAAACTGACAACACTACAGGTAAACGCTTAAAAAATATACATGCCCCATATACTATGGAAGCATTAAATGAAGTAAGAGAAGAATGGGCAAAAGCCATACAAGCAGTGGCAACTGTAAGATATAATTGGGATGTTGATAGTGATAATGAATGATACTTTGTAAATGAATATTTCTGAATGTTAATACATGTATTTGAATGTTTCTATATGTGTGAATGTGATAATTGAATTGATGTCTGAATGTATGTACTTGTGTGAAATTTTCTTTGTGACTTTTGCAGGTTTGCGGCCTGTTTGTAGGCTGATATCAATGGATGTCGTAAACCTGCAGTTCAGAAAACTGAACTGCAGGTTCTCATCCTGCTGACCAGCCACAGCAGGCCTGCAAACTGATATGAAAAAAAAAATATAAATAGGCGTCGGTTATTTATAGAAAACTGTCAGCAAAGACATACAGCGTCGGTTATTTATAGATAACCGACGCCTGATGTGGCCAAAGCAGTCCTGGAAATGGCGTCGGATATTCATATCGAACCGACGCCTATTTAAACAACCAGGCGTCGGTCGTTTGGTATATAACCGACGCCAAAAAGGTTCGCGCCACAGAAAATGGCGTCATCTAGGACACTTTATGCGTTGGTTATCAACTAAAAGACCGACGCTATATGGAATATAGGCGTCGGTCTTTTAGTAAATCACCGACGCAGAAAGTGCCCTAGATGACGCCGTTTTCTGTGGCGCGAACCATTTTGGCGTCGGTTGTCTACTAAAAGACCGACGCCTATAGGTTAAATAGGCGTCGGTTAAAAAACCGATGCCGAAATGTTCGACCTTTAGCGGCGCCCACATAGGCGTCGGTCGGAAATTGACGCCAAATGGGGTTAAAAGACCGACGCCAAATGGGGTTTCTGTAGTAGTGACAGCAGCAGCAGTCGTCTTTCTACTTTTTCCTTTCTTCCTTGAAGGTGATCTCCTTGGAGGAGTTGGAGTTTCTTTTTCTTTCCCCTTCGAAGCATGTGCTTCATGATCCGCTTCATCACGCGGTTGTTCCTCATCCGCTTTACCTTCACTGCCTTGCACACTAGCAGCAGTCGCGTTACTATTTTTTTCTTTCTTCTTTGAAGGTGTTCTTCTCGAAGTAGTCGGAGTTTCTTTTTCTTTGCCCTTCGGAGCAGGTGCTTCTGCCGCTTCAACCGATTGGTTGGCATGCGGGTCGACAACTTCGTAGTGCCTCAACACCAAGTCATCTTTGTCGTCACTTACAATTTTAACAAACCTTCTTCATGGCGGCATTACACTGGTCTTCCTCGACGATTTCTTTATCCTCACCATGTCTGAAGAGCTGAAGACTTGTGTGGGAGAAGAGAAAGGCAGTGGAAGACCTAATCGGGAGAATATAGGTTGGAGAAGCGGACGGAGGCCGAAAATCCACTAAGCAAATGCAGCGGAGCAAATGCAGGCAAGAATCTCGGCTAAGCAACTCAGCGGAGCAACTGCAGAGGAGGAGAACGACGGTGGGTTTGAGGGAAAGCGGAGTAGCCACACAGAACACAGTCGAGGGTTTGAACTCTCAGATTTGGGGTTTTTCTTTCCGCTTTCCGTGTGCCGCTCTTTTTCTCGTGAATTTTTTGTATTTACTGGTATGTGCCACCGCGTCTTTGAGACAGGTAGTATATATATATATATATATATATAGAGAGAGAGAGAGAGAGAGAGTCATGCTAGAATACACTCGAGTGTATCCGGAGCAGAATACACTCAATTAGTTTTTCATGATGCAATATTGTTTTTGAAAATCTAATCCGTTGATCTTTTTAAACATCTCGTGAACAACTCATACGCAAAATTTGAGCACATTTGGATATGTATAGCTCATATTATGAAGACCGCAAAAAATATGCATTTCAAATTAGTTTCGTGCGTCGATTTTGTTGCCCTTGGATGAGTGACTTACACTCATCCAAATTGGCTCAAAATTTGTATGTAGCCTAATTATAGTATAACGGTGAAGATCAACGGTTTACATTTTGCAAAACATAGTTATAATATGAAAACACACTTGAGTGTATTCGTGCGATCCGTACACTCGAGTGTATTCTAGCCTGACTATATATATATATATATATATATATATATATATATATATATATGCGATGGGCTTTGTTTGCAGCCAGCCAATGTTTGCAGCCAGCCAAGATATCCAACCTATGTTATTTCTTCTCTCGATCGCCGCTGTTTAGGCTCTGGAACCCAGCCGGCAAGGACGACGCCCTCAGTTTCCCATTCAAGCAGCGAGCTACCACAATGGTCCGTCAGCTGGCGAGTGTTCCATAATGGGGCGGCGGAGACGGCTCCTCCTAGTGCGTGTAGTGAACTAAATTGGCTAATGGTTTGGGCAATAGACTCCGATCACCTGTTTGTCTTAGGATTCTATAGAACATGTATATAACCAAACGGTGTGATCTTTAAAAATCAATGAAGCAACTGAATTTTTGTAGAGTTGCTCTTCGGAAAGCTAGCTTCTGTGATTTGTTTATTCTATGAGAAGCAATTGGAAAGGAGAAGAGTAACTTCACAAACAACTAGTATTCGTCATTCAGTGATCTTGTTCATGTATGCAATCGACATATCATCATGCTGGCTATTGTGCTAATAGATTATCTTGGTAACAGAGTGTTATATATGTGGAACACGTTACGAGAGGGACAAAAATTAGTGAGTGCGTGTAGAGGGGAGGGGGTGATGCATCTGCTTCTTGACTTATTAAATGTATTTTATCTTCTTTGCATGAATATCCTCTTGGTTGACATTGAGCAGCTTCTGCATCCATGCTCCACATACCCACGACATTCTCTTCACACCACCAAAATCAACGCTGCTTGCTCCCTCGTCATAATACTACTTATTGGCACTTGCTACTATTGATTCTTTCTTTCCCATTTTCTTCAGGACTGCTGCTACTGTAGGTAGCAGTCGTAGGAGTTGTGTCTAATGCCATGGTGCGTGAGGACTTGGAAGATGAGAAGGAGTTGTTAGATATATGGCTGTAAAAGCCATGTATATATGGGTTAAGCTCAATGCAGTGCAGCTAGTAAATGAAAAAAATTTAGTTTTGTGTCTAATACAAATGGGAAATAAGTTTTATCACATATTGCTCACTCCTAGAACTTTTGTGGTCCTTATATGTAGGATCACGTGTGACATCAGTGTTCAAGGGTCCTAGGGGAGGGTATGATCACCTCCTTGGTGGGTATAATGACCACAACACACACGCATGCACGCCCGCACGCCTCGCCTCGTCGAGCCGGGTCGGGCATGGGCTCGGGCTCGGGCTCAGATTTGTGGATTGTGGAGAATTTCTTCCGTATTCTTTTTGTACTAGGATACAACTACCTATGTAATTGATTTTAAATTTATTGTGTTTTTTTCAAAACAGATTTATTAATCCTAATTGGAAAGTATTTTCCTTACAGATTTTTCCGCAACGTGTACAAAAGTGATCGAGTGATTGCGTCTTAATGTGAAGAGGATTTTAGTGTGTGTAAACGCTATAAATAAGTCTTCGGTCATTACAGCTAAACACATCTCAAACGAACATCAGTCGTCAGTCGTTTCGTTCATGTTTTACAAATCCTCAGGAGAGTGTTTAGTTGTCGATTCCGTGTTGTTGCTTAGAGTCGTTCTTCTCCGGCGAGCAACAAGTTACTTCTTCTCCTTTGAGACGCGATTTGTCAGGCGGTGGTTCCTGCGATCGCTAGGCTGCACTGGTAGTGCAACCGAACGTTGTCAAGTACGAGTGAGATGAAAACTTATTTCAGGTTCGTGATTAGGTCGACTAGAAGAACGGCGCCCATCCTTTCAGATTGCGGGCTACTGATTTTTTTAAGTAACATGTTCATTTTTCAATAAACGGTAAGGTATGTGTTCCTAACTCTATTTTAATCTTCTTCTATATCGTTTATTCTTCTGCTTCTTATCTGGATCTGGCCGGAATCTGTTAATTTATTGCACCTGTCGTTGTTTCACGTAATGACGTAAACCTAATGTTAACAACAGACTTAAAGAAATCAATTTATGTCATTAATTAATAATGGTCGGTCATGCTGATTATGGGAATAAAATTGATACTACCAGTATGCCCGAGAAATTTACTAGTACCAACTTTGTCCGTTGGCAGAGTCGAATGTAAATTTACCTTAATATTGTGGGTTATGATCAGTACTTAGAAAAGGACGAACCTATATCACTATCCTTGATAATACAAATATAATTGCTCACTGGAAGAATGGTGATAAGACGTGCCAAGGGTTGCTTCTGTTTGGTTTAAATAACAAATTGTATGATTCTTACTCAAAGACGTATGTTACTACTTCTAAAGTTCTATGGGAAGCATTAGTTAAGAATTTCAATACTAAAAACCAAGGTGCTCAAAAGTATTGTGTGTCCAAAATTTGAAATTTTCAGATAGTTGAGGGTAAGTCTGTCTCTTATCAAACACACAACTTCCATCTCCTGTGTCATGGACTCTCAAATGCAAAGATAGAATTTCCTGAGAAGTTCATTGTTAAGTCCATCATAAAAAAGTTTCCTAAGTTATGGGAATTGTTTGGCATGACTCTTAAGAACCGCAAAGGAGACTTGTCAATAAATGATCTAATGAGGGATATTAATATATAAGAAGAACACTTAAAAGAGAAGATTGTCAAGGTGCCTACTGATGCAAACTCAAGTGTCAATTTTACTACTACTAAAACTAAAGATAAGAAAACAAAGAATGCACATAAACCTAAGGCCAAGATCCAGAAGAAATCGAAGAAAAAACTTTGTTGGACTTGTGGACAGGTTGACCACTGGAACAAGGATTGTCATTCGAAGAAGACAAAAAAAGTTTCCACAATTGGAACTGAGGAGGTTGTAGTCAATATGATGACTGCATCCTTGCACCTCAATGATGGGTATGCTTCTATAAAACCTGAAATTCTTTCTATTTTTAAACCACTTTATTAGATAATTGGCACTGGGGTTAATGTACATGTTTGTGTTGATAAGTCCATGTTTGTGTCTTAATGTGAATTTGGACAATTCCAGCTCTATAGAAGTCAAAGGCAAAGGATGGGTGGACTTGAAATTCCCTTCGGGGAAGATTTTGATGCTTCATATAGTCAGACATGTTCCTACCATTCGACACAATATCCTTAGTGGCATAATTTTAGTTAGGGAAGGCTTTTGAGTAGATTGCAAATGTAATAAGGCAATTATTACACGCCTTTGTGATTCTTTAATTTCTGGCAAAGGGTATCGATGTGATGTAGAGAACTTATTTAAGATTCTTGTTGAACCTATTTCAAATTCCATTTAAAATTTGAATGATAATAGTTGTGTATGCATGAATCTTGTATCATCTGATTTTTGGCATTCACATATGGGGGATGTTAATGTTGCCTCAATGAATCATATGATGAATCTGAATTTAATCCCTAAATCTGATTTTAGCAATAATAAATGTGAATCTGTGTGCAAGCTACATTGCTTAGGAAACCTTCTCATTCTGTGAATAGAATCAGAGATATTGAATTTAGTGCATAATTATATATGTGAATTTAATGGAACTGTCACTAGGGATCAAAAGTGTTATTTTATAACTTTTATTGATGATGCTAGTAGATACTATTATGTATTAATTTTTACTTATAAGTAAGGATGAGGCATTGGATAAATTTAAAATTTATAAGAAAGAAGATGAAACTCAAACCGGCAAAATACTTAAACGATTAAGGTATGATAGGGGAGGAGAATATACCTCAAACTTGTTCTTAGAATTTTTCTAATTACATAATATAGTTCATGAGGTTACCGCTCTGTATTCATCACATTCTAATGGGATAGCTGAAAATAAAAACCAAACCCTTATAGATATGGTAAATTATTTACTCCAAACCTCATGTCTACCCAACTTCATGTGGGAGAAGTTTTGAATACATCTTATCATATTCTAAATAGAGTTTCCCATAAACATGTTGAAAGTAGTCTGGTTGAGTTATGGAGAGGAAGAAAATTGAGTCTCAAAAGATCTTCGAGTGGGGGGGCTTGCTAAGGTACTTGTCCCTGGACACAAGAGGAAGAAATTGAGACAGAAAGTGGTTGATGTCATTTCTTGGGGTATGTAGAGACAAGTTATGCCTATAGATTCTTGATTTTAAAATGGTGATATCTCAGGCATTGAGGTCAATACAATTGTTGAATTACGTTGTAATGACCCGTTTTCAAATTAGTCATCTAATTAGGGTTTACTTGGATGATGGTATGCTTAACTAAGTTGGTCATGGTTTAAAGATTGATTAATGATGGTAGTTAAGTTTTGATGTGTTAAATATAATGAGAAGGTTTAATCATACTTTGATCAACATAATTAGAGTTAAAATTTCGGAAACCCTAATCGGCCCAAATTAGGGTTTTGATGACATATGAATACATAATTTGATAAATATAGTGTCTTACTAAATGATTTTTAGTATTTTATGTGTAACTCTGATTTAATTCATATTTGGATATGATTTTTATATATCAAATGTGAACACTCTTGAAAACTATCAAATTTTTGAAGAATGTTTTGATATGTTTGTTGGTCGAGTTTCAAACTCGACCGATCATATTTTCATATTGATATAGTAGTGTGGAAATTGAATTTATCTTTTTATTGGTATATCCAATTAATCTCAAATTTTAATTTTAGTTGTTAAACTCCATTATAGACACCATATTAAATTTTTGTAATTTTTGGATGATTTTTGATCTCTACAAAGAGGGTGTCGGTCGAGTTATGTTAAGGACAAACTCGACCGACCATGTTGCTGACTGCAATATAGTAGTGTAGTATTTGATTTTTAGTTATTTATTGATAACTCCAAATGATATAAAAAATTTATTGTGTCTTACAAATTGAATTTCAGACATTGGGTTAAAGTTTCATAGTTTTTGGATGAGTTTTGAGTTTTTAAACATGTGGTTTCGGTCGAGTTTATAACTCAGCCGACCAACCAGTCTGAGCAAAATAAAAATACATTGAGGGGCTTGTTTGCAAATATTTTAAGCACCTCAATTCATCTATATCACTAACTTAACACACAAGGAGCTCTCATAACTTGTCCTTCCTGTCAAAGAAATGAAATTCTTGAGAGAGAGGAGAGCTAGGGTTTTGAGAAGAGAAAGTGGTGGAGATGTTGACCTAGGGTTTCTCTATCTAAGATATGATGAAATCAAGTAAGTTTAACTTCTTTGCATAGCATTTCATGGTGAATCTTCTTTCACATGTTCAGATTCTGTCCCTCCCCTGATTTGATTCAAAATCACATCAAATCTCCCCCTTTTCTCACTCTTTCTCTTCTAATCCCCATTTCTAGGGATTCTGAGTTGAGAGGAGAAAGAATTGGATTCTTTTGTGAGAGTTTGATTGGGTTTCCAAAAATTCAGAGGTTGACCTACGAATTTAAGGTGATTGGCACCTGAGGTGAGTGTTTTTCTCCCTCTGTATTCATGTTGAAATTCTAACTCTATCTGACTAAAACAATCAGAAACCTTGTTTATACATGTATGTGATTGGATTTGATTTGGGAAAGATATTGGGGATCTGATTTTACCGATTTTGATTATTTATCATTGATTGGAACTTGATTAGTTCCTGATATATTGATTGAGGATCCATTGGTTTTTCTTGTGGGTAGATGACTATGCTATTTCATGTGAATTTTGTTTAAAAACCAGCCCAATGGCCGATATGCTTGGAATTGAATTGACATGTGTAAAATCATATTTGAATTGTAATAGATTGTATGATACAAGTGTATTGTTGAATGTTAATGGAATTGAATGACCACATATCCTGATTAGGATTTGTGTTGAGGAAGTGAATGAAATGAGTCAATTAATCAATGTATACTTATGATTGATGAATGAAATGTGTGAAAATGGAAACTAGGGTTTCCATGTTTGTGAATAACCCTGATGAACCCTTGAGTCATGATTAGATTATTGAATGATATGATTATTATGATATGTTGAACTAAGGAATGACTTCTTGAAAACCCTAAAAGTTTATTATTAAGATGATTATGAGTGATAGAGTTAGAACTTGTATATGATGTTGTAAATGTGATCAAATGTTGAAGTTGAAGGTATTAATACTTCAATTGAATATGATGAGTCTTACTAATATCATCTAAGTCTAATGCATTTGTTTTAGTATAATAAAGAATGATCATTGTTGATTATGGGAATAACATTAGTAGTCAATGACAAGGTACACTTATCTGAATATAAGAGACAATATGAACAAGATGTACTTAATGGTGATTGCAAGATAAAGATGAAACTAATGAAGATAGTATGATGAAGTATTTTATCTTTTATTTTAATTACATGTGGCTTAACCCAAATTAAATGAAATATACTCAGAACTGTACTTTGATAAATGTTATGTAGAAGAGAAGCATTGTATGTAAAGTGAATCAAGAAAGATTGGTCCAGATAATGTAATGAACATGAATGAAAGAAGTTGAGACTACTTAGTATAAAATGATGGAAAAAGATAGGAATTAGTAGATGATTCTAAGAATGTAACTCTTACCCTAAAATGATGAGTTTGATGATGCTAGTAAATGACAATCTCAAATGGGGGATTAAGAGATGCACATAACTGTAGTTGAATTCAACTAAAAGATGAAAGTCAAGTATTTGAATTAATTTACAAGAATGTGTTCTTGAATTGTGAATTGTACTCTGAGAATGGACTAATAGTACAAACTTCAATTGATAGTCAACATGTGTTGATTAGTAAACCCATATGAAGAATTTAAAATAAAAGAAGAAGAAAACTAAGTCTGTTATGCATGTATATGCATGAAATTATTGGCATCTATTCAGATTGGATGGAACAGGCATATGTTGTATGATAAATCTATTCTGAGTATGAGGAATGATACATGATATCTATATGTTTTTACTGTTTCTAGTTCTAATGCCTCTTCTAATATTTGTTCAGAACTGTGATATATAATGAATTGATAAGATTTATGTTGAAATTGAATTTAATATGCACTCCTTACATTGAGAAACCCTGATAAGGGTAAATGTTGCATAATGAGATTATGTTTAGGGTTGAAAGCCCACTGATGATGATAAAATCATGATGGGGTAAATGATGGACAATAAGATTATGTCTTGGGCTGAAGGCCCACTGTTGATGATTGCAATGAGATGAAGTAGAAGATAGAAATAGTCATATGTGTTTTAATATACAGATTTATTGTGTTTCTTGCTTTGATCATTGTCCTTATTGATAAACTTGATATGTATCATGTTATTCTAGTTATGAGAGAACACACAGATATGATATATGATGTTTTGAATTCTTTTAAGATGAGTAAAAGAGATTAATAACAAGTGAAATGATGGAACATCTAGTTAGGTGCCCTAAACACTGTGAGTTCCCCTGAGGACCACGCTGGGGAAACAAAATGGATCTCCTTGTAGTAATCAATGAATTATGAGAAGGATTTTCGGAGTGTGGATCGAGACCTTAAAGTTTAGACCACCAAGATTTAGGAGTGAGTCATCTAGAGTGGCTCTGGCCCTAAATCCTTGCTGTGAAAGTTTATGTCCAGATGGAATAGACTCTGATGAAATGAAATATGTGAAATGTGAAAATATGTGAAATATTGTGATATGTGATATATTGTTTTGCTAGTTCATATGTCGTGTACCCGAGATGAGGACGTAATCCTCTTTAGGCAACCTTGAGGTGGTCAGGATATGTTGTTGATATCTTAGGGTGGTCGGCTAAACCCTAAGATAGTGATGATGAGTCGTTGACATGAGAATCAGGCGTGGCGACTTCTACTTGGTGAGGTATAAGCCAAGTAGTTTCAGGGCAAATGAATAAAAGATGATAAGCCATGTAGAACATGATTTGAATGATTATTACATTCCTTGTACTGCTAGTTGATGATTTGTCATTATTGATTAAGATTCATATTGTGGAAAGTAATCATGTTGCTATGGATAGTTTCTATTTCATATTATGATATGTCATGCTGACAAGTTATAAATGTTGGGATTTATATCCATTCTGAATATGAGTTGGATTGCTTGCTATTTGATAGTATTGTTTAGTAGATATGTATTATGTGTACTTCAGCTTCAGACAGGATGTGTTTCTGGTCCCGCTGGTGGAGTGTCACAAAGTTAATGTTATTGTTATGTATTGATTCAAAATGCTTAGAACTTGACTTATTACTCATGCATTAGGATTCTTAATCTGAACTAAGAAGTATCTGTTGATTTGTTCATAGACATGCTTTAAAAGATGTTTCAAAGTTATAATTGGTTTAAGTGATTACCTTATCTGTTGGATCAAATTATCATTGCAAGTTAGAAATGACTTATGATAGATCCATCTGCTAGACTTTTCAACATCTGCATGTTTCTGTTAAGTTTATTATACTTAATCTGATGATGATGCATGTACCTAGATTGAGTGGGAGATATCCACTCATTGGGGCTCTATATGAGTCTCATGAGGTTGTTTCAAATGTTTTTAGGTATAATGCTATCCAACGAAGAGGTCATGACAAAGAAGATTTAAATAGCATAATCTAGATAGATTAGAATGTCCATGTACTCTCTCTTTCCCGGTTTGGGTTGTAAATTAAGTTTGTTCATCAATGTACATGTATCTGATGTAAACTGAACCGCATTTGAGAACAAGAATTGATTCTAGATTTAATGGAGTTGAATATGATTTGTGATATCTGAATGTGATGTCCTTGATGTGACATTGATTTATGAGTTTGTGAAGAAAGAAAATGGAAAATTTATCTATCTTTTTCGTATATTATTTAATCGCCTTTGTTGAGAATTCATTGTTTTATTTCATAATATGGGTTTAGGTTTGGGATTATCTCTAATGGTTGGTATTTATGTTGATCAAAAGAGTGGGTCCCGACATACATGAAGCTACATTCTTTGAAGATGTGTTTCCCATGAAATCTGGTGTGCCCAATGAAGTATCTCGAGAGGATTCATTCACTACAGATCCCATTCCCAAGCATGTCGAAAGGATGACAAATGTGGGGGTGACTCAGAACAAGCTAGGTTTCTGAGTCTGATGATTCTGAATAAATTATTGAACCAAGGAGAAGTAAACGGCCTAGGACATCCAAGGACTTTGGAAGTGAGTTTCTCACTTATAATTTTGAGGATGATCTTGTAACTTTCAGACAAGATATAGAATCTCCAGAAGCTAAGTTTTGAAAAGAAGCTATTAATGATGAAATCCAATCAATTATCTCAGATGGAACTTAGAAATTGGTGGATTTGCCTCATGGTTGTTCTGTTGTTGGTTGCAAATGGTTTTTTAAGAAGAAACTTAATGCGGACAGGATAATCAATAATTATAAGGCTAGGTTAGTTGCTAAGGGTTACACATAGAGGGAAGAATAGATTATTTTGATACATATTCCCCTATTTCCCATATGACTACAATATGAGTGCTTATAGCATTAGCTTCCATTTGTAATTTATGTATCCATCAGATGGATGTGAGGACCGCATTCTTACATAGTGATCTTCAGGAAGAGATATATGTGGGACAACCTGAGGGATTTGTAGGTCGTGGGAATGAGTCCAAAGTGTGTAAACTTGTTAAGTCACTATATGGCTTGAAACAAGCCCCTGGGCAATATGAGTGCTTATAGCATTATAGCATTAGCTTCCATTTGTAATTTATGTATCCATCATATGGATGTGAGGACCGCATTCTTACATAGTGATCTTCAGGAAGAGATATATGTGGGACAACCTGAGGGATTTGTAGGTCGTGGGAATGAGTCCAAAGTGTGTAAACTTGTTAAGTCACTATATGGCTTGAAACAAGCCCCTGGGCAATGGCATGAGAAATTTGATTCTGTGATATCATCATTTGGCATTGTTTCTAATGAATTTGATAAATGACTCTACTATAAAATCATCAATGATGGATTCACTTGGTTATGCTTACATGTCGATGATATCCTACTTTTTGGTTCCTATATGAAAGTAGTAAATGAGACAAAGACATTCTTGTGTAGCAAGTTTGAGATGAAGGATATGGATGTCACTGATGTGATTTTAGGGCTTAAAATCATAAGGTCTACTAATGGTATAACTTTGTCTCAGTCTCGCTATGTTAAGAAGATACTGGAGAGGTTTGAATACACATCATGTAAACCTATTAAGGCTCCATATGATTCATCCAAGGCCTTGTTCAAGAATGAGACTGGAGTTCCAGTGTCTCAATTACGGTACTCTTAGATCATCAAAAGTTTGATGTATCTTATGAACACATCTCAAACGAACATCAGCTGTTAGCCGTTTCATTCGTGTTTTGCAAACCCTAAGGAGAGTGTTTAGTTGTCTCTTCCATGTTGTTGCTTGGAGTCGTTCTTCTCCTGTGAGCAACAAGTTCCTTCTTCTTCTCCTTCGAGATGTTATCTGTCAAGCGGTGGATCCTGCGATAGTTGGGTTGCACCGGTAGTGCAACTAGACGTTGTCAAGCGCGAGTGAGATGATAACTTGCTTCAGGTTAGTTATCAGGTCGACTAGAAGAACGGCGCCTATCCTTTCATATTGTGGGTCGTTGATTTCTTCAAGTAACACGTTCATTTTTTAGCGAACGATCTGGTCTTTGCTCCTAACTCCATTTTTATTTTCTCCTTACATGTTTATCCTTCTACTTCTTATATAGATTTGGCATGAACCTGTTAATTTATTGCACCTATCGTTGTTGCATGTAACGACGTAAATCTTAAATTAACAATAGTCTTAAAGAAATCAATTTCTGTCGTTAATGAACAATAGTCGGTCACGCTAGTTCTGGGATTGAAATTGATACTAGAAGTATGTCTGAGAAATTTACTGGTATCAACTTTGCTCATTGGTAGAGTCGAATAAAAATTTGTCTTAATATTGTGGCTTATGATCAGTACTTAGAAGAGGACGAACCTAAATTTGATGACACTATCCCTGATAATGCAAATATAATTGCTAACTAGAAGAAGGGTGATAAGACGTGTCAAGGGTTGATTCTATTTGGTTTAAATAACAAATTCTATGATTCTTACTCGAAGCCGCTTGTTATGACTTCCAAAGTTATGTGGGAAGTGTTACTTCAGAATTTTCGTACCGAAAACCAAGGTGCTGAAAAGTTGTCTAAATTTTTAAATTTTCATATTGTTGAGGGTAAGTCTGACTCTGATCAAACACACGACTTTCATCTCTTGTGTCATGTTCTCATGTTCTCTCAGATGTAAAGATGGAATTTCCTGAGAAGTTCGTTATTATGTTCATCATATAAAAGTTCCCTAAGTCATGGGAATCGTTCAGCATGACTCTTAAGCACCGCAAAGGAGACTTGTCAATGAATGATCTAATGAGGGATATTAACATACAAAAAGAACACTTAAAAGAGAAGACTGTCAAGGTGCCTACTGATGTAAACCCGAGTGTCAATTTTATTACTGCTAAAACCAAAGATAAGAAAACAAAGAATGCACATAAACCTAAGGCCAAGATTTAGAAAAAACTAAAGAACAAACCTTGTTGGACTTAAGGATAGGTTGGCCATTGGAACAAGGATAGTCCTTCGAATAAGGCAAAGAAAGTTGCTGCTTCTGCAACTGAGGAGGTTGTAGTCAATATGATGATTGCATCGTTGCACCTCAATGATGGGTATGTTTCTATAAAATTTGAAATCCTTTCTATTTTTGAACCACTTTATTGGATAATTGACATTGGGGCTAATGTACGTGTTTGTGATGATAAGTCCATGTTTGTGTCTTACCAGGCCTAAAGAGGATGTTCCGTGACTTTGGGTGATTCTAGCTCTGTAGAAGTCAAAGGCGAAGGACGGGTGGACTTGAAGTTTCCTACGGGGAAGGTTCTGACGCTTCATAGAGTCAGACATGTTCCTAACATTTGACGCAATATCTTTAATGGCTCAGTTTTAGTTGGGGAAGGTTTTAAAATAGATTGCAAATGTAATAAGGCAATTATTACAGGCCTTCGTGATACTTTAGTTTTTTGGCAAAAGGTATCTATGTGATGTGGAGAATGCCCCGGAGGGAGATGAGAACTTCTTGCTTGAAGAACTTCGTTAACAACGCCAACAGGATGCTTTGATTTTATTGATAACCCCAAGGAATCATAGATCCCTTGAAGCCAGCTCACACTCAAATTTTGGCCTTCGTTGACCTCCTAAATAGAAAACTGGCATACACCACCCGAAGTGACTAAGTATCACCTAAATAGTTATGTTCTAAGAAAACTTTTTCAGGGTGACACTTTCATAATAATTTAGTCTATAAACAGCAAAAAAGTAACAATAACATAAAATAAACGATCTGACTGCACCATGCATAGCTCAACCAGATCACCACTCCATTCAGCATGGATGTGTAAACTGAAATTAACAATTGAAGCCACTACTTCCGCATGTCTTAGTCAAACCTCCATAAAGCTTGGCAACTGCTATAGTCCATACAATTTGTCAACTTTGACCACTTCTTTGCTGATATTTCTTACTCTGCTGTTTTCCCGTTTCTTTTTTAGACCGTGCTCCTTTGAAGAGAGAAACGTTTGTTTAAATGGCGTTCTCACAAGTTCATCTAAAGTTCCCGGTTTCCTTCGCTATTTAAAAAGCTTCTCACTATGTTTCTATGGTATAAGTTAACCTGCCAGGTAAAGTTAGAATTCCACAAAGGACAGCGGGCCACTTACAAAGTGAATCCAATGAGCTCATAAGGCTTTTTTTGCACAAATCAGATATGAGATCATAGGAAAGAAGAGAAACAACTAGCGCACACGACATGAGAATAATGATTCAGAATATAATCAGGCCGCTGCTTGATACGGGTACATTTTTTTAAGGGATATATAGGGAGGCATACATTATAAACTGGGAGCACATAACAAATTGGGTACATTATCAGGGAATATGAGTTTACATCGGCTCAAGCCATGAAGCTGACATAAGAGTGCAGATGAACTCTGTTTGGAGAATACCCTCTGCGAATGTGCTACTGGACAAAAGTAACCGTTTGGATATACAGTTTATGCCCACATGAGATTGGAGGATAACTGTCTACCTAAATAAACATACTTTTAACAAAATAAACCCTAAATAGATTAACATATCTCATACTTTACAAACCAACAAAGGCTGAGACTAAAACGATGTACCCTTCGGTTGTTAACCAAGGCCTATAAAGACTACAAAACATGATCGCATTTATGTTCTTACGAAGTGATCAAAAGAAGCCTTATATAAAATTGGAGCTCTGATAGTCCAACGCTTCATATTCAAGAATAGAATCTCGAGTTCTTTCATTTCAAACCAGATAGATCGACAAAATTTCTCATAAGTGAGAACACGTATCACGCACCATACAAAGATGCATTCTCAACGCGCATAAGAAGCAAAGTACATTCCATTGGTATATGGATAGAGAATAATTTTCAAAATCTAGTTTCGTGCAGCTCAAGTTTATATTCCTAGAAAGACGTGTTTTCTTTCTTTCTTTTTTTTCTTTGATATTTGGGAGACTTATAGGGGCCACGAACGAGATACGTCGGCAGTTGGTCGTCTGTGGGCAAATGCCATTATTCCAGTGTTCCTTTCCGCACAAACAAACTACTTCAAAAAGAAATCGGTGGGAAAAATAATTCCAACACCTTGTACATGAATCTGCTCCAATAACAGAGGAGAGAACAACCAACACGCAAAATCCAAGTCAGTTTCATACAACTTTCACGACCCTATCTATTCACCCGTGTTACATGTATCCAACCTCACTGTATTACCCGTATGCGTTTATAAAGAATGGAGATGTACAGACCAAGACAAAAAGTCCTATCGAGAAAGTTCCCGTTAGCCAATTCTTCCAGATAGCAATCTGGTCAAATAATAAAATAACAAAAAGACAACCACGAAGCATACTACCAGTTTCAAAGACTTTCGACCAGATTTCATTGCAAATACCTGCACAACAGATTAGCAGTAAGACATCAAAAGGTAAATATGAAAGTTGAATACAACAATGAAAAAAACAATAAAGATTTAACGCATAGAAAAGTTGAGGGCCGAATATTGAACATACAAGTTTGAAACGGTCCACTGTTCCAGAAAGGACCCCTCTTGATGCATCCATATTATGGCCCTAAATCCATAAGAAACTGGTATTATTTTTCCTTTCTATCTAGGAATCATCCACGGGATAATTGTCACAGATATGATGAATTACCATCCTGTTGAGAAGGCGATTGTGGCTGTCAACCTCTTCATGTATTTCACCGCTAAGCTGCAAGAAAAGAACAGTTGCAGTGAGAAACTGTAAAAAAAGTCCACTGTAAACAATGTTTGTATATTAGCAATGCTGGCCTGCTGTCAGAAGCAGTTGCCAAGCAGAATGTATCACAATAGATGGCACTGAAGAGTTCTACTTCTACCAGAATACCTGCTGTTTTGGGTCAGTAGCCCAATGAAAAGAGCTTACATCTATATGGCAATTATAATATTGATCTTGGCTGCTAATTTACTTTCTAAAACTTATTGACCCATGACGGACAGAAAACTAACAGGGAAAACTCAAAACAAATATCGGATGGCTCTGTTTGTATGTAGAAGAGGTACTATCATGTGACAAAATCCTAGCTTACGGTCTCGTGCACCATATCGTCAAACTCATTGTCCACTAACGTAAAGGGGAGCCAAGTTGACACTACGTAGTAGCAGTAACCAGCTGAGCTTGTAAATAATAAGATATATCAGAACAGGACACATTCGTTGTAAGTCTGATGTCAGTAAATATAACACTTAAATTCCCAATTTCTGGGGCATTAATACCCAACTCTACCTAACTTAATTTTTTCCAAGGAAGACAACGTCAGATTTCAATGCTGTTACGGTGGCCACACAAACAGAAATTTCGACGGAAATTTCAACAAATGTGTCATGGCATTTCAACGGCCAAACAAATGAATTAATTAATGAAATTTTACAAGAAGGATTTACTAGTGTAGATCTACTCAAATATGCAATAATATTTCATATTGGATATGTGGGGGTATGGGAGAGTGGGGTCTCTTCATGTGAGTGAAGGAAGCTGACCTACTTTAATGGAGATTTTGGGGAGGAATGTTGATGTCAATTTCCAATGGTGTAATGATTGAATTTAATCCTTATAGTTTGCAAGCACAATATATAGACAAAAAGATACAAATTGTGGAAAGAAATTATGCTCTATGTAATACATACTACATTAAATAGTAAAAAAAATCAACGGTCCGTGTGTTTCGGTATCCAAAATAAATTGGCAAAATTTCACCTATTTGAAAAAATTTAAACATTGTTTGCATTTAACATAATCGTTACATTGGACTTTGGACCTTGTTTTATCTAAAAACCCACCATAGAAGTTTCGCCTAATAGGTGATCAAATTAAGCCTTCTCAATTCAATGTGAAATGTATGGAGAAATCCTTTGTCTTTTTGTAATTCTCCATGAGCCTAATTATCGCTTTTCTAGTGGATAGAATTGTGGACTCCTACATTTAAGAGTGAGATAAGAACACAGGGAGCAACCAACCACAAGTATACAATAAAAGTTCGATTTACTAGCCGGCCTTGATTGATTCACTTGATATCAAAGCATACTCCTGTTACAGATGCTGGATAGCTTGCTCATTGAAGTTGTCAAAGATAAGTTCACCGCCAAATATAAATTAGAACAAATTTTTAAGTTCTGTTTAAATAGTTTGCTACAAGCCTACAACGAGTCCATTGTCAAAACTACTTTTTTAGTATATTAGCAGATATCTTACATGGCGCCTATCAGTAAATTAAACACTACCGTTGTCTATTTGGAGAAATCCTAAGGGCAAGTTAGGATAATGAGAAATCCCTTGACAACACTTTAGTTGATATGCCCCTCTCATATGCTACTACCCAGGATCCCAATACATCTCAAAAAGTGGACTTTAGAAGAAATGTGCATTGATACCTTTGTAAGAATAATGAAACATGTTTTTGCATGATTGAGTGTAATATGGATAGCTTTGCAATCTTAGCCCCACCATAAGATGCTTTACTACAGTAAGAAACATGTATTTGCAGATTGAGTAATGAGACATGTATTTGTAAGAATTATGAAACATGTACTTGCGTGATTGAGTTGTAAAATCGATAGATTTGCACAATGTTATAAAATTGATCCATGCACTGTATAAGCAGTCGCTTACAAGGTTTGGCCAAATGGCCGCACCCCATATGGCAAACTGGGCTACTGTGCGGACCCAGACCGCTTATATGACAGCACAGCCACTCAAAAGGCCGCTTATAGAATGATCTGATTGTTGTTTGTCAAGCAGTTTCCTGTATAAGCAGCCACTTAGTATGCACATTTCTTCTTATTTCTTTTTGTTCAAGAGGTCGTTGGGCTGTTAAAATTTTATTTTGTCAACAGCACAATTCCTCCTATTTCTCTTCTTCCTACTATAAACTGATTTCTTTTAGTCGTATATAAATAGTATATTACTAATTAGCGTTCTCTTCCCCCCCTCTTCCATATCTTTTGAATATTACCAAATCAGTAATCTTCTTCTCAAACTGATTCCTGCATATATTACAATTTACAACTTTAGGACAAGATTATGACTTTTTGCATGTTTTGGTTAATCCCTATGGTTATCAAGGTTTCAAAAAGTGCGAAGCAGGAAGCGTGTGAACGGGACCTTGTAGCCGATTAATCGCCAGGTGGGCGATTAAGCGAGCGCTTTCTCAAAAAGCGGATTTTAGTTTCTTATAGACTTTTATGCAAAATTACATACATACATACATACATATATATCGACAAGGATTGGCTCAAGTGGTCAAGCACGGTGTCCCCTGACAAAGGGACCCGAGTTCGAATCCCAATTGCCGCCTTGATTTGCCATCCTCCCGGGCGTTCGGCCTCCGCTACAGGCGTGGGAGAGGGGGGGGAGAAATCTTTCTCTCTTAATCCCATACACACACACACACACACACATATATATAGAGAGAGAGAGAGATTCAGGCTAGAATACACTCGAGTGTACAGATCACGTTGTACACCCCAATGGTGTTTCCCTATCTAGACCATATTTTTCTAAAATCTAATCCATTGATCTTCATCGTTACAATAATAATAGGCCGCATACAAAATTTGAGCTCATTTGGATGAATGTAAGTCACTCATCCAAGGACAACAAAATTGACGCACAAAACTAATTTAAAATGCATGATTTTTGTCTCCTTTAGATGCATGACCTATAAGTGCCCAAATGAGATGAAATTTATTATATAGTATGTTCTTAAGATATTTAAGAAGATTAACAATTTAGATTTTTCAAAAACTTACTACATCTTTGAAAACGACTGAGGTGTACGGTGTCTCCGGTACACTCGAGTGTACACTAGCCTGACTCGTATAGAATCAGGCTAGAATATAAATACTGCACACAACAATATAAAACACCCAAATAGTTTATAATACAACTATAAAACAATGACTATAACTATATAATATAGTAAACAATATACTTGTCTATAAAATAATAAGTGTATATAGATGACACAACAACAATTTTGTATCACATATTTACATAATTAAACAGTAAACTTAAACAGTAGGTTATCAATTATCATAGATACCTTACAAACATTACCGCAGTACATCTAATCAAAGTATGCATTCAAAATTAGATAATAGTTACATATAATTTACTTTGATACATAATACATTACAGCAATACCCTATTATTACAGCCTACATACAAAGTATACATTCTACATTAGAACTAGGTCTATCATAGAGCATTTAATGTATGCAAGTTTAATATATTATAGTCAATACTAATTCAACCATATAAAGCAGGTGAACGGGAAAAATGCGGGAAAAAGCGGGTGAAGCGGGCAAAAAGAGGCCGCTTTTCTTCAATCCGCTTCACAGCCGCTTTAGGGGATAATTAATTGGCCAAGGCCTATTGGCGATTAAGCGACCGCTCTGCATGATTTTTAAAACACTGATTGGTTATTTTAACCTTTTTCTATATATTTTATTTTAGTTAATGCTTAGTTCATGCTTGAACACATTACGAATGGAATTTACTTCTAATTCAACACTCTTGGATTGGATTGGTCTCACAATACAATAAGTTTAAAGGTCCAATTTTATAACTATATAAATTAAATATGCAATGATATCTGATTTATATATGATCTTATATTAGATTATTTAGAAATCCAAAACCGCATGTAGTCCCGCATACTACATATACTCTATTCAGTATGCCGTCAACTTGTACAACACACGCTTTTTAGAACCATAGTTTTGCAATGTTAGCCCCACCATCATATGCTTTATTTTCTAATCTCTTTATCAAGGGAGTTTCAAGCCGTCCCACAAAAAAAAGAGATGAAGAAATACCAATCGACCATTCGACCATAATGCATTTCAATGCATTCCAACGTGACCTCAAGCTTATGTGAAAAAATCTTAGCAATATATGACGGTCTTTGGTAATCAATGATTTGTTCATGCCAGGATTGTGGGAAAACTCACTAGACATTTGTATTCAGTTTCATGAATGCAATCCTAGAAAGTATAAAAGAAAGAAATAGAGAAACATTCGGGCTAGGCTCCATTCTCCCTCTCCGTAACCTAGAACTGCAATTTTATTTGTCTTCTATTGAAATGGCACACACATGATACTCTAGTTAGCCAAAGGAATTGTGTGTAAATTAGGCCAACTGGGCCCTTGACCTTCCTCATGGAATAAGCATCATAAATCCACAATGTGTTCTTGCTACTGAAATCCTGTTCATAAACACCCCATTCCTAATTGATTTTTCTATGGTTTAGCTGCCTCCTGTCCGATTAACCTTCAAGAAGCTAATTCTATGTCTTCTTTTATTAAGGAAATAACCTTGAATCCCTATCTTCAATATCTTCTTTAAGGCTATCAAAATGTGATAAATTTCGTTATTTGGGTTCTATTATTCAAATAGATGGTGATGTTCAAAATGACGTTTGTCACCGGATCACTGCAGGATGGTTAAAATGGAGTGCAACTGGAGTTTTATGTGATCTGAAGATCCCTCTCAGGTTAAAAGTAAGTTTTATAGAACAGCAATACGACCAGCCATGCTCTATGGGAGTGAATGTTGGGCGGTGAAGAAACAAGGTCTCAACAAGATGAACGTGGCTGAAATGTGTATGATGAGATGGATGTATGGGAAGACAAGAAAAGATCGCTTGAGAAATGACTATATTAGGAATAAAGTGGGGGTGGCGAGCATTGAGGACAAGTTGCGCGAGGGCCGACTCAGATGGTACGGACATGTGCAACGCAGACCAATTAGTGCGCCTATACGAAGCATTGCTATTGAGCCAAACACTATAAATAAAAGAAGAGGAAGACCTACATTAACACAGAATGAGCTTATAAAGAGAGATTTTGAATCTCTACATCTCAACCAGAATATGGCATATGATAGAGCTGAATGGAAACGAAGGATCCATGTAGCCGACCCCAACATAGTTGGGACTGAGGCTTAGATGATGATGATGATGATGATGATGATGTATATAATATATATGTACATATGTATGTACACACATCTCTTGTCTCTCTCCTCATATGCTCTCTCTCATGTTCTTCTCATACCCTCCTCTCTATCTATATCTCTCTCCTCTATTCCCCCCTACACCAAATACGATGAGAGTGAGTAGATGGTGTGGAAAAGGAAAATATGACCCTCCCGCGTGTAGAAGATGCACACATGATGGATGGGAGGGTGGGAAAGGTAAAAGACTAAAAGGTAAAACGAGAGGTGTAGCATGTAGAGAAGAACATGATAGAAATACTACCAGAATGAAAACCCAGTAGAAAGAGGAACACCACGGGAATGGTACTGGGTAGAAAAAGAAGTGGTACTACCAGAATGGCTCTCGGCAAGAAACCGATAACCGAAATCAATATGCAAAACAACCGAATTATAAGATCCGAATACAGAAGAAAAAAAATTAGGATAGGTCAAAAAATAACAAGATCCAATTATAATCAAGTATTAGAGGAGAGATAGACCTTTGGAGGATGTCATAACTGGAACGGGAAGTAGACTGATTGCTTCTGGCACGCCGTGTTTGTATCACGATATGTTGTGTATATAATCTGGGTTGAGAGGCAGACTCCTTATGACACGACGTGTTAGGCTGCTGACACGTCGTGTAACTCCACTCGAAAATGACTGACTCCTTGCAACACGTCGTGTGGAAATGCGACACGTCGTATCAAATGTCTGAGGCGTAAACCAGACTTTCGCGACATGCCATGTTGGATGTCAACACATCGTGTAAATTGCAATTTGGCAAATTGGAAGATGACAGACTCTCGTCGATACGTCGTGTGATTTGGATCTGGACGAATCTTTGCGCCGCCGAGTGATTTATGGACTGCTACATGCCGTGTTGCGCCAACACGTCGTGTAGCATGCCGCCGAAGAACAATCTGACGGGAATTTGTGCCGTCAGGGAGACAAAGTACCCCGAAAATTAGCGCCATGGGTCAACGGGAATCAGCCTCGTTTTTTGTACTCCTTTGATCATGAAAAGAGGTGACTCCTTGCTTGACCACGACCCGAATCTGGATAGGAATTAGTGTTGTCTAAGGTCCCAAGAAGAGGTGTAGCGATGGAGTGATGGACGAACGTCGGCTAGGCAAAAGGCAGTAAACATGGTGGCGGTTGTTGGAGACAATTGTTGGAGCGAAAGGCAAACGTTGGTGTAGTTGCTTCAATGGCGACGATTGTGTACAGAGTTGCTTGACGAACGGGTCTCGGGGAAAGTGCCGACAAACAGATAGATCTAGATGGGAATTTGTATCGTCTAGAGACTAGGATAGAGTGTCGAGAAGGATGGTGCCGGCTCACAGATAAATATCTATCTAAAAGAGGAAGATGATGCGATCATGGTGGTTGGGATGCGTCTGGCGGGCGGCCAACTAAGCCATGGAAGGAACGGAGGCCGCCTGCAGGCAGGCGATCTCCTGTTGTTGCTCTCAATAAGGAGAGGCGACGGCTAGGGCAGCATGAACATGGAGAGAGAAGAGGGAAGCGGAGGGGCAGCAGCTAGGATTCGATTCCCAGGGTTGTTACGTTCATACTATGTGGACAAGTGTATTCATTGTTATATTAATATGTACACCCCTGTCCTATATATATAGGAAGGGAGGCAATTACAAGGAAGCACACAGAAGCAGACTAAACCCTAATGGGCCATGGGCTAACATGTCCATGTACATAATAAATTGATTAACCTATTAACTAAATAAGCTAATATTCTAACAGAAATAGGTGAAAAAGAAGTCCAGTAGACGCCTAGGCTTGTGCCCGCATACCTATGCTCCATAGCAAGTTGATTGAAGTTAATCATCACCATCCAAAGAATCGTAATCACGAATCTCTAGTATAATTTGGGATCTTTCAAATACATCAACAACCGTTCAAGAATTTCTTTGTTCTGCCCTCGCTTTCCTGCACATCCTTTTTGTCCCTTTTTTAATGTAGATTAAGGTTCAAATAAGTGACATCATAATGAATAGGATTGTGCAACGTATTGGTCCACCAGTTATTTATGACTCTTTTAAGGCATATATGTACTTTGTTTGTTGTTGATTTTTGTTTAATGGCTTCGATTTAACAATTGGCTTTTAATTTTTGTTTAATGGCTCTGCTTTAACAATTGGCTCACCAACACTAATAATCGCTTTACCATTAATCCAAAACTCATGTCCTTGGATGATATTTTCAATTTGCACACCATCTGTGCTTTTAAATAGAGGGAGTTCTCTCCATTCAGTAGAAGCAATCGTAAATCTCATGCTCTTGTATCAAAATAGAGAAAAGCACAAGACAATGTTCAAAATTTCGTCAAAATTGGTGAAATTTCACTAATTATTTCGATGCCACCAACGATCGAACATAGAAATGGCCTTACATGTCTGTACGTAGGGAATTTCGCCAGAAAAAATTTAAATTTCGACAATTATTTCGAATTTCGACGAAATTAGGTAAATTTCGATGAAAAAAAGGCCCATTTGGTCCGCATTTCGACGAAATTTCAAAAAATACATCTATTATTTCGAGAAATGGGGTACGATGTCTGCAGATTTTACTATGTGATTCCTTGGGCCTGTTAGGGGCAATCTAAGTTATGTTTCTTCTCTTCCTAACCTAATTCTACCTCTCTCTCCTATTTCTCTCACTTCTATAAAGATCTACAAAGGAAATATTTAAAAATGTGTGTGGGAGTGATATCTATGACTATGATGACCCACTAACTTTCATTTTTGAGGTCACATGATTTATCCATTATCAATCACATCTCTAACTACATGATTGTCTCCTATAGGCTCTCGCTACAAAAGCACACGACGATGAACAAAGCTTGAGTTAATCCATTAGTATGTATTTTATCACTTGTAAGCATATGGAGATTAACAGTGAGACATATCTACGCTTGTATAAAACAAAAAAACATGAGCCAATATGTAGGTATAATTAACAAGGAGGATGACAACCATCATGGTTCAACCATCCGCGACATTGTTTATGTACTACATCCTGTCATCCTACTGAGAGGTCCTACCATCCTAGATCATGCTATGTTTCCATAAATTTGTGTCTTTAAGCCTATATATTGTGCTTGCAAACTATGATGACTATTCATTCATTTCGCCATTCAATTGACCTCAAAATCTCCATCGAAATGGCCATCGAAATTGTTCAGCTTCCTTCTCTCACACATGAGGAGCCTAGGGGTGTAAACGGTGCGGGTACGGTGCGGGTCTGGCCATACCCATACCCATACCCATCTAATTTCGCGGGTCCGGTTCCGGTTCTAGACCCGCATAATACAAAACCTGGACCCGCACCATACCCGTACCCGCAATAATAGCGGGTATGCGGTGCGGGTATGCGGGTAAGCGGTTCTATAAAACATCATATTGTTTATGTAAGAGAAATGACTGTTATATATATTTAACACAACAAGATATTGTTATCATATAGTATATTAACATGTAATAATTATATTAGACAATGTTATATTCTATACAATAAAATTAATTGAGTAATTGTTTACATATTTGTAGTCATGATCATAACATTTAATTTATGTAGAAAGTAATGTAGATTAGTAGACATTTTAATTTTAAGTTTACATATGATGTTCGTTATTGTAACTAGAATAGTTAATTCTTAGTTATATGACTAGTCTCAACCTTAGAGTAGGATATAATATCAATAATTATATTAATTAGACTAGTAAAGTATGATATATATAACATATTATTTTAATAGTTACTTATGTATAGCGGGTACACGGGTCTAGCGGGTCTGGGTCCAAGCATACCCATTATTGGACCCGCTTATATGCGGGTCCAAGGGTATACGGGTCCAAGGGTATGCGGGTATAAAAAATTAGACCCGTGATAAGTTTTTTAAGGGTCCGGATTTGCGGGTCTGCGGGTCTACCCGTACCCATTTACAGCCCTAGAGGAGCCCCACCCCCTCACATATCCAATATGAAATATTATTGCATATTTGAGTAGATCTGCACTAGTAGATTGTTCTGGTAAAATTTCGCTAAATAATTCGACCATTTGGTCGTCGAAACGCCAGGAATGCATCTGTCGAAATTTCTGTTTCTGTGGCTACCGAAACGGCGTCGAAATCGGACATTTTC
Source organism: Alisma plantago-aquatica (assembly GCA_963693085.1). NCBI lineage: Eukaryota > Viridiplantae > Streptophyta > Magnoliopsida > Alismatales > Alismataceae > Alisma > Alisma plantago-aquatica. The sequence continues at coordinate 943,800,032 of OY856410.1, read as the reverse complement.
TTCCTTGGCACAAGAAGTTAGTTGTAAATCAGGTCGTCGTTGGCCTTTTCAACTCCCTTCTTAACGCAGCCCATGTTACAAACAAAACTAATTCATATCACTAAACTCTGCTGGAGAAGACCCCCAGGCTTAGGCTTATATAGATAACACGTGGGAAACCTTAATTGGCTTATTTTCGCTCAAGACCATAAACAAGAACTAAAAACTAATTAATTAAGAACTTACAAGTAAGTCTCTAACCTTACATTTAGATCCTAGAACTGAAACTATTTCATAATAAACCCTAAAGGAAAACAAAGGTCCAAAATTAACTTAAAAGACACATAAATAAAAGATAGATCATGAAACACACTAATCAAGAGCTATGAAATCCTAGCCAGGTTCTGAATGAGCATGTTGTACTGCATCACTTCCCTTAGGTCATGTTTAGTATACATGATTAAGTATCGGAGAGGATTATTTTCTCCGTCGAAGATTGTATTTGGTGTTTAATGCAACCCTTAGATTGCATATGATCTATCTGGAGTGGCTTCACATTCGAGATTCATAACGATATGTGTTGCACCCTAGTTTTCAACATCCTACCGACAATGTGACTGAGGGGATCACTTATATACTTAATCGAGTGAAATGATGAATAAAATGGCAAGAGTTGTCTTGTTTGTTTCTATTTTTCTATAAAAAAATCACACTCTTCATCTCCTTTTGTGCTCAGTCAGTCGTGGTATGGTATTTGTTTTCCTTCTTCCTCTATGGGTTTTCTTCTTCAGCATTTTCCTTCATCCTCTTTGGTACGGCGCCAACATGATCTCTATCTTCTACAAATACATTTTCTCAATTTGTTACAGTCTGCTGTGGTGACAACTTGATGTGTGTGATTTCTGGACAATGTTGCTTTGCTCTTGGCGAGTTACATCAAGCGACAGCCATTCTGGTTGCAAATGAACCCTTGCAGCCACGATTTGGAAAATCGGATGCACTAGTGTGCTTGCTTGACATTGTGAGTTTTAAGCTTTATCTACATCCTTCTTCGCATGTTTTTTGGTAGGCAACTTCCAAACAAACATGGGAATGGAAAAGAACAACCTATCCAATGTCTTTCCAATGTTGTCCTATGCTTTAGCCCATCCCTTATCTTTCCCAACTAGCCAACCAAACTTGCCCATAAGTGTGTTTTCTCATCAAAAGTAACACATGTTCAAACTTGTACATAAATTTAACAATCAACTGGAAATATGCAACTGTTGGCTCGATAAGAATGAACTCATCAATGTTCATACACATTGAGTTTACACAAGTGTTGCATAGTTTGTGTTGACAGTGGAGGGTATTTTTTCTCAAGCATTTGTCATGCCGAACACATTGTCTGAAATTCATTTAACCACATGTTTGGAACCTTATTTCCTCAATGCATCTGGAAATAAAATCAAACAGATACGACATGACCAATAACCTAGATTGACTTATACAACCATACCCCCTTGGGGCATGGTACTAGCATATTGATATGTGGGAGGCTTGTCTTGTATTTGCATCCATCGCTCATAGGTGTACAACCTAAATATCTCAACTAGTCTTCATAGACTTGACATACTCATCCACATCACCTATAACTTCCTCCAAAGTGTTGCCCCATTGTTTTACTGCTAGGAGCTTCATAACCCGACCCATCCTTTCAAATAGCAAACACAATCTCACAATATTCAAGTTGGTAAGATATGGAAGGCCAAGTTGTTTGCTATAATGCATTTTGTTAAGAGTAAATAATTTATTATGTATATGGGACTAATTCTAATTGTCTTGGCTCATTAGAGTTAAGTTTGTTTCCTTGTACTTTCCTCCTCTCATATATATAGGAGGGGAGTTTGTCGTTTATCAATAAGAAATATCTCATTTAATTAATTAGTTTATTATGTATGTGGGCTTAATTGTCTTGGCTCAATATGGTTAAGTTCTTTGCTTCCTTGTATTTGCCTCCTCCCATACATATAGGAGAATTTGTCGTCTATCAATAAAAAATGTCTCATTAGCCTCTCATCTCATTTTAAACATGGTATCAGACATAGCTGTCTAGGCGGTTGGGCGACCATGCGTTAGCCATAGACTTTAGTCTGTCTAGGCACCTAGAAAGAGGCCTAGGTGTTACTCGGGTTTTTTTGTTTTTTTTCATTTATATGTTTATATACAATTGTATATGTATTATAATATATTTTTATAACATATAATATATAAGAGGCATGAAGAGGAGGGGAAGGAGGAAGCCGAGAGGGAGGAGGTAGGGGAGGGAGCGATGGTAAGAGGAGGACCATACTAATTTCTTCCCATTCATTTATGCTTTCCCTTTGACAATCGAGGACGACAATAAGGAGGGGAAGACAACGGTCAGAGAAGGGGAGGACAACAGTAAGAGGAGATAGGGGAGGAGGACAACAGTAAGAGGGAAAAGAGGAGGGGAAGGAGGAAAAGCAGGGGAATTAGTACACGGGGCAACGACGACAGAAACAAGGGGGTAGGATGACACTGAAAAAGGAAGAAGAGGCCATAAGAAGGGGAAGAGGAAGAGAAGGAATAGGAGGAAGGGGAAAACGACAGGGAGGACAAAGAGAAGGCTTAAGGGATGCCTGGTCTGTCCGGGCGCGCTTAGGCGGTGCTTGTAACTAAGGTATGAGAGCATTGATCCTAACCCGAGGGAGAAAAAGAGAGAGCTCCGCCAATAGGCGGCCTTCGACTCTTGTTGGCTTGGTTGCCCGCTTGACATCATCCGGACCTCCATGGTCATCTCCCTTCTTCTTTCATAAAAAAAGGCATTCTTTCATAGCATGCATGCATACCTCATGGTGTTATTGTGCTACCCTCTTCTATTTCCTGCAGACCCTTATCGAAAATCTTCTTGACGACGATGTGTGGATCCATTCCTATCAAGCTAGATGCTTTACTAGGTTGCACTGCATGATTTTCCATCGCAAGTTCTTCCCTTCTTCATTGTCTTCTTCGGAACCTTTTGTCTAGTAATCCTTTTGTTTTTCATCTATTCTAAGTCAATTTTTTCTTTTTGTTGATCGTGTCTTTCCTTTCTAATTATCGCACCTTCCCTTTTTCTTTTATTTTCCCTAATCACCCCTCGTCTCCAACCCCCTCTCTCTATATCTGTTTTTTTTCACCAACCCCTTTTTTGGCTACCAACATTTTTGATGCGGTCAACCTTTTTTTTTTTTTGGAAAAGTTCTCATTAACACAGCAAACGAACAGGGAGATCCTCCCCCTTTTTGGCACACCAACCCCTTTGACACGGTCAACTTATTTGCCTTACACTCTCTCTGCAAATTCAGCATTAAACAATCACTCGCTAAATAAGTCATCTTTTCCTATCAGCTCGATGCTTTCTTTTTACCAATACATTGCCGAATCGGCTACGCTGTGTTGGAGACAATGTTTCGTGGAAATATCGTGTATTCAGCAGAATATGGTAGAGAAGTTCCCATTAACGCAGATTGACTACATGCACATTAAAAATGGACCCCGTGTTGATTTACCTCCTCGGAGATTCCAATTTCTCCTATAACCAATGTATATATATTTGAGAAATCTTTCGAAGAGATAAATACACAGATCCTGTCGTACAATGAAAAAAGATCTTGTGTTAGTATACAAAGTGCCAAAAAAGGGACATTGCACTAATTTTTCTTCCTCTATATGTGGTTCCCCTAACCACATGGCTGAGTGTCTTTATTTGAATTAGGGATCTTTTATGTTGAATATCACAACATCTATATTCCTGTGATTTTATTTTTCCTACTGTGCCTATATAACGGTAGTGCTTTATTTCTGTCTTTTCCTTTACATACCCATTTCTCTACCAGTGTTTATACTTCCCACCTCGAGCACTCTCATGATCCTTTTCGTAGTTGGCGTGAGGGAAAGAATAGAAGTAGATGAGCAAAGGGAAGACATGAGATGAGGAGAGAAGATGACGAGAAGTCATGTCATCCGACCATGTTGTCTAGTTTTTGCATATTCATGTGTATTGTCGACGCCTACTATAGTGCATATTTCCTATAGTAGTGTATCTCAAACACATGCTCTCCTGCTATGGCGCAATATTCCTATAGCAGTGCTCTTATCCCAACTATATCGCATTATTCTTGTGTTGGTGTTTCTTGTGTAGAACTACTTCGACAACAATGGAAAATCAAATTATTACAAATACCTTCCACCGTCTATTGTGCTATGGATGCTCGTCAAAGTTTCAGAAGTCTATCTGGGAATTATTAATTTCAGGAGGAGTCTATTATGTTGTTATGGGTTATGCATTATTGTTACCTTCATCATGGGAAGAAGACCTCTTACTGCCTACTATTTGCTATCTTTTTCAGGGGAAGTGTTCAATTTTGTATTGTAAGATTGAGGAGGAGATTATTTCTAATTAGGGGAAATCTATTTTTGTATGGAATATTTTTATTTTTTTTCATGTATTAACAAGTTGGGCATGTGTTTCACCCATGCTCCAGCTGGAGGGAGAGTGCTAAGAGTAATTATTTTATTATGTATATGGACCATTGTCTTGGTCCATTCGGGTTAAGTTCACTTCATTGTACTTGCCTCCCTTCATATATATAGGGGAGGAGTTTGACGTCTATCAATCAGTGTTTAAAAAGCAGCCCAGGCGCCCGCCTGAGTGGCCAAGAGGCATAACCGCCTAGTTAGGGTTTTGAGCGACCTCTCATGCGGCAGCCCATTAAGCGGTCGCCTCAGACCAGCTTAGGCCGCCTGTGCGCCCACCTGGGTCCCTGGTTTGGGCGCCCTCTTTTGGCTGCCTAATTATTGGGCGCTGATTTTTCGTACTTTTGTTTTCTTTTTTCATTTTTTTGTAGTCAATTGTTGTTGCTGCTACTATATGTCGACTTTCTATATGTGCATGACTTACTATATATGCATGTAATAGTATATACAATACTATATGTCTCTAGCAGTTTAATACATTGCTGTTGTACATTTTGTACAATATGAAACATTACTGTATGATACATTCTATTCTATTATACATTAATACATACACTATATATTTGGTTATCTATTCCATATTGTATTTCTGTACCTTTCTACCTCATATTATACATTAATCCATTATATAGTACAATATATATTCTACTGTTTATTGGATAATAATAAATTATATTAAACACCGTATATATTCTATTGTTTACTGCATAATTTACATTCATATATTATATATCTATTGCTTAGTGCATTTTAGTATATAAAGTTATAAATATATTTACTACAGTAACAATATACTATTTTGGTATTACAGCTACGACAAAAACTATTTTTGGGTGCTTTATTTGTTTTGTAGGGTGTCTAGATAAGTATAAAGTTTCCTTATAAATATATTGATTATCTACATATATGAATATTTGAGTGCTTTATTTGTTGTGTAGGGTGTCTAGATAAGTATAAAATTTCCTTATAAATATATATTTTACGACAAATATGTATATTTTTCTATTAAATTATATATGGATTAAAGTACCCGCTTTTCCAAAAAGCGCCCGCCTGAGCGCCCGCTTGGCGCTCAAGCGGCCACAAGGTGTTGTCTACACGCCTCCCGCTTCCCGCTTTCTGAAACATTGCTATCAATTAAGATATATCTCATTAGCCTCCATCTTATTTTCCACACATTTCATAATGGCCTTATCATCTTGCTTTTTCTTTTCTTTCTTCTTGAGTGAATGAAGAGTTTTGTTGTCAACGACATGAACAATGTATTAGTCAAAATCTATCAAGCCACTAGATTGTGTCGGACACACGACTTAATTAGAAGCCAAAGAACTACCACTTATAAAGAAGTATGCAATTTTTTGCCTTTTGCTAGTGAGTCAGTGACTTTAGCTTGAAATTCACCTACGAATTCAACTATTGTCTCCCTAACCGCATCAAAAACCGCGGGACATGGCTTGATGTCCTCATGATGCTCTGATAATGGATCTTTTGCTTTAAACATTGTTATCCTATTGTGGTTAAAAGACAGATGACACAATAGGAGATAAAAAATAGCAAGACAAGTAAGCAAATGCAATTAGGATTATTGTCCTTTTGTGATTATAGACATACAAGAGATATACTAAACAAATGCAAACTATTAGGCACACAACAGATAAGCAAATTGATTATGGAAATAGCAAACCACGTTATACCCACCTTGAAGCTTTCCAGGCTTACGCCTTGAGGCGAGCCTATCCCATTTGCACCTCAAGGCTTAAGCCTCGATCACTTGGACTGAGGTTTACGCCTTCTTGAAACATTTGAGGCTTGCCTCAGCTCATTGAGGCTTTGAGGCTTAGCTGAGGCACAAGCCTCAATTTTGGTTGACAATGTCTTACGTAGACTTGTATACTGATAAATTCAGAGTGGATACTGCTAGATCTTATATCCAAATTTGGAAGGATAAATCAGTTCAATCTGATATTCAATCGGTATCCTAGGGATGCCATATGATAACATCTGAATCGATCCCAACAATAATATCCACATTCGAAACAATATCAGATACAAACTGAAAATCATACATTTAATTTGCATCAATATATAGTATATATTTAAGGTTCATAAAAGTGGTATACATTGTATGCGCAAAGAGGTAATGCATAGAGTATATGTGGTATACGGGCATAAATAGTCTAATGCGTTTATATCTAAACATTGTGTTTGCAATATTTCAAAACTTAATTCCTTCATTTTTCCGTCGAAATTGTCATCAAATTTTGTCAAAATTGTTCAACTTCCTTCACTTACAAATGTAGGAGACCCCCCCACACACACACTCACATATCCAATATGAAATATTATTGCATATTTGAGTAGATCTTGGCGTTTGGATCGTCCTGATAGATTTTCATGATTTAATTCACTTATTTGGTCGTTGAGCTTGTTAGGGCCGTAAATATCAAATTTCAGCCGAATTGCAAAAATTTTTTTCTTGGCCATCACATACGGCATCGAAATGGGATATTTCATTCTCTGGGTGCATAAATGAACTATATTGTCGAGTCCATTAGACTATTACAAACTTGCAAACCTACAAGTTACGACTTAGAACTAATACTTATAGTTACAAGTTACAAACTTACAAATTACAACTTGCAAACTACATAAGTATTTAGTGGTAACTAGTAAGTAATACTAACTAGTAAGTCAGTTCATAAAAGCAGTATGCGATGTACGGGCAGAGAGGGTAATGCATAGAATATATGCAGTATACAGGCGTAGATACAGAAACATATGAGGTTTTGGAATTTTTTAATGAATCAATTATACAAAATCATACAACGATGTATTGAGTTTATAAAATAAAATAAAAAAAGAATATGCAATTATTTATATATTGATGTAAATATATTAATAAAGATGTATGATGTGTTTATATTTGTATATAAGTATATAAATAAGTTATGAGTGTCAATATGTGTAATATTTGTACAAATATTGAGATTTGTACTTATAAATGTACTAACATTTGGGTAGAGTGTGTGTATGTATTTGAATCAATCAAAAGGCGTACAAAAATGTACAAATATGTGTGTGAATGCATGTATATGTAGGTATATTGTACATATATAGATATGAATACATAAAAATGTACACACATGAATGAACAGATGTGTGTTGAAACATGTAATATATAATTGAATGTATACATATGCATATACAACTATATAAATAAATATAAAATGAAATGCACATATCCATATATGTTTGGATGTTTCAGCATAGCAGGTTTTTCAAAAAGCAGAGTTCAATTGGTTGCATATACAGCCCGTGACTGCCTATTGGATTGATCTGCAATACACAGTGCTGCTGGGTGACCGTAAAGGCATATGAGGAAGTATATGCAGCCGTGCAGACCGCTTTTTGAAACAGTGCTAGTAACTACTAAGTTTTAAGTAGCATAATTAGTTAGTAGTAAAGTAGCAACCACTAAAGTAGTAATATTGCATGTTATAATCATCACATATCAATTATAATACATTCTCATTTGTTTTCATTTTTAATTTAAGTTTCGGTCTGATGTCATTAAGTACTTGAGGCAAAAATATAAATTATACTTCTATTCAAAGTTTAAAATTTCCACGAAATTGTCAAAATTTCCACAATTATTTACATACCGATGACCATCGGACATTGAAATGCACTGTCCATCAAATTTATTCTTTGCCTACAGCTTTTTTTTTTGCACAGTTTTGTGTCTTTAAGTTTATACATTGTGCTTGCAAACTATAATGACTTAATTCATTGATTTCACCATTGAAAAACGACATCAAAATTCTCCATCGAAAATCCCCATTGAAATAGTTCAGGGTCCTTCACTCACACATGAGGAGACCCCCACCCCCACATATCCAGTATGAAATATTATTGCATATTTGAGTAGATCTACGCTAGTAGATAATTCTGGTAAAATTTCATAAATTAATTCATTGATTTTACCGTCGAAACGTTAGGAACGCATTTGTCAAAGTTTCCATCGAAATTCCAGTAAATTTCTGTTTCCGTGACCAGCGAAACCGCATCGAAATCGGACATTTTCTTCCTTGCTTCTATTAACAGTTTTTTATAAAATTAAATCATACTAATTTGTGTAAGTCTACGCCAACATTTAAGTAGGGTTACATAGGTCATTTATATATGGATCTAAGAAAATCCATTCCCAAAAAAGCCTTTTGTAGTCATATTATAAATAACTACGAGATGTTTCTTAGAATGTTAAAATAATTGTAGATCTACATACTTCATACCATTAAATCATAAATTTACAAGTTTTATTTGTAGATCATGTGATTTTGTAAAGATCTAGTACTTAGAACTTTGTTATGCTTGGATCTTCAGATTTATAAAGAAGAGGGTAGGAACAGGTGTAGATGGGCTATGGATCATGGTTGTATAGGCGGCCAGGCGGCCAGACGTTCCAGGGGGACGCCCAGACAGCCTAGGCACCCAGGCAGAGGCCCAAGCGTTTCCAAGTGTTTTTATATATTTTTTATTTTAACAGATATATGTAAAATTCCTGAAAAATGCAATCCTTACACATAAATATATAAGATAAATACGTAATCAATGTACATAATATAACACTATTATGTAGAATTTAGGCTAAATCAAAACTAACAGAACTAAACTAGAACTGGTTGGCCCCAATTTGAACTCATTTGATCCAAATTTGATTACAGTTGACTTAATTTACCCTAATTTTTGCCTAAACCAGACCAAATTTTGTATACCATGACCTAATCAATCCCAATTTCCATAAATTTTTCATATATTCGCCTAAATGAGACAAAATTGGCCAAATAAGACCTAGTCATCCATTTTAGAACAATTTCTCCAAATCATACTTGTTTCCCCTAAATTAGACCTAATGTGCCCAATTTTGACATGATTTGGCCTAAATAAAACCTAATTTTGTATATTATAATCCAATCAGACCTAATTTCCCCAAATTTTCCCTATATTGACCTAAACAACATCTAATTTGGCCAAATTAGACTAATCTCACCATATCAGACCATTTCCCCAAAATCAGACTTGTTTTCCCCAAATCAGACCTAATCTACTCAAATTTGACATAATTTGGTCTAAAATCAAACCTAATTTGCATATCATGACCAAATCAAACCTAACCTTAAATTTCCCTATGTTGATCTAAACGAGGCCTTACATGACCAAATCAGACCTAATTCCCCCAAATTAGACCTAATTCCCCCAAATCAGGCATGCTTTCCCCCAAATCAGACCTAATTTACCCTAAATTGACCCCGTTTGGAATAAATCAGACCCAATTTAACCATAAAATGACTCAATTTGATCAAATTCAGATCTAATTTATGCTAAATTAGCCTTGAATTGGCTTGATTTGGGCCTCAAAAGGCCTTAGGAAACATTTTAGGTCAATTAGGGGGTTGAGCGCCCAGTTTGAGGCGGGCTGACTTAAGCCTAGGCGCCTAGGTGCCGCCCAGGCGGGCGCCTGTACAACACAGCTATGGATAGGGGAAAATTACATTAAAATCAAGAAAAATAACCTCCATGAGCAAGGGATTAAAAAACCACCAAAATGCACAAGTTTTAGCACCAGCACGCCGCAAAACACTATTTTGTAAATGCCAGGACCAAACTTTCCCTATTTTTGTGAAAAAAATTTGACTGGTTTCACGAAACGAAGGCCCAACTAGGCTTTTTGGTGTGAAATTACCCCATTTTGCAAAATTTTGAATCTACTTGTGAAAGTTTGTGAGAAATTGCCCCCCCCAATCCCAGTATAACTGCATTCCGATGTCTGGTTGGCCAAAAATCAGATATTTCAATCAAAATCTAGCAATTTGGAAAGAACTATCATTCCACAAAAATTTTGAGAAATGCATTCCTATCAACACAATATTTTGACACGATTTTGATGACCAAATAAAGGAATTAAGTCACGAAATGTTACGACGATGATCTACATACGTGAATACACCTAATTATGCCATAATGTCATATATGGACATTGAATGGGGTTTCTCCTACAGGTGTGAGTGACAAGATACAAAACTAATTAGATGAAGATTTTGACTACATAATTTATACATCTATATTCTTATGGAACAACATGTTATATCTTATATCTTGCATGCAATCAAATAATACATAATGATTCTCGTTTTGTTCAGATTTTTTTAATGAAATTACATACCAAAAATTTTTGAGAAACATACGTGAATTTCTATATCAGGTAGCTTCCAAAACCAAAATCTCGATCGATTTTGACATTTAGTTCAAATTTTAAACTATAATGAAAATATGACATCTAAGTGTTAGGATTCAAGAGGGGAGGCATTAAAATTTCTTGTAATAGTTAGGTAAATCAAGTATCATCTTTGAGTCTCTATTTAGTTTTTTTAGCTATGGATGAGATGACAAAGAATTTTGTAATTATACTCCTTGGTGTAAGTTAATTGTTGAGCAGCACGGGGGCCCTCATGAAGGGTCCTGGGTTCGAATCCCCCTGGTGGTACTGTTCGGAATTGTTTCTCCTGTAGCGCATCCGACCTGCGTGACTTAATGGGCTATGCTCCTTATGGGATGGGGCTGAGCTCCCCAGGTTGGGCTCGGTGCAAGCCTTACGAGTCTCTTGGGTTACCAAAAAAAATTGTTGATTTTGTTGTGTTGATTAATGAAATTACAAATGAGTGGACTATAATCTAAGACGGTTGAGACTTATTTTGAGATTGAAAGGTTTTGAGATTAATTGATACAAAATATATTGTACCAATTGAACTAATGTAAATGAGCAAAGGAGGGGAGTCAAGTTGGGTCGAGCATATATCGCTAAACGTGATAAGTTTTGTCATTATTCCTATAAAAGGTGTTATAAAAAAAGGACCCTCTTAGATCAAATCAAGGCAAGTTTTATAAAACAATTATATGCCCCAACCATGTTGTATAGTCATGAATGTTGGGCGGTGGAAGACTCATATTCTTGACAAGATGAATGCAACTAAAATGAGAATGATAAGACAATTGTAAGAAGACAAGGAAATATCACAATAGAAATGACTATATAAAGTGGGTATTACTAGTACTGAGACTAAACACATGAGAGTTGCCTTAGAAGGTCTCAAATCTATCACATAGCCAAATAAATGATCACCTTGAAGCAGTGAATTAAAAAACGGCCGCCTGGCCGCTTAAGCGGGCAGCAAAGCCCATCCGCCTAATATTGCCCTTAAGCGCCCGCTTGAGCGGGTTTTCAAAAAACGCCCGTTTTTTTTCCGCTTCACCTGCTTTTTCCCCGCTTTTTGCCCGTTTTTTTTAAAAAATGCTGCTGTAAGCATGTAATGTTAATTAATTATATAATCCAAGTAGTATTGAGTATAATATATGAAGCTTGTATACATTAAATGTTCTATGATATACCTAGTCCTACTTTAGAATGCAAACTTTGTATGTAAGCTGTATATAATAGGGTACTGTTGTAATATATCCAAGTAAATATCATATTACTCTATTATACTTCTAACGGTTTTACTGATTTTACTGATATTCTTGCAGATTTCGTTCATTAGTAATTGATACTACTGGTTAGTATTACTGATTTCCTTATAAATATATTTTTTATATACACATACATGTAATTTTGTATATAAATATATAAGAGTTTAAGCATCCGCTTTTTCAAAAATCGCCCACTTAAGCGCCCGCCTGCCGCTTGAGCGGCTACAAGGTCCCGTCGGCACGCCTCCCGCTTCCCGTTTTTTAAGACATTGCCTTGAAGTAATGTTAATGATGTAGGTAAAGTATAAGGGGCAAGGGGTAGACATAAATTAATTTGAGGAATACTAATAACATGAGCATAGACATAAGAATTTAAAAAAAGACAAAGTTCAATGGGAAAAGAATCCATGTTAGCATTAAGGACAAGATGTTGATGTAGCCGCTTGATTCTATCTACCACTTCCAGATGCTCTCCATGTTTTCAAGCTTCCATTGTGGTGATTGATAGGATTAGGAGAGAATTCTATCAAAAGAAGAAATTATGTTAGACGTTGTTGGCATCTAAAGTTCATAAAAGAGTTTACTTAACCAAGATTCATGGAGGATGAAGATTAACTTTTATTTAGGGTTGTAATGGAAATATAAGAAACTTACTAGGGGTCGTTTGTGTTTCAACATCTCGAGTACCGGTATTTTACGCCTAAATCATATGTCGGTGAAATCCCGCTCGCACCATTAAGCGGCTCTTGCTGCAGAGTTGATGAGCCCGACCACGTTCGCTCACACCCCATCTGACGGAAACACAGCGATCTGAAAGTCCATTGATTTTGACGAGTTTTGGGAATGCCATTTTTGGTTATTAAATCTGAAGTATACGGTACTTATAATCACTACCTAATAGATATAATACAGCAGCAGCAGCACAAGACTGCCGCATTTTAAAATTTCTCTCCCAAACTAGACCCTAGTGTTTGAACATTCAACAAATTCTAAGTTGCTAGCTTCTTCAACCAAATCTTGATGAAAAACTTTCCTAGATAAATATTATTCGATCATGCATGCGATTTTTTAACAATCTTGACTAGAAAAGATGGCAGAGGAGGCTATCCTACAATGATAAGTGGTGAGCTCCCTGCTCTCATATTGTTTCTGGCTATAGGTTACATCAATCAAAGACTCTTTTCAATGGAGGGGGTATACAGGCCATCCACTCACTTAAATTCAAAATGATCAAGAAAAAATAGCCAATGTGCATTGAGAAAATCATTATTCAAGATTATTGGGGCATCTTTTCTCTTGACAAATAACTGAAGATTTTGCAATAAAAAATAGATAGTTATGATGGTCGAGGGAGGGGATCCATAACTATACTTTGTCTTGGTGGTCTTTCAAAGCTCATGTACATTTTTTGGAAGGGTGTGTGATATGGCGATCTCGTCATAGAAAGTGCACTTATCCACCTATAAAGTTGTGGTATTCACCGAGTTCAAGTTGGTGATGATCTTTAGACAAGAGGTGTATATGCCATGGTTGGCTTGTTCATGTCCTCCGTTTGCCTGACGGAAAGGGAACTAGAGAAATGGCATCTCAAATTCATTTAGTCCAATTGGTGTGGTCAAAAGAGAGGGCACAGTAATGCTTCTTGTTGAGCAGAAAATCTGACTAGGGATAGGGAAATTTGATTTTATTCTATAAGTGGACTATAGGATTTTAATATCACATTTCTATGCTTAACGTTTTACCTCTAAGAAAACAACCTGATATTAAACAAGCGTTACAAGCCTATATTCAACACAAGTGATGCAATCCACTGTCCTGTACCTACATGAAGTGAATACCTCATTTCATAGATTAAAGCAGAAGGCATAAGTCCTTTATATATTGACCTTTGCTTTGCAATCACGTGGTCTATCTGCATCATATCAGGACCAGATCAAATTTCTTTGTGCAGATCGACACAGTTGTTAGATCTAAAAGAGGCCATAACCTTTGTGAGATGTAACTTTGTATAGTTAGGTAGAATTCCAGATATTATGTGGCTTCATAGTTGATTTGCTTCCTAAGAAGCCAGAATGCTAAGACTTTTCAAGTAGGGACAACTCGTTGCATGCATGGATTCTGTGCTCTTGGAGTCTACAATAAAGAAAGTACAACATTGACTTTTCAATAGGAAGATTTTACTAGACATGTGATCTAAGTACAAAGGTCATTCCATTGTCTTTAGTAAAAAGCTCCATATGTCCATTTCTATTCCTTGGCAAGGAGTCACAATCATAACAGTTTTAAGATTAAGTAACAGCCATGAGCAGCAGCATGAACATTATAGCTTACCTTCTTCAGTATGTTGACTCTGTCATGCAACACGTCAAGAGCTTTATCGTTGGCCTTATCATCAATGTCCAGAGCTGTGAAGGATGAGGATGGTCGGATTCTACCTTCCTCTATACTGTCCAGAAGGGCGACCCTGCTGCTGCGGTGGTCCCTGCAGATCAATTTGTCAGCTCAGGTTGACCATGAACTGGATTGCATTGATAACTGGAGATGGAGAGCTGAAAAGGAAAACTCGAGCACAGGTCAACCTGCGACCAGACGGAGTTCCCGCAGGGATCACCGTTTCGGGGAAAATACAACTACAACGCCGGGGGAAGGGCCGTCGAGGGAAATGCCGGTTCTCCGTAGAAGAGCCAAGGACGGAAGAACGAAGGTGGAGGGTCGATTCCAGTGGACAGGAACACGGACAAGGAGAGAATCGATGAAAAATAGCAATCCACCAATCCTACTGAGCTAAATGGGATCTCAAACAAAGTATATGCGCATGGGAAGCTTTCCCCTAGCGAAATAAGACGAGAACACCCATCCATCCCTAGTGACGAAGAGTAAAGATGATGGAATCATCAAAATTAATCTACTGCGCGGTCGCGGAATCGCCAAGGAGAATGTCATGGTTTGGGGCTTGGACGAAATGGTCCGCCGCGGTGCATTGAAGCGGTTGATTCGGAGAGTGAAAGTGCTGTACCTTCTGAGATTCATGACGATTCAAGTGTCCCACAGCCAGTCCAATCTTCTACTCTCTGCCGCGCTGCGTACAAAATAGACGCCGGAGGGTTGCCTGGGGATCAGCGACAGGGAAGTGGAGGAGACGTCGGTGGAGACTGGTAGAGGAAGCGCACGTTCTCTCGCTCCCTCCAAACAGTCATACCCACGACTGTAACGCGGCGGCGAGGTGAACCGGGACGTTAGCCGCGGAAGCCGGGTTAAACGTGGCTGGCACGTGCAACTCGAGAAGGTAAATCCAGCAAGCCAACTGCTGGGTGCTGGTCCGCTGGGGCTGAGCTGGCCGACTCCCAACTTGTCCTTTGCACCCCACCCCCCTGACGGAAGAAGCCCCCAACATAAATGTGACTAGTGGGGTTGGGGCACTTGCACCCGCGGGAACAAGTTATGAATTTGGCCGGACTGTATTTAAAGAACGTGCAATTTCTAACTCACGGTTGTTTTGGAAGAGTGTAATTGATACTTATTATTACATTTAAATGTTCAGTTTGCAATTAATTATTTTGTATGAATAATGAGTGTAGTACGATGTAGTCGGTTGGTTTCGGTTTGTTTCCAACCTCACCCACTACTGCAAGACTCGAGAATCAGTTTGTGCCTTAAAGTTTAGATTTATGTTTGATCTGTTTTACATTGTCCAATAACATCATACTATCACTACGTTTTCCAGCTGAACGTAAATCTATCTCAAACTGTCAAAGTCAGCCACAAAGCAGTTGTTGATCATGCACAAAGAAAACAATTTGGGCACAATCCATTTTTCATGGTCGCTCGGCGTTGGGGCTTCCCATGTTTTATGTAGATCTATGTTGTACAGTTGTCCATAAAGCCTCTACTCCACAGACATCGCAAAGCATCTATCCATCTATTGTTTGTTGCCGGTCTCTTCTTTGTAACCACACTTGATATGTTAGTGACGGGCGTTAGTTTTTGGTGCGGTACGTTCACTATAGTCTACCATAGTTTTGAACTACCTTCAACCAAGCATGAACGAACAGAAGAGTAGGGTTAAAGCTACTTCCTACCAAACAATAGAGATGTAGTTCAATAATGTGTTTCGTGTTTGTAAAATCATGTGGCATCTTGCAAACATTTACAAAGTAACAAGTCCTAGTCATGTTTCCTACATCGGGTATGGTGTGCAATATAAACGGTTAATGTTGATTTGTTGAGGTGACAAGAAATTATTTATTGGGCATGTAGGCTCCGACTGGTTTGATGTAAATTATAAGTTATGTGAAATTTAGTTCAAATTCTGAAATAAGTTCCAGACTTTCATTTCTTTGGTTTATCATGTGTGTGGATGTAGAAATCCTTACAAAAAGTTGTTGATTTTTATTGTGATGACCGATGTGTTTTTTTGTGGAATAATGACTACGTAGCATCAGAGGTGGGTACCATAGTTATTCGCAATGATTACGTCGATAAGTGGAGCATGAGTCATCATGACATACGGCAAATAGTTCCAAACTAAATAAATAAGAGTGGATAAAACAGCGTGGAGCATGAAATGCATGTGTAGTGTATTCCCTTTATTTAGTGTTGATGGTCCGATTGCGGTTGAATATATATCATATCAATGAAAGTAGTTACTATGTTATTAGAAGATATATTTTTGTCTTATCTTTATTTGTTTAGAATAAACTATTATTGATAATGTTCAATTACAAGTGAACTCTGATATCTATTCTCTAATGGGCCTTTTATCTGCTTATATTAATGCCAAACATATGGTTGTTGTGAGAATAGTTTAAATTGTTGACCATGTCTTGTGTGGTCCTCGACTTCAAGACTATAGTTTATGTTCCTATTTCGGCTAACAAGGAGTCACAATCATGATTTTAGTATTATACAAAATTATGGAATCAAACTTGAGGCTTGAATTACTTCAGTCTATCTAATCACTCGCAAAAGACCATATTATAAGTTATACGACAATCTTTATGTAACATCTCAGGATTTGATGTCTCAAATAAAATGATCTTATAAAGAATGATTGGACTATCTGTATCACCAAACTGCATTTTTAGGACATTCATTACTAAAAAATTTGCAGTTAACCCGATCTAAAGTAGTACTAGGATGGATGACTTGTCAGGAAGTTGATCACATGTTATGCATGGTGAGGACAAAGCACCCAGATGAGACCAATAATAATCTGTGGGGCCAATCATCATTCTCAAAACTCTACCTATAACCTTGGACAATGGGTTTGTAAGTTACAAATAGTATCAAAACTAGTTCTTCTCCAGTAGGTGAAGCCAATATGGGCATGTGGTAAGTCTTGTGTTGCACAGTCGAAATATGTTAAAAAAAGGATGTCTACACTGAGGCAAGATAGAGATGCCCTTGCACTTGTATTTGTGATTGAGAGTTGGATATACAAGGGACATTATGGGTCCACACTGAAATAGAAAAGTTTATTCTACCTATATGGGTACTTATTCTACCTACACAGGTAGTGTGTCTTATGTTCCTGTGTCCTGAAAATTAATTATTAGGTTTGAAAAGTAACTATTTGGAAGAAGAAAAAAATAAATATTAAACCTAATTATAGTAATGCCAAATACATAGCAAAAATTCCACTTGAGTATTTTAGTGTACAATTAGGATTATCACTTCTTCAATCAAATCATTATGTTCTATATTAAATAGTTAATTTTAAACCAAATAGTTACTTTCCTAACAATACTCACAATTAGATATTACATAAATTTCTCACAGTAAGAAATGAGAATTTCATAGAGTATATCAATTGCTCCAACCAGAAAGTTAGTATAAAATGAGAGTGGTTGGAAGACACACGTGAAGGAAAATAATTAGTAATGATCGACCTATTGCTCGTTATTGCTCATGGCTTTACATCGTTGCCCTATTACTTTTCTAAATGCTTCATAACTTTAATATCCTTAATTAAAATGGTATACATGCTTACCTAGATGAAATGGGAGTTTGTGACATTCTGAATTTGCACACTGAACTTATTTTGAGCTACAATATGTTAATAATAATATACTAATTTCAAACCTAATATTGCACTTTCCTAATTTATGTTGGATTTCCTTTTAAAAGTCTTTGAATATTGTGAACGTAGTGAATTCTTACTATTATGGTCTAATTCGAATAAATCAATACCCACATTTTTATATGTAGACTAGTTGTGACTCAATGGCTTTGGAATCATAATAAAATTAAGATATTCAAATTTGAAATCAACGGAGATAGAATAAGTAGTTAATTGCAGTACAGTCTAATATTGAAGAGTTGGTATATTTAGAAATTGGTGTAGTATAATTTGGACACAAGGCTAAATTTGCATGGTAATTGGAGTTATTTGGTGGAAGTTATAAAATTCTGAAAGAATGAGCTATTAAGGGTTTTAATGGTAAATAGTGTTAAACATAAACAAAAGAGAGGGGACCCATATTTCTCCCTGTAACGCCATTGACCGGTGGTTATAGAGAGGAGACACACGGTTTCTCCTCTGCATGTAGCGACATTGTATCTTCCAAAATAGTCCCCTTCTCTTAGCCTTCCTACCCTCTAGAACATTATTGGCACACCTTAACATCATTCAAAGCCCTAAATGGCATCGACATGTCTGAATCTACAAACTAGAAACAACAGAGTAGTGGTTAGCCGTGTTGGCCACCTCCTAACGATCAACTCAGCTGTCAATAACTTCTTGCCACTCCTCCTCATCACTAATAACTCATTGAAACCCTAGCTGTAAGGAGTGGGACCCACTAGGGGGACCACTCCCTATCAACATTATCATGAGACCGCCATAGCAAAACCCATTTATTGAAATACGATAAATAGATAGAAGGGTAGCTATATTGTTCTCAAAATAACATGGTAAAATGAGCATAAAGCAAAAGCAGCGGAAAGTAAAGAGTTTAAGTTATTACATAATCCATTTATTTCTAAGAACTTGTCCACATGGACATAAAAGAAAACACCAAAGAAACTAGACTAATGGGTCGATTGCAGAGGGCAACCTAGGCATCTCAGAAATTTCACGAACTACTACTAGACAGGTTCCTCGAACACCGGGTCCTCAAATGTAGGCTCCTCCTCTAAGGTCACCACGGGCTCCTCTTCACCTGGGTGGAAGGGGACATCACCCAGAACAAGGAAACAACAAAGAGGTCAGCAAAGGCTGAGTATGTACATATATAAAACATTCTGGACATTATATAGGATTACAAGTGCAAAAGAGATGTTCCCACAAAAAGAGGGGGCTATTTGCAATTAGGTATGTTCAAGAGAAAAGTAACAAAAGAAATGAAGCAAAAGAAATGAGGCATATTAAATTCAGATTACAAGCATGATAATAAAAGAGTGTCTTGCCATAACAATCATCCACAAATTCACATTAAAATAATAAATATTTGCATGCATAACAATGTAGACTAAATATACCTAAAACAGGGCCATAACACCATAGGATCATGGCCTAAAAGCAAACAAGGGTGGAAACGCACACCCCGGGCGGAATACGCACACCCTATATAAATATGGTTGTACATAAGTACCGCTATTCTAGATATTCTACTCATACAAGCAGCATGCTATAATAGAGTGGCAAGACTTATTATTTTAGTCATTTTCAATAAAGGCAACATGACAGGAGGGGTCCAATGACCCAAATGAGCATATTAATATAAATATCACAGAAACAAAAAGGAATTCATATCTGGAGCAATAAATGTCCAAGTATTTGGAATTTGAAAGGAATTTACAATTCAAGAGATGCCTCATTAAAAGATATATGGATTTCAGTCATTTAATGCCCAAAATAAAAATAGAGAGTGTACATACCTCCAGTCTTGATTTAGTCAATTTAAAAATAGCACCTAGGTCTGAGCCAAAGATAACACCACCACCTAAGCATAAAATTATATTTATAGTTAATATCATATCTTATGTAATGATTTACCCCACTAAAACACTCCACTGATATCATAGAATTGGGTCCCGAAGCATGTAAAAGATACTCGGAAAATCCTCGTGATTCGAAAGCACACACTCACGCACATATAAATCTCATATAAATTGCTAATTTGCTAATTGACGATGTGATGATTTGCTAATCCATACCCATCCCTGAATTCCTAATTAAATGAAATAAGGCAAACAACACCTATATTCTCCCTTTTCCCCAAACACCATCGGCAAGGACCTGCGATTTAATAGTATTGGGCATCTTCCCTGGACTCGCGATGGAAATCACGGCTGCTAGCTTGTCAGACAAATTAAGGAAAATCACTAGTATCGTGAATTATTGATTGCAGAAGTAAGATCCTGAAGGCAGACTCACCGCTGGTTCATCCCAGCCTAGACAGGTCACTATCACGTACACAGAGTAGCACCAGAATTTGGAAAACCCAGAGTCAAACTGCGGCAGAATTCTGGCTGGAGATAAACCGAGAGTCCAGTGGGAACCTTGTTGTCGTGTCTCATTGTCATCACCCTGCAAGGGTCAGGCATAACCACTGGCCTATAGGGTATTGCGTAAGACTGGGCTCCACTGGTAGTTGGCCATGGATTAGCACAAGAACAAGCAAAATCGTACGAACCAAAACGCGACCGAAAGGAGGCCAACACAAGAGGTAGGTTGGTCAAACGCTTCCACGGAATCGGTGTTAGGTCCAGATCTTATACCTGAGGGTAGAAGTCACTACGTTTCCCCGTTGACAAGAGTACGCACACGAGAAAATAGGGAGTTTCATCGACCTGTCGGTTTGGGTAAAATCAGTACGAACTGGAAACGAGGATCTACATCTGATGGTGTGAAGATGGTACCTTTGCCTGTAGTTTCTCCGAGACTGATACCAATAGCGTCCCCACTTGCCTCTTCGCCAGAGACGTCCGCTGTTTCGATGCGAGAAGGCAGCGTCGCTGAGGGGAATCAAAAGGATAAAACACTGGGGAAAGAGTCATTATTTGTTCTGGGGCAATCTCGCGGAGAGTGGAACTAGGAAGGGGTGGTGGCGATGTGCTTTGTTGAGAGTAGGCCATAGGTGTGTCTGCTGTTACCAGGAGGTCTGATGGGCAAGGGAGGCTGAGAGGTGAGTCATGACATCACGGCGATGTAGGTCAAACTGTGGTGAAATCAAACGAACTCGAGAAGCCAGAGAGCATAGGAGGTGGCTGGCTTCAGGGACCGAAAGCTTGCATACCAGTGGAAGTTCAGAATAGGATGAATGGTGGAGCTTGTCGATCGGGCAGACGAGACAAAATCAAGGCAAGGTAAAAGCACAAGAACAAAGAGCAATGGCCTAAGATGGTTACCTCTCGACCGATTGGACCGAGAAGGAGGATCTCAGCAGCGATCTGTCGTCCTTGTCGGAGAAAGAGACCAGCACCGGCAGTAGCTCCAAAGCGCCAATATGATCCACTGACTAAAGGGAACTAATGAGGAGGCGCCGAAGATAGATTCTAGAATGGAAGAGGTGAGGTGGAGGCACCAGAGTTGGGGCTTTGGTGAGCTCGGAAAGGGGCAGCGGCAGCTACTCGGGGGGTAGAAATAGGCCTCTCTAGCTTAGGGCTCCAAAGAGGCTAAGAAAGGGATCGCTGGACTCGGGGGATCGAAGGGAAGTTGTTGATGAGGAAAGCGTGAAGAGGTGCTCAGCCTGGCATGCGCGAGAGACCAGGGAGGCATCCCTGTGTTGTGCCTGGCATCCGCGTGAAGATCGGAGGTAGGGGATGACTGAGTCTCGCTACCCGGACCGGACCGTCACCAGCTGAACCGAGTCTTGGACCAAAGTCCAGACCGAACCAAAGAAATCAAAAGAAAATCAACCAAATATAGGTTAAAAACACACATAGCCTAATAGGGTTCAATTGAGGGTACATATGATGTCCAAAAGACCCCAAAATTTGAGGGTTAACTATTTAAGGTGTGATGATCTCAATTATGAGCTTAGATTTGTATTTTGAGGTTACTACATCTATAATTTAACCTGTGCACATTAATCATTCAATTATTGAAATGAACTAAGTCTAAATGTCAAAGATGGTCAAACTTTCCACCTAAACTCGGTTATTGACCTATATGATACCTAGGTTTATCCTAGTTCACAGATCTAGGGTAATGTGATCTAAATCATCATTATTACTTATAAGTTAGCTAATTGAGGTATTAAGATGGCAATTCCTCATGTCTTCAACTCTATGGAACACAACTCGAGTCAGACTAGGGTTTGAGGGTCAAAAGTCACCTAATTCAAAATAAAGTACGAAGAAAGATTCCCATGATGTAAATATCAAAGTAAGGGTTAAAGAAAAGGAAAAGATGTTTTGTACCTGGAATTGGGGATGTTACAACACACCACCCCTTAAAAAGATTTCGTCCCGAAATCTCAAGCAAAGAGGGAAGGGTAGGTCCGCGACATCTCTTCTTTGAACTCCCAAGTAGTTTCCTCAAGACCATGGTACTTCCAGAGAATCTTCACAAGTTCAATTTCCTTATGCTTCAATTACTTTGTTCTGGAATCTAGGACCTTCACTGGAAACTCTTCATAGGATAGATCTTCTCGTAACTCAATAGGTTCAATAGTCAGCACATGAGTAGGATCCTTCACATACTTCTTCAGGACAGATACATGGAACACGTTGTGAATCTTGTCATAAGTGGGAGGTAGAGCTAGACGGTAGGCACACTCCCCAACTCTATCCAAGATATCAAATGGTCCCACATAACGAGGACTCAACTTGCCCTTGACTTTAGACCTTGCAATAGAGCGAATTGGCTTTATCTTGAGGAACACATAATCACCAACCAAGAAACTCACATCAGATCTCTTCTTATCAGCATACACCTTCTGTCGATCTTGGGCAGCCTTCATCCTTTTCTTGATCAAGCAAATCTTATCAGTCATCATCCGCATGTCATCACTCTTCATTAGTGCTCGTTCACCCACATCATCCCAGTGTAGTGGTGAACGACAAGGTCGGCCATAAAGTGCTTCAAAAGGCGGCATACCAAAGTTGGCTTGGTAACTGTTATTATAAGCAAATTCAGCCAACAGAAGGTATTTGTCCCAAACACCTCCCCAATCCATCACACAAGCACGTAACAAGTCCTCCAGAATCTGTATTGTCCGCTCAGACTGGCCATCCGTCTGAGGATGGTACTCTGTGCTGAAACGTAGGTCAGAACCCATCTCCTCTTGTATCTGCTTCCACAAACGAGAAGTGAACTTTGGGTCTCGATCAGAAACTATCGCCTTTGGAACTCCATGCAGGCAAACAACCCAATCCACATACAATTGTGCCATATCAGAGACCTTATAGGTGCTCTTGAACGGAAGAAAATGAGCCGATTTGGTCAGGCAATCAATAACAACCCAAACCGCATCGTACCCACATTTAGACTTCAGAAACCCAATGACAAAATCCATAGTGATTTTCTCCCATTTCCACTCGGGTATCTCAAGTGGATGAAGAAGACCACCGAGACTCTGATGTTCAATCTTCACTTGTTGGCACGTCAAGCACTTTGCAACATAAGTAGCAATATCCTTCTTCATGTTTTCCCACCAGAAACCTCGTTGTAAGTCCTTGGACATCTTTGTGGTACTGGGATGAATCGTGTACTTAGACCCATGGGCTTCACCCAGAACTCTCTGTCTCATATCAGCAACATCAGGTATCCACAGTCTATGACAGAAATGGATAGCACCATCCACTCCCACAGAAAACTCAGACTGTGGTTTCTCTATCATCAGCTTCATCTCGGCCAGCTCAGGGCTATCTAACTGTGCAGTAATAACCTCAGAAATCTAGGTGGGAGTGACAGCCAAACTAGCCATCTGCACTCTCACCTTCTCCATAGAAAAGTCATCACCATCATCAGGTAGCTCAGGTCTCCAACTCGAAACCTATTCCAAGCCTCTCCATAAGAAGCAACTAATGGAAGCACAAGCTGCATCCTTCTTCCCACTCAGAGCATTAGCAACAACATTGGCTTTACCAGGATGATAAGTGATGGTAAAGTCATAGTCTTTGAGGTATTCCATCCATCGTCTCTGGCGCAGATTCAAGTCCTTCTAAGTCATCAGGTAGCGTAGGCTCTTGTGGTCACAAAAGACTTCAAATTGTACCCCATACAAGTAATGTTGCCATATCTTTAGTGCATGAACTATGGCAGCCAACTCCAGATCATGAGTAGGACAATTACCCTCATTAGGCTTCAATTGGCGTGAGGCATAAGCAATCACTCATCCTTCTTGCATAAGGACGCATCCCAACCCTAGTTTAGAAGCATCGGTGAAGATAACATAGGGTTTACCCTCAACAGGTAAAGCAAGCACAGGGGCAGACGTCAAACACTTCTTCAGTGCTAAGAAACTCTTCTCACACTCAGGGGTCCAAATAAACTTTGCATCCTTGCATGTCAGCTTTGTCATAGGAAGTGCCAACTCAGAGAAATTCTATACAAACCTCCGATAGTAACCTGCCAAGCCCAGAAAACTGCATATCTCCGATGGGTTCTTTGGTGATTGCCACTTTGTCACATCTTCAATCTTGACAAGATCCACAACAATATGTCCCGTAGAAATAACATGGCCAAGGAACATCACTTTGCTGAGCCAGAACTCACACTTGGAGAATTTTGCATAGAGCTGATGTTCTATTAATGCCTGAAGAACGATCCGCAGATGCTCGTGGTGTTGATCCATAGACTCGGAGTAGATAAGCACGTCGTCGATGAACACCACCACGAAGCTATCGAGGTAGGGACGGAAGACCCGATTCATCACGTCCATGAAGGCAGCAGGGGCATTGGTAAAACTGAAAGGCATGACCAGGAACTCATAATGCCTGTAACGAGTGCAGAAAGCCGTCTTCGGTACATCATCATCTTTCACCCGCATCTGATAGTAGCCACTACGCAAATCCATCTTTGAGTATACAGTAGCAGACTTCAGCTGGTCAAACAAATCATCGATGCATGGCAGAGGATAACGATTCTTAATCGTCATTTGATTCAGCATACGATAATCCATGCACATCCGCAAGGACCCGTCCTTCTTCTTCACAAATAGCACCGGTGCTCCCCAGGGAGAGACACTAGGGCATACAAACCCCATGTCTAGGAGCTCTTGCAGTTGCTTCTTGAGCTCAACCAGCTCAGCAGGTGCCATACGATAGGGTGGCTTGGAGATAGGTGTCGTGCTTGGTACGAGGTCGATAGAAAACTCGACTTCTCGTGATGGGGGAAGTCCAGGCAGCTCGTCAGGAAAGACGTCAGGAAAATCTCGAACCACATCAATGTCCTCTATGTCTGGTGGTGTGGAATTGAGGACGACCGATGCCAAGTAGGCCCTAGAGCCCTTGGCAATGAGCTTCTCTGCCTTGAATGCATAAATGATAAACTGTCGATGTCCTTGCTTTCTTCCTTTGATGTAGAAACACTCACCATCGGGGTGTAGCAGACTAATCTTTTTATCTTCACATAAAAGAGCAACTTTGAACTTCTTGAGCCAATCCATTCCCAAGATTACGTCGAAGGCCATCATATTGAGGATAATGAAGTCTGTCTCGAACATCTTGCCAGAAATATAAAGGTCTACAGTAGGGATTTTTAGGAAAGTAGAAGACATTTTACCCGTAGGAGTGTCAACCTCTAGGATATAGTCCATGTACATTGTTTCTAACTCTAACAAGGCTACAAGCTTAGAAGATATGAAAGTGTTTGAGGCTCCAGAATCAAATAATGCTTTTATCGGTTGTTGAAATAAGTGCACAATACCTTCAATAACTCTGTTATCATCAGTGGCTTCCACGACGTCCATGGCAAAGACACGTCCTGCACGTTTCTCAATAGGTGGGTGACGTCCTTGCTGATTATTGTTCCTCGGTGGTTGTTGCGGATGAGGTTGTTGTTGCGGCTGCTGGGGTGCTCACGGCTGAGCTGGTGCAGCAGCTCTCTGGAGCTTGGGACATTGTGGCCTGATGTGACCCGCCTGGCCACACTTGTGGCACGTCAAGTGCCTCACATCTGGTCGAGCTACAGGTTGCACTATAGGGCACCTGCCAGGAGGGTGGTGATGCTGGAAGCAATTGCACTTGTCACGACGATCATCACTGAAGCTCTTTCTCTTGCTGGGACTCTGAGTCGAAGGTTGAAAGCCTGGATAAGCCTCCACAGTGAGGGCCTTATCCACCATCTACTGGAAGGTAAGAGGGAGCTGTGGAACAAGAGATCGCCCAAACTGGTAGCTCAGTCCCTGTAGAAAGAGTGTAGCTCAGCGATCCTCTCCAGGACCTATAGCATAACACTCCAAAAGTAGGAACTTCTGAACATAGGCAGAGACAATCATGGTTCCCTGCTTCAAGCTATAGAATTCTGCCTCCTTCTTCTTTAAGGCGGCGGCGCAGACGTACTTCTGGTGGAAAAGAACCAAGAATTGTTCCCATGTCATGTTTGAGGCGTCGCGAGTGCGGGTGACCCCGTTCCACCAAACGCGTGCTAGCCCATCCAACACGTAGGTGGCAATGCAGACCTTCTGGTGAGGAGGACACTCCATGCCCTCGAAGGTACGCTCGATGGCCAAGACCCAATCGTCGGCCTTATCCACCATCTCGATCTCTCCTTCGCTCTTGAAGTAGGGCGGTTGTATCTTGATAAACTCCGTGAGGGAGTACTCTTTGGGTTTCTTAGGAAGAGGAATGGCGTTGACTCGCCCCATCACAGAACTGGCCAAAAACTGGCGCAGAACCGCCAATTCTTGCTCGGCGATAAGCGGAGGTGGAGGAGGAGGCTCTGAAAAAGGATGAGGCGTGGTGACGACCTGGTGGCCCCCAGAAGTGGCATGAGTATCCGGTGTTATCAACGACAGCTCGATGAGTGGCATCCCGAACTATGGGTTCAGCGGTGTAGTGTACCCATCTCCTTGTCTCTCACGGGACTGGGAGGACTCACCATGCTTGTCCCCAAACAGGTCGGATCTCCTGAAAAGGTAGATAGGGATAAGAATCCTAAGACAAAATTTTGAGATACTAGATTGCTGACTGTTATAGCTCTGATACCATTTTGTAAGGAGTGGGACCCACTAGGGGGACCACTCCCTATCAACATTATCATGAGACCGCCATAGCAAAACCCATTTATTGACATACGATAAATAGATAGAAGGGTAGCTATATTGTTCTCAAAATAACATGGTAAAATGAGAGCAACAGAAAGTAAAGAGTTTAAGTTATTACATAATCCATTTATTTCTAAGAACTTGTCCACATAGACATAAAAGAAAATACCAAATAAACTAGACTAATGGGTCGATTGTAGAGGGAAACCTAGGCATCTCAGAAATTTCACGAACTACTGCTGGACAGGTTCCTCGAACACTGGGTCCTCAAATGTAGGCTCCTCCTCTAAGGTCACCATGGGCTCCTCTTCAACTGGGTGGAAGGGAACATCACCCAGAACAAGGAAACAACAAAGAGGTCAGCAAAGGCTGAGTATGTACATATATAAAACATTCTGGGCATTATATAGGATTACAAGTGCAAAAGAGATGTTCCCACAAAAAGAGGGGGATGTTTGCAATTAGGTATGTTCAAGAGAAAAGTAACAAAAGAAATGAAGCGAAAGAAATGAGGCATATTAAATTCAGATTACAAGCATGATAATAAAAGAGTGTCTTTCCATAACAATCATCCACAAATTCACATTAAAATAATAAATATTTGCATGCATAACAATGTAGACTAAATATACCTAAAATAGGGCCATAACACCATAGGATCATGGCCTAAAAGCAAACAAGGGTGGAAACGCACACCCCGGGCGGAATACGCACGCCCTATATAAATATGGTTGTACATAAGTACCGCTATTCTAGATATTCTAGTCATACAAGCAGCATGCTATAATAGAGTGACAAGACTTATTATTTTAGTCATTTTCAATAAAGGCAACATGACAGGAGGGGTCCAATGACCTAAATGAGCATAACAATATAAATATCGCAGAAACAAAAAGGAATTCATATCAGGAGCAATAAATGTCCAAGTATTTGGATTTTAAAAGGAATTTACAATTCAAGAGATGCCTCATTAAAAGATATATGAATTTCAGTCATTTAATGCCCAAAATAAAAATAGAGAGTGTACATACCTCCAGTCTTGATTTAGTCAATTTAAAAATAACACCTAGGTCTGAGCCAAAGATAATACCACCACCTAAGCATAAAATTATATTTATAGTTAATATAATATCTTATGTAATGATTTACCCCACTAAAACACTCCACTGATATCATAGAATTGGGTCCCGAAGCCTGTAAAAGATACTCGAAAAATCGTCGTGATTCGAAAGCACACACTCACGCACATATAAATCTCATATAAATCGCTAATTTGTTGTTTGACGATGTGCTGATTTGCTAATCCATACCCATCCCTGAATTCCTAATTAAATGAAATAAGGCAAACAACACCTATATTCTCCCTTTTCCCCAAACACCATCGGCAAGGACCTGTGATTTAATAGTATTGGGCATCTTCCCTGGACTCGCGATGGAAATCACGGCTGCTAGCTCGTCAGACGGATTAAGGAAAATCACTAGTATCGTGAATTATTGATCGCGGAAGTAAGATCCTGAAGGCAGACTCACCGCTGGTTCATCCCAGCCTGGATAGGTCACTATCACGTACACAGAGTAGCACCGGAATTTGGAAAACCCAGAGTCAAACTGCGGCGGAATTCTGGCTGGAGATAAATCGAGAGTCCAGTGGGAACCTTGTTGTCATGTCTCATTGTCATCACCCTGTAAGGGTCAGGCATAACCACTGGCCTATAGGGCATTGCGTAAGACTGGGCTCCACCGGTAGTTGGCCATGGATCAGCACAAGAACAAGCAAAATTGTACGAACCAAAACATGACCGAAAGGAGGCCAGCACAAGAGGCAGGTCGGTCAAACGCTTCCACGGAATCGGTGTTAGGTCCAGATCTTATACCTGAGGGTAGAAGTCACTACGTTTCCCCGTTGACAAGAGTACGCACACGAGAAAATAGGCACCAGAGTTGGGGCTTTGGGGAGCTCGGAAAGGGGCAGCGGCAGCTACTCGGGGGGTAGAAATAGGCCTCTCTAGCTTAGGGCTCCAAAGAGGCTAAGAAAGGGATCGCTGGACTCGGGGGATCGAAGGGAAGTTGTTGACGAGGAAAGCGTGAAGAGGTGCTCAGCCTGGCATGCGCGAGAGACCAGGGAGGCATCCCTGTGTTGTGCCTGGCATCCGCGTGAAGATCGGAGGTAGGGGACGACCGAGTCCCGCTACCCGGACCAGACCATCACCAGCTGAACCGGGTCTTGGACCAAATTCCAGACCGAACCAAAGAAATCAAAAGAAAATCAACCAAATATAGGTCAAAAACACACATAGCCTAATAGGGTTTAATTGAGGGTACATACGATGTCCAAAAGACCCCAAAATTTGAGGGTTAACTAATTAGGGTGTGAGGATCTCAATTATGAGCTTAGATTTGTATTTTGAGGTTACTACATCTATAATTTAACCTGTGCACTTTAATCATTCAATTATTGAAATGAACTAAGTCTAAATGTCAAAGATGGTCAAACCTTCCACCTAAACTCAGTTATTGACCTATATGATACCCAAGTTTATCCTAGTTCACAGATCTAGGGTAATGTGATCTAAATCATCATTATTACTTATAAGTTAGCTAATTGAGGTATTAAGATGGCAATTCCTCATGTCTTCAACTCTATGGAACACAACTCGAGTCAGACTTGGGTTTGAGGGTCAAAAGTCACCTAATTCAAAACAAAGTACGAAGAAAGATTCCCATGATGTAAATATCAAAGTAAGGGTTAAAGAAAAGGAAAAGATGTTTTGTACCTGGAATTGGGGATGTTACAACACACCACCCCTTAAAAAGATTTCGTCCCGAAATCTCAAGCAAAGAGGGAAGGGTAGGTCCGCGACATCTCTTCTTTCAACTCCCAAGTAGTTTCCTCAAGACCATGGTACTTCCAGAGAATCTTCACAAGTTCAATTTCCTTGTGCTTCAATTGCTTTGTTCTGGAATCTAGGACCTTCACTGGAAACTCTTCATAGGATAGATCTTCTTGTAACTCAATAGGTTCAATAGTCAGCACATGAGTAGGATCCTTCACATACTTCTTCAGGACAGATACATGGAACATGTTGTGAATCTTGTCATAAGTGGGAGGTAGAGCTAGACGGTAGGCACACTCCCCAACTCTATCCAAGATTTCAAATGGTCCCACATAACGAGGAATCAACTTTTCCTTGACTTTAGACCTTGAAATAGAGCGAATTGGCTTTATCTTGAGGAACACATAATCACCAACCAAGAAACTCACATCAGATATCTTCTTATCAGCATACGCCTTCTGTCAATCTTGGGCAGCCTTCATCCTTTTCTTGATCAAGAAAATCTTATCAGTCATCATCTGCATGTCATCACTCTTTATCAGTGCTCATTCACCCACATCATCCCAGTGTAGTGGTGAACGACAAGGTCGACCATAAAGTGCTTCAAAAGGCAGGATACCAATGCTGGCTGGTAACTGTTATTATAAGCAAATTCAGCCAACGAAAGGTATTTGTCCCAAACACCTCCCCAATCCATCACACAAGCACGTAACAAGTCCTCTAGAATCTATACTGTCCGCTCAGACTGGCCATCCCTCTAAGGATGGTACGATGTGCTGAAACATAGGTCAGAACCCATCTCCTCTTGTATCTGCTTCCACAAACGAGAAGTGAACTTTGGGTCTCGATCAGAAACTATCGCCTTTGGAACTCCATGCAGGCGAACAACCCAATCCACATACAATTGTGCCATATCAGGGACCTTATAGGTGCTCTTGAACGGAAGAAAATGAGCCGACTTGGTCAGGCAATCAATAACAACCCAAACCACATCGTGCCCACATTTAGACTTCGGAAACCCAGTGACAAAATCCATAGTGATTTTCTCCCATTTCCACTCGGGAATCTCAAGTGGATGAAGAAGACCACTGGGAAGCTGATGTTCAATCTTCACTTGTTGGCACGTCAAGCACTTTGAAACATAAGTAGCAATATCCTTCTTCATGTTTTTCCACCAGAAACCTCGTTGTAAGTCCTTGTACATCTTTGTGGTACCGGGATGAATCGTGTACTTAGACCCATGGGCTTCACCCAGAACTCTCTATCTCAGATCAACAACATCAGGTATCCACAGTATATGATGGAAACGGATAGCACCATCCACTCCCACAGAAAACTCAGACTGTGGTTTCTCTGTCATCAGCTTCATCTCGGCCAGCTCAGGGCTATCTAACTATGCAATAATAACCTCAGAAATCCAGGTGGGAGTGACAGCCAAACTAGCCATATGCACTCTCACCTTCTCCACAGAAAAGTCATCACCATCATCAGGTAGCTCAGGTCTCCAACTCGAAACATGTTCCAAGCCTCTCCATAAGAAGCAACTGATGGAAGCACAAGCTGCATCCTTCTTCCTACTCAGAGCATCAGCAACAACATTGGCTTTACCAGGATGATAAGTGATGGTAAAGTCATAGTCTTTGAGGTATTCCATCCATCGTCTCTGGCGCAGATTCAAGTCCTTCTGAGTCATCAGGTAGCGTAAGCTCTTGTGGTCGCAGAAGACTTCAAACTGTACCCCATACAAGTAATGTCGCCATATCTTTAGTGCATGAACTATGCCAGCCAACTCCAGATCATGAGTAGGCCAATTACCCTCATTAGGTTTCAATTGGCGTGAGGCATAAGCAATAACTCATCCTTCTTGCATAAGGACGCATCCCAACCCTAGTTTAGAAGCGTCAGTGAAGATAACATAGGGTTTACCCTCAACAGGTAAAGCAAGCACAGGGGCAGACATCAAACACTTCTTCAGTGCTAAGAAACTCTTCTCACACTCAGGGGTCCAGATAAACTTTGCATCCTTGCGTGTCAGCTTTGTCATAGGAAGTGCCAACTCAGAGAAATTATGTACAAACCTCCGATAGTAACCTGCCAAGCCCAGAAAACTGCGTATCTCTGATGGGTTCTTTGGTGATTGCCACTTTGTCACAGCTTCAATCTTGACATGATCCACAACAATATGTCCCGCAGAAATAACATGGCCAAGGAACATCACTTCGCTGAGCCAGAACTCACACTTGGAGAACTTTGCATAGAGCTGATGTTCTCTTAATGCCTGAAGAACGATCCGCAGATGCTCGCGGTGTTGATCCATAGACTCAGAGTAGATAAGCACGTCGTCGATGAACACCACCACGAAGCTGTCGAGGTAGGGACGGAAGACCCGATTCATCAGGTCCATGAAGGTGGCAGGGGCATTGGTCAAACCGAAAGGCATGACCAGGAACTCATAATGCCCGTAACAAGTGCGGAAAGCTGTCTTCGGTACATCATCATCTTTCACCTGCATCTGATAGTAGCCACTACGCAAATCCATCTTCGAGTATACAGTAGCAGACTTTAGCTGGTCGAACAAATCATCGATGCGTGGCAGAGGATAACGATTCTTAGTCGTCTCTTGATTCAGCATACGATAATCCATGCACATCCGCAAGGACCCGTCCTTCTTCTTTACAAATAGCACCGGTGCTCCCCAGGGAGAGACACTAGGGCATACAAACCCCATGTCTAGGAGCTCTTATAGTTGCTTCTTGAGCTCAGCCAGCTCAGCAGGTGCCATACGATAGGGTGGCTTGGAGATAGGTGTCGTGCCTGGTACGAGGTCGATAGAAAACTCGACTTCTCATGATGGGGGAAGTCCAGGCAGCTCGTCAGGAAATACGTCAGGAAAATCCCGAACCACATCAATGTCCTCTATGTCTGGTAGTGTGGAATTGAGGACGACCGATGCCAAGTAGGCCCTAGAGCCCTTGGCAATGAGCTTCTCTGCCTTGAGTGCATAAATGATAAACTGTCTATGTCCTTACTTTCTTCCTTTGATGCAGAAACGCTCGCCATCGGGGTGTAGCAGACTAACCTTTTATCTTCATAGAAAAGAGCAACTTTGAACTTATTGAGCCAATCCATTCCCAAGATTACGTCGAAGGCCGTCATATTGAGGATAATGAAGTCTGTCTCGAACATCTTGCCAGAAATACAAAGGTATACAATAGGGATTTTTAGGAAAGTAGAAGACATTTTACCCGTAGGAGTGTCAACCTCTAGGATATAGTCCATGTACATTGTTTCTAACTCTAACAAGGCTACAAGCTTAGAAGATATGAAAGTGTTTGAGGCTCCAGAATCAAATAATGCTTTTATCGGCTGTTGAAATAAGTGCACAGTACCTTCAATAACTCTGTTATCATCAATGGCTTCCACGACGTCCATGGAAAAGACACGTCCTGCACATTTCTCAACAGGTGGGTGACGTCCTTGCTGATTATTGTTCCTCGATGATTGTTGCAGACGAGGTTGTTGTTGCGGCTGCTGGGGTGCTCACGGCTGAGCTGGTGCAACAGCTCTCTGGAGCTTGGGACATTATGACATGATGTGACCTGACTGGCCACACTTGTGGCACGTCAAGTGCCTCACATCTGGTCGAGCTGTAGGTTGCACTGTAGGGCACCTGCCAGGAGGGTGGTGACGCTGGTAGCAGTTGCACTTGTCACGACGATCATCACTCAAGCTCTTTCTCTTGCTGGGACTCTGAGTCGAAGGTTGAAAGCCTGGATAAGCCTCCACAGTGAGGGTCTTATCCACCATCTGCTGGAAGGTAAGAGGGAGCTGTGGAATAAGAGCTCGCCCAAACTGGTAGCTCAGTCCTTGTAGAAAGAGTGTAGCTCGGCGATCCTCTCCAAGACCTATAGCATAACGCTCCAAAAGCAGGAACTTCTGAACATAGGCAGAGACAGTCATGGTTCCCTGCTTCAAGCTGTAGAATTCCTCCTCCTTCTTCTTTAAGGTGGCGGCGCAGACGTACTTCTGGCGGAAAAGAACCAAGAATTGTTCCCATGTCATGTCGGAGGCGTCGCGAGTGCGGGTGACCCCATTCCACCAAATATGTGTTGGCCCGTCCAACACGTAGGTGGCAAAGCGGACCTTCTGGTGAGGAGGGCACGCCATGCCCTCGAAGGTACGCTCGATGGCCAAGACCCAATCGTTGGCCTTGTCCACCATCTCGATCTCTCCTTCGCCCTTGAAGTAGGGTGGCTGCATATTGATAAACTCCGTGAGGGAGTACTCTTTGGGTTTCTTAGGAAGAGGAATGGCGTTGACTCACCCCATCACAGAACTGGCCAAACACTAGCGCAGAACTGCCAATTCTTGCTCGGCGGTAAGCGGAGGTGGAGGAGGAGGCTCTGAAAAAGGATGAGGCACGGTGACGACCTGGTGGCCCCCAGAAGTGGCATGAGCATCCGGTGTCATCAACGACGACTCGATGAGTGGCATCCCGAACAGTGGGTTCAACGGTGTAGTGTACCCATCTCCTTGTCTCTCACGGGACTGGGAGGAATCACCATGCTTGTCCCCAAACAGGTCAGATCTCCTGAAAAGGTAGATAGGAATAAGAATCTTAAGGCAAAATTTTGAGATACTAGATTGCTGACTGCTATTGCTCTGATACCATTTTGTAAGGAGTGGGACCCACTAGGGGGACCACTCCCTATCAACATTATCATGAGACCGCCATAGAAAAACCCATTTATTGAAATACGATAAATAGATAGAAGGGTAGCTATATTGTTCTCAAAATAACATGGTAAAATGAGCATAAAGCAAAAGCAGCGGAAAGTAAAGAGTTTAAGTTATTACATAATCCATTTATTTCTAATAACTTATCCACATGGACATAAAAGAAAACACCAAAGAAACTAGACTAATGGGTCGATTGCAGAGGGCAACCTAGGCATCTCAGAAATTTCACGAACTACTACTAGACAGGTTCCTCGAACACCGGGTCCTCAAATGTAGGCTCCTCCTCTAAGGTCACCACGTGCTCCTCTTCACCTGGGTGGAAGGGGACATCACCCAGAACAAGGAAACAACAAAGAGGTCAGCAAAGGCTGAGTATGTACATATATAAAACATTCTGGACATTATATAGGATTACAAGTGCAAAAGAGATGTTCCCACAAAAAGAGGGGGCTATTTGCAATTAGGTACGTTCAAGAGAAAAGTAACAAAAGAAATGAAGCAAAATAAATGAGGCATATTAAATTCAGATTACAAGCATGATAATAAAAGAGTGTCTTGTCATAACAATCATCCACAAATTCACATTAAAATAATAAATATTTGCATGCATAACAATGTAGACTAAATATACCTAAAACAGGGCCATAACACCATAGGATCATGGCCTAAAAGCAAACAAGGGTGGAAACGCACACCCCGGGCAGAATACGCACACCCTATATAAATATGGTTGTACATAAGTACCGCTATTCTAGATATTCTACTCATACAAGCAGCATGCTATAATAGAGTGGCAAGACTTATTATTTTAGTCATTTTCAATAAAGGCAACATGACAGGAGGGGTCCAATGACCCAAATGAGCATATTAATATAAATATCACAGAAACAAAAAGGAATTCAAATCTGGAGCAATAAATGTCCAAGTATTTGGATTTTGAAAGGAATTTACAATTCAAGAGATGCCTCATTAAAAGATATATGGATTTCAGTCATTTAATGCCCAAAATAAAAATAGAGAGTGTACATACCTCCAGTCTTGATTTAGTCAATTTAAAAATAGCACCTAGGTCTGAGCCAAAGATAACACCACCACCTAAGCATAAAATTATATTTATAGTTAATATCATATCTTATGTAATGATTTACCCCACTAAAACACTCCACTGATATCATAGAATTGGGTCCCGAAGCATGTAAAAGATACTCGGAAAATCCTCGTGATTCGAAAGCACACACTCACGCACATATAAATCTCATATAAATTGCTAATTTGCTAATTGACGATGTGATGATTTGCTAATCCATACCCATCCCTGAATTCCTAATTAAATGAAATAAGGCAAACAACACCTATATTCTCCCTTTTCCCCAAACACCATCGGTAAGGACCTGCGATTTAATAGTATTGGGCATCTTCCCTGGACTCGCGATGGAAATCACGGCTGCTAGCTTGTCAGACAAATTAAGGAAAATCACTAGTATCGTGAATTATTGATTGCAGAAGTAAGATCCTGAAGGCAGACTCACCGCTGGTTCATCCCAGCCTAGACAGGTCACTATCACGTACACAGAGTAGCATCAGAATTTGGAAAACCCAGAGTCAAACTGCGGCAGAATTCTGGCTGGAGATAAACCGAGAGTCCAGTGGGAACCTTGTTGTCGTGTCTCATTGTCATCACCCTGCAAGGGTCAGGCATAACCACTGGCCTATAGGGTATTGCGTAAGACTGGGCTCCACTGGTAGTTGGCCATGGATTAGCACAAGAACAAGCAAAATCGTACGAACCAAAATGCGACCGAAAGGAGGCCAACACAAGAGGTAGGTTGGTCAAACGCTTCCACGGAATCGGTGTTAGGTCCAGATCTTATACCTGAGGGTAGAAGTCACTACGTTTCCCCGTTGACAAGAGTACGCACACGAGAAAATAGGGAGTTTCATCGACCTGTCGGTTTGGGTAAAATCAGTACGAACTGGAAACGAGGATCTACATCTGATGGTGTGAAGATGGTACCTTTGCCTGTAGTTTCTCCGAGACTGATACCAATAGCGTCCCCACTTGCCTCTTCGCCAGAGACGTCCGCTGTTTCGATGCGAGAAGGCAGCGTCGCTGAGGGGAATCAAAAGGATAAAACACTGGGGAAAGAGTCATTATTTGTTCTGGGGCAATCTCGCGGAGAGTGGAACTAGGAAGGGGTGGTGGCGATGTGCTTTGTTGAGAGTAGGCCATAGGTGTGTCTGCTGTTACCAGGAGGTCTGATGGGCAAGGGAGGCTGAGAGGTGAGTCATGACATCACGGCGATGTAGGTCAAACTGTGGTGAAATCAAACGAACTCGAGAAGCCAGAGAGCATAGGAGGTGGCTGGCTTCAGGGACCGAAAGCTTGCATACCAGTGGAAGTTCAGAATAGGATGAATGGCGGAGCTTGTCGATCGGGCAGACGAGACAAAATCAAGGCAAGGTAAAAGCACAAGAACAAAGAGCAATGGCCTAAGATGGTTACCTCTCGACCGATTGGACCGAGAAGGAGGATCTCAGCAGCGATCTGTCGTCCTTGTCGGAGAAAGAGACCAGCACCGGCAGTAGCTCCAAAGCGCCAATATGATCCACTGACTAAAGGGAACTAATGAGGAGGCGCCGAAGATAGATTCTAGAATGGAAGAGGTGAGGTGGAGGCACCAGAGTTGGGGCTTTGGTGAGCTCGGAAAGGGGCAGCGGCAGCTACTCGGGGGGTAGAAATAGGCCTCTCTAGCTTAGGGCTCCAAAGAGGCTAAGAAAGGGATCGCTGGACTCGGGGGATCGAAGGGAAGTTGTTGACGAGGAAAGCGTGAAGAGGTGCTCAGCCTGGCATGCGCGAGAGACCAGGGAGGCATCCCTGTGTTGTGCCTGGCATCCGCGTGAAGATCGGAGGTAGGGGATGACTGAGTCTCGCTACCCGGACCGGACCGTCACCAGCTGAACCGAGTCTTGGACCAAAGTCCAGACCGAACCAAAGAAATCAAAAGAAAATCAACCAAATATAGGTTAAAGACACACATAGCCTAATAGGGTTCAATTGAGGGTACATATGATGTCCAAAAGACCCCAAAATTTGAGGGTTAACTATTTAAGGTGTGATGATCTCAATTATGAGCTTAGATTTGTATTTTGAGGTTACTACATCTATAATTTAACCTGTGCACATTAATCATTCAATTATTGAAATGAACTAAGTCTAAATGTCAAAGATGGTCAAACTTTCCACCTAAACTCGGTTATTGACCTATATGATACCTAGGTTTATCCTAGTTCACAGATCTAGGGTAATGTGATCTAAATCATCATTATTACTTATAAGTTAGCTAATTGAGGTATTAAGATGGCAATTCCTCATGTCTTCAACTCTATGGAACACAACTCGAGTCAGACTAGGGTTTGAGGGTCAAAAGTCACCTAATTCAAAATAAAGTACGAAGAAAGATTCCCATGATGTAAATATCAAAGTAAGGGTTAAAGAAAAGGAAAAGATGTTTTGTACCTGGAATTGGGGATGTTACACTAGTAGAACCCCAAACTATATAAACACCTCTCACATGTCAATCCACATACAACAACACTCACAACCCAACAAGCTACTAGTCATAGCTTTGTAATTGGTGATAAGAAATCCAGATATGAACCACCACCGTAAAAATCTTGTCATGCCCCTTACACATCATCTATGATATGAAAAACCATAGATAATGCCAGAAACTGCCACTGCCTCACCTTCAACCACCTATAAAAGCACCAATTGTTGGGTTTTATGGCCTCAGAGAAGGCAGTAGAAACAAAAATTTAACTGGCCATTAACCCATAATAGGATATCGCATCAATGACTATGTAATGGGAATGATGGTTTTAGTGAGATATACCTGGTCTTGGGGCTTGCCCAGTGAAAATACCTCACAACCATGTACAATCTTCAACACCATATCTTGGACGGTGTTTGTGCAGAACATGGTATTCGCCATGGACTCTGGCCTCCACTATGGACTGTGGATGACATGTCCTCTTGAGCGGCAGACATCTCCCGCCTCTACAAATAGTCTACACGAACCACCTGGAACTCCTGCCATTCTAGAAGAACTAGAAAGAAAGAGATGACCCTCATGTTGGTGTACTAGCACAAACCTGCTCTCCCGAACTCATACTACTTTTCTACAGTTGTCTTTCCCTCATTGTACCTCCCTAGTTGGGTAGCACTTGCTCGGGCTCTCTCAGTTACCAAAACCAGAGAGGACAATAACTTTGCAGAGTAACTGATATTCTGAGTTGTGTGTTCTGAGAAGCCCCCAATACCCCTCTATTTATAGTAGAGGGTAGAGTCAGGGTTCCCAGTCTCTTCGGGAGTAGAAGGATCTAAAATTTCTATGAATAGTTTGTACTGCAGTAGGCGAGCTGATCGGTTTACTAGTGAACCGGTCGGTTGGGAGTGTGAGTTGTTTCACTTCCCAGACTTGCCTGGAATTGACTTTCCTCAATCATTTCCAATTAATGCAAAGATTAATCCTTATTCCAATCAAATTGAACAAGTGAAACGTGAAAGTTTTCTTCCAACCAGGAAAATCCTTATTTACTCAGTTGGTAGGACTATGAGATGCCTAGTTCACCAAGTGAACCAGTCGGTTGGCTCACACCATTCGATCGACTCACAAGGGTGAACTGGTCGGTTGGCAGTCTTGACATTGCCATTACAATCTCCAATCGACCTGACACTCTAACCAACTAGTTCAACACTTAAGCTTGATAGTTTTGAGTCCAGTCAGTCAATTGTATGTTTAATTGAGTACCTAAACACCTTTAGTCTCAATCTAAACACCATTCATGGACAATCTCCTCTTCCATGGGTATCCTATGTGTGCGACCCTACAGGTTCCAATTTACGTTGGCAGTGAATGTTCATAACAACTTATGACATCACAAGCAATGAGCGGAATCTAGTAACTCATCATTGCTATCCAAGTAAATCAGAAAGTTGGAGAACAACTTTAACCTACAATTTGTGATTAGTGCTACTATGATCGTATAGTTCCTTTGTATCTGACATTCGAATTGAACTCAAGGCATGGAACGACATCCTCTTCAACATCTAATCCATGTTCCTTGATCTAGAGCAGTCTGTTTGAGATGCATGTGAATTCACATATCATATATTGAATCACATGAGTATGGACATACAATTCTCAGTCTCTCTTATCAAGGAGCCATGGATATCATACTCCTTGTAGGAGGGACAAATCCCATATCTATCACTCACAGTCAAGTCCCCATGTATCAAAATCACCCAATCATCACCATTATAACAACCCATGTTTCATGACTACATTTGATGATGTCAAAGTGTACCCAATCACATGTGATGAGTGTAGTGATTTCAGGTCTAAGAACCACAATCACCACCATCACTATGAGAGATGATTGTAACTACCATTCCATGGTATCCATGTATCACTCTCACGGTGGGTCTGTCTAATATACTGTTCTCTAACATATATCTGTGTGCTTGACTTGATATCACATATCATGACTAATGAGACTCTATCATCAGTCAACACACTCTAGTCTTATGTATTATTGTCATCTATTTTGCTTTCAAAGTAGTATTTGACTAGGGACATAACAAGAATGTATGTACTCTTATCATACATATGGTCTCATTATTCAGGTCCTTAACCTGAAGACATATGTCATCAAGTCACATCATTCTTTAGACATCTATAATGTATGTGTCATCATCTCATGAGTGAGACAAACGTAATAGATGGAATTACCTTTATCATTATCAAATAAAGTATAATATGTCTCATTCCAATCATCATATGATTGTCTCTCTGGGCATACTATACCAACAAACTCCCACTTGCACTTAGAGCCAATCACCCATGAATCATATTCTAAGTGATCTTAACATATCCATCATGTTTCTACTACACAAGTGCTTTTATAGCGGGTAAGCAACATTTGTTTCAAGTAGGTATATTACATGGTTCACATCCCCTCATTGTACGACAACTCGTATGAGATGGAAGTGCCATAGTATGCTATTTGAAATTCCTTTGCCTAACTAGTAGCTCTATTGTTATCACAATATTACTATTGAGTCACCAATGGTCAGAAACTCCCATAAGTTCATCCATATGAACTTCTAGATCCATACAATACTCTTTACAGTGTTTGCAACACTAAGGTACTCAGCTTCTTATTGTAGAATTAATCAATTGTTTTATGTTGGAACATTTCCAACTAACAATTCTTATTCCAAGGTCAAACACAATTTTGTCATTTTAAAAGCTTGCATTGGTGTAACTCTTTACACCCAACTATTCCTTATTACCGTAACTAAAGAACTAATCCTTTTAGTACTTCACAAGTACACAAAGATGTCCTTCATGGTATTCCAATAACTCTTACTGGAGTTTGACATATATCCATTCGTCATGTCCAATACATACAAGATAATTGGATATTTATATCATCTAGTCATACTAGATGATGATTTCATATCTTCTTGTCATGTCCAATACATACAAGATGATGAGTTTGTATATTCTTGTCATGTCCAATACATACAAGATAATTAGCTCATATTTTCTTAGCATGTCCAATACATACAAGATAAGGATATGAGTTCATACATGATAGATCCAATTATGAATGCATATGGAATATATCCATTTGTTCCTTTTTCTCTATAAGAATTGGGACACTTAGCTCTTGAGAGACTAACTCCATAGAACATGGATAGGTTTTCTCTCATCATGATGAACTCGTTCAACATTTTGTCGATGTATGTTCTCTTTCTTAGGTCAAGAAGCCCTCTTGATCTATCTCTATAGATCTTGATTCCTATCACATAGGATGCTTCCCAAAAAATCTTTTAGATTGCACTTCGTTGCCAGATTTTGTAGTATAAGGATGATACTCCCCATTAATATGTGGAATATATATATGCTCCCACTAAATTCTTGTAATCACAACATTACACCTTCATTCTGACTCAATTTAAACTCTTTGACTATCTTGTCAAGTTGAAGATCCAGTTCTGAGGTGCTTGCTTCAATCTAAAGATTGATCTATGCAGCCTTATAGACTTTATTTGCATTATTAGATTTATAAAACCTTTTGGCTATGTTACATACACATCCTGCACAATATTCCATTTAAGGAATGTGGTTTTAACATCCATATGCCAAATATCATAGTCATATTAAGCTATAATGGCAAGCATTATCTAGATGGATTTATCCATGGTAACTACTGAAAAAATTTCACCATGTTCAACACCTTGAACTTGTTAGAAACTCTTTTCAACCAACTTATCCTCCATGTCAGTCTTCTTCTGAAAGACCCAAAAGTACCCTATGGGTTTTACCCCTTCAGGTGGATCAACCAAGGTCATACTTTGTTGATGTACATGGAGTCCATCTTGAATTTTATGGCTTCAAGCCATATCTTAGTTTATGGTTCTCATTAGCTTCTAGGTAGACTGTTGACTTATCATATGATAAACTCATCTCCTTCTTGTCCATAAGATATCATATATCATTCAAACTCTAGGCATGTTCTACCAGAACCATGAGTTATGTGTGTTACTTAAGGAACTTTGAGATTCCAAAAAATTTTGTGATTCTCTTTATTTCTAGTGTAAAGCATGTGCCCAAAACAAAATTTGAAGATTTAGCTAGTAATAACACTCTGACTAAACAAGGTGTGATTCCTTCTTTCTGATACACTTATCATGATACACTATCATTGTGTTTCAGGTGGACTCCATCATGATACATTATCATGATCTTCCAGAAGGTTCTCAAACTCTTAGTTCAAAGTATCTCCAAATCGATCATATCGAAATTTAATACTTATACCAAGTTTGTTATGTACTTCATTTATGATCTCCTTGAACACTTCAAGAGATTCATGTTTGTATTTCACTAAATACAAATTATCATATCTACTGAGGTCATCAATAAATACATTGAAGTACTAGTGATTACCTTTAGCATTTATTCTAAAAGGTCTATATACATCAATATGTATAATCCTTAATAGAATAATCGTCCTCCCACTACATCTAGTGAAGAACCTTTGTCATATTGCACAATGAATGAGATTAGCATGTCTCTATTGGTTCAAAAGCCAAAAGAGTCTAGTAATCCATCATATGGATTCCAAAAATTCAATCCCATTTATGCGCTCTAGATGGCATCGCTATAGGCATTCAAGTTTGAGTTATCATGTCATTCATTACATGTGTCACACACATTTGTCTCTTTAACTATCAAGTATAGTTAGTGAGACATAGGCATTGCATCAAAGATCACATCTTTAGAATGAAACATCAGTCCATAACACTCTTACCCATACAAGATGTAAGATGTTTTCATTGATGACATGTATATAATAGCAATTCAATAATTCTATTACATACCCATGAATGTCATAATGTAATTGTAATGGTAGCAACTCTTGCTCCGCA
Organism: Alisma plantago-aquatica; assembly: GCA_963693085.1. Lineage (NCBI taxonomy): Eukaryota > Viridiplantae > Streptophyta > Magnoliopsida > Alismatales > Alismataceae > Alisma > Alisma plantago-aquatica. The sequence goes on along the minus strand of OY856410.1, from coordinate 943,756,782 downwards.
CATCTTCTAGCTTACTTCCTCTCAGCACTTGAAGTAGACATCTCTATCTCTATCATCTTCCCGAGATCCTCTATAAAGAGTTTATTTCCCTTTCCTACTTACCCCTCTCCATATCTTTAGTGATGAAGACTTGGACCCAAGCTTGGCTTCAGAACACTTCTTTACCTTGCTTTAGTCTATGGACCTCTGCTGATCATTATCACAGGTTTTTTCCTTTCTTCATTCATGCTTTGGCATCAACATGCCAAGCACTTCAGACAGTGGTTTGGCCAAGTTTATCAACATTTGATAAACTGGCTATATGATACACACAACGATTTATAGAATCATATGTTTAGTCAACTCTTGACCTATCAGAAATCACAGTTAATCTATATGCACAATCATATTGAGCATATGAGATTATACTTGATCTCCATCTGTATGATTATACTCAAACATCGCTTTGAAGACATTATACCTTTTATACTTTATATGATTCTTAAGATGTATAACCATCTCAAGAATGTCCATGCTTCAAGTTGTTTATGCAACTCATAGTTCATATAGCTCAACATAAGGTTCTTGATGTCTTAGGCATCATTAGCATACTTCAAGTAAGCATCCAATTTTAGCCTTAGGCACATTTGGAGTGGTTCAACTGGCTCTGGTCTTTCAAGAACTTTAGAGTCTATACTCACCATTGAGAACACTTCTCGAAGGTCCCAAACCATATTTGAAGTTTATCCGGTTTATGAACTGATTGCAATGATAATGTATTTGTGTTTGTCATTTGGATTCTATAAAAGAATTTTGCAACTTTTAAACTTTTTTGATTTGTTTGATTTGATAAATTTGACGATATTAATTAGGTTTTTAATTAATTATCGCTCCCATTATTTTGTTCAAATTGATAACCCTCGTGTATCAATTCAGAAGATTGCAGCATACAACCTTCTAGTGAGCCAAGATCCAAAACAATCGAGTTATTACCCAGCCAACGCCAACGTCCATAATCAATTATTAAGGTAGGTAACATTTACTAATTGCATCACATGCGATTCATGGATAGATGATATGCACAACTCTTTGCCATAGGCATCTACATGCCTCTGGAGCTTAGACTCTCTAAGAATCACCAGTTAAGTCTGACCCAAAACCCAACATGATAGATATACACTGTGCTTTGTGCAAATCTACATATCTACCATCACACTTCCACGAGATGGATGGCATACTATGCTTTGTGCAAATCTACACTTGGTCGATCAAGATTTTCATGTGTGCCGCTTATGGAAGGCATCTAAGACTTTAATATTGTATTTGAGGGATTTTGTATAAGTACATATATATATATATATATATCCAATCACCACATTATTATAGTATGTATCATATACATGCTATAACCACAACGAGAAACATACAATATCAATAAAAGTGATGATTATGGCCATCCTATTGTAATTCCTTGGAGCCACAAGGAATTACGGTCATCTAAGGTCTACATCATATGCAACATGTTGTTGATGAAGATCTTTATGCTTGAACCATTTTGGGTTGATTGCATCATCCTATGACACAATCGGCTCACCTCCTAGCTAGTTGGTCGGTCGGTCTGGCCTCCGATGTCTGGACACCTCCAACAAGCAGTTGGGCCATCAGTCGGTCGATCTGGCTCCTTTGCAATCCTCCTCGGTCCTCTAGGTGGTCGGCTCGTCTGGTGCTGAGCGTCTTCTTCTTCAATGTAATAGAAAATAAACTATCATACTTTTACATAATCTTTGGGAAACCTCGATTTACATTTGAGGTGAGCAAAGGTAGAAGAGAAAGGATCTCGAGTTATCTTGAGTTATAGGCCATAACCATGCTACACATCTACCATCAAAACCGTTTTAGGGTGATGTGTATCAATTGCATATATACCATATCATATATGTATATTAGTTTGTGGTTGCATGTGGTATTTAGTCAGATATGCACATTTGTCATTTTAAATATTCACATCGTATGCAATAAATAAATGATGATAAAATCAAAAATCGATCATATTGATTTATCCCAAAACACAGTACGTTGACGCGACTCTAATACCATTGTTGGGTTTTATGGCCTCAGAATAGGCAGTGGAAACAAAAATTTAACTGGCCATTAACCCATAATAGGAGATCGCATCAACGACTATGTAATGAGAAGGATGGTTTTAGCGAGATATACCTGGTCCTGGGGCTTGCCCAGTGAAAATACCTCACATCCATGTGCGGTCTTCAATTCCATGTCTTAGACGGTGTCTTTGTAGCTCCTGGTCTTTGCCATGGACTCTGGCCTCCACCATAGACTGTGGCTGATGTGTCCTCCTGAGCGACAGACATCTCCTGCCTCTGAAGATAGTCCACACGGACCACCTAGAACTCCTTCCATTCTAGAAGAACTGGCAAGAAGGAGACGACCCTCCTATTGGTGCACTAGAACCATGCTCTCCCAAACTCAGACTGCTTTTCTACAGTTGTCTTTCCCTCATTGTGCCTCCCTAGTCGGGTAGCACTTGATCATGCTCTCTCAATTACCAAAACCAGAGAGGACAACAAATTTGCAAAGCAACTGATGTTCTGAGTTGTGTGTTCTGAGAAGCCCCCAGTACCCCTCTATTTATAGTAGAGGGCAGGGTCTTTTTTCCCAGTCTGTTCGGGAGTAGAAGGATCTGGAAATTCCATGAATAGTTTATATTGCGGCAGGCGAACCGATCGTTTCATAACTGAAATGGTTATTTGGCAAGGTGAGCCGATCGGTTCCCTAGTGAACTATTTGGTTGGGAGTGTGATTCGATCGATTCACCCAATGAACCGGTCATTTCACTTCCCAGACTTGCCTACAATTGACTTTCCTCAATCATTTCCAATTAATGCAAAGATTAATCCTTATTCCAATCGAATTGAACAAGTGAAACATGAAAGTTTTCTCCCAACCGAGCAAATCCTTATTTCCTCAGTTGGTAGGACTGTGAGCCATCTGGTTCACCAAGTGAACCGTTCAGTTAGCTCACACCAGCTGATCGGCTCACAAGGGTGAAGTGGTCAATTGGCAGTCCTGACATTACAAATGCAGTCTCCATTCGACCTGACACTCTAACCAGCTAGTTCAACACTTTGAACTTGATAGTTATGAGTCCAGTCAATCAATCATATGTTTAATTAAGCACCTAAACACCTTTAGTATTAATATAAACATCATTCATGGACAATCTCCTCTTCCAGGAATATCCTATGTGTGTGACCTTGCAGGTTCCAATTTACATTGGTACTGAATGTTCATAACAACTTATGACATCACAAGCAATGAACAAAATCTAGTAACCCATCATTGCTACCCAAGTAACTCAGAAAGTTGGAGAACAACTTCAACCTACAATATGTGATTAGTGTTACCATGATCGTATAGTTCCTTTGTCTATGACATCCAGATTGAACTCGAGGCATGGAACATCATCCTCTTCAACATTCAATCCATGTTTCTTGACCTAGAGCAGACTGTCTGAGATGCATGTGAATTCACATATCATATATTGATTCACATGAGTATGGCCATACAATTCTCAGTCTCACTTCTCAAGGGGCCCTGGATATCATACTCCTTGTAGGAGGGACAAATCCCATATCTATCACTCACAGTCAAGTCCCCATGTGTCAAAGCACCCAATCATCACTGTTATAACAACCCATGTTTCAGGACTCCGTTTGATGATGTCAAAGTGTACCCAATCACATGTGATAAGTGCAGTGATTTCAGGTCTAATAACCACAATCACCACCATCACTATTAGAGATGATTGTGACTACCATTCCATGGTATCCATGTATCACTCTCACGGTGGGTTTGTCTGATATACTATTCTCTAACATATATTTGTGTGCTTGACTTGATATCACATATCATGACTAATGAGACTCTATCATCAGTCAACACACACTCTAGTCTTATGTATTACTGTTGTCTATTTTGCTTCCATAGTAATATCTGACTAGGGAATAACAAGAATGTATGTACTCTTATCATACATATGGTCTCATTGTTCAGGTCCTTAACCTGAAGACATATGTCATCGAGTCACATCATTCTTTAGATATATATCATGTATGTGTCATCATCTCATGAGTGAGACAAACATAATAGATGGAATTACCTTTACCATTATCAAATCAAGTATCATATTCCTCATTGCAATCATCATATGATTGGCTCTCTGGGCATACTATACCAACACCAATGAGTTTGCAAAATGCACACGATAGTTCTGGCCACCTACAAATACCACTGCCCTGTGCTATATCTCTTGTATGACTCTAGAACACCACCACCACCAACACAATTCTTCACAAGATCCCGTAACATGTCAAAACCTCTGAACCATCCCTTTAATCTCCACAAGAACACTAATCCCAACAACAATCTCCATGACCTTTGACTTCCAAGTGAAATGTAGTATTAGTTCTGCCAATAGATGACACTACCATGTGTGAGGATGAGGACTACTCCTTGATCTTCCTTGTCATTAAATCATTTTGAAGGCTGCAATACAAAGCTTGTTAATGTGGTTATATCAATATCATTTCACTAATGATCAAAATAAATTGAACAAATTAAGGATCAGTAGGATCTAGGCAAGTCTATAAGTTAGTAACTTTGCCCTTTTATTATAGATTGTAGAAATAAAAAAGTTAATGGGACTAAGGATATCATCAAATAAGATGAGTAGTACATCAACTAAGCTCATACTTAATTAAAAATCTCTTATCATAAACCATGTAGTACATACACATATGCATATGTATAGGCATACTATCAAGAACTATGTTAGTTATTAGCTTACTTTCATGTAATCTTGGAGTACGATAAATCCATTAGAGATGATTTGATAAGTAATATATAAAATTATTAAATGAACATAAAGGACATAAAATATATTCATTTGTATATATGTATGGATCAATGATGAATGCACATTCATCCCTTATTATCACCTATTTTAGGTCAATCGATTAGGAAGTTTTGCTACTTTTTATGTACTTTAGGAAGTAATTGCAATTTTCTTACTTGTGTCTCTTTAATTAGAATTCTTATTATTTTTGTTAATATTTTGTAGGTTTAATGTTCAATTACCAATCCTTCAACCCAGTTCAAGATTTCACTTCATCTCCTTAAATGATCTAACGAATAAGACATTGCCTTCAACCTCACAAAAGCCCAGTCGATTGAACCACCCCTTCCAGCCGAATGACTCAGTAGCAGATTGGAAGAAGCCGCAATGGCCAACCGGCCGACTGGACATCTAGTTTCTCAATTCAATCCTATTAAGGAAGGCATGTTTTGCATCATTCAACCGACCAACTCGCCTAAAAAAGGTTAACTATGTCTTGTTAGAGACAAAGCATCACGTGAAATGGTCAAACCTTCCTCACTTAAGAATCACACAACATTCAATCCGGTCGACTGACTTGTTCTCCCAGTGTCGACTCGCATGCTGACTTTAGAATATCACAGGAGCCTCCAGTCCCTATTCTAGGGTTTCCAAGGTGCCTCCACTACTACAAAAGGAGGGGTGAGTGGTCAAACATTCTAGAGTCCACCCACCTATCATCCCAAAACTCTGCTCAAGAGAATAGAGCAAGGAAAGAAGAGACATAATCTGTAAAGTATTGGTTGACAACATGATCTCCATTTTTTCTATCCTAGTTCATGTACTTATGAGTGATACATAGTAGTACTCCTATTTTTGGAACATGGGGAGTAGCCCCGTGAGCCCATATCTTATCTTAGCTAAACTTAATTTCATTAAATAAATAAAAGATGTGTCTTCATATGGTTAGCTACTTGGAATGTAAATTGATCCCTTATACTCCATGACTGTTACAATTCATGATGATGAGACCACAAATTCATGAAACAGAAGATCGAATGAAACTCACATGTCTCTTGATGAGACCACAAATAGAGGCATGTTGGATGGTTGAAAAATGACTTGCATAACACCAAAACCATGGGTCTGTGGATAGCTTAACTCAAGAGATCTGGTTATAAAAGGAACAAATCCACATGACCCTAATCTAAAACTAATCCAATAAGGAATAAAAAATTGGCAAGGTATCTACGAAGGCTTGTGGGTGTGAATCTAGACTTCTAGAAATTCCCATAAAATTGAATTAAGACCCAATATCGACCATTTTCCTTCCCACATTACTTTCCCTTTTTCTTTGATAATTTAGTTTACTCTTACAATTTTACCTTTTTTGCTTTAATTTTAATCAATCTCTTCAAATTTGGAATTTACCTTCTGTTCATTGTAATTAGTTTAGATTAATGCTTAATAACACCATTCTTTGGGACTGATACCTTATCTACTAATTTCAAATTGCTTGTTTACAAGAGATTTGATAATCATTAGAGGTTAAACTCTAGGATTCCCCCTAGTGGGTTTTTTTGTGTTCAGGATGAGACATCAAATTTTGGCACTATTGTTGGAGACAACAGATTTAATTCTAAACCAATTTTCTTTTCTTTATTCTTTTTGACATTCACTCTTATCTTCTTGAAAATTTCTTTTCCATTGTCTGACCCTTTTCCTCAGTGATCAATTAAAAGTTGTCTCCATACGTTCTGGGAATGTGTATGCTCCTCCCCCTCCTCTTCCTGAGAAGCCTCTTGTCATCCCATTGAATTCAATGATGATGACATTGTGCTAGTAAAAAAAGAGCAAATAGCCAAGGCGATTGTAATTCCCAACCTGGAGTAGCCGCCCATGGATGAAGCTTCACAAGTCAAGGCCATCAAATATGATGTTCCAATCTATAAATTGTGCTCCCTACTAAGTGCATCTTAAGCAAACAAAGCTAGATACCAAGTTCATGAAGTTTAAAGACACTATGATGAAACTTCATGTAGACATCCCTTTTCTATATGCTCTTTTTGAAATTCCCTCCTAGTCAAAATATTTGAATACTTTATTTGACCCAAAAATGCACCACAAAGGAGTATAAAATAGTGAAACTTTCACAAACTACTTTTGACATCAATCTGAATGAAATGCCCAAGAAGAAGAACGACCCCAGTTCCTTTATAACAAGTTGTTATCTGGGCAATAATATATGTAGAAAGGGCCTTGCAGACTTAGGTGCCAACATCTCCATCATGCCCTATGGTCAATGAAAGAGGTTGGCTTTCATAGATATGCTACCAACTGCAATGACTATTCAACTTGCAGACATATCTATGATCAAACCCATGGGAATCAAGAGGATGTTTTAATGAAGGTAGGAAAGAATGCCTATGTCCCTTGTAACTTTGTAATTATGGACATCAAGTAATATATTCACTATCCCCTCATCTTCGGCTGCCCATTCCTGGCTATAGCTCGTGCCTTAATTATAAGACCCATGACCTAGATTTCTTGTTGATATTTATTTCTTAGCATAATAAGATGCTTAAAACCTTTATATAATCATTTAATGTAACTTAATAAGATGTGACGTGCTTATGTTTTCAGTTTGATCCAATTTGGATGTTGTTTGAGCTAGTTATGCTATATGTGTGCTTGTTTTGGGCCAAGTTGCAATTTATCAAAGTCAGAGTTTGTTTTGCAATTTGTCACATGTTTGATGTACTTCTTATGTCTTATAATCATGTTGTAGAGAGAGGACCCCTTGGGCCCTTTGTTGCACCTTGATGTAATGTGGAGAGATATGTGGACACCATGTGTTGATATTTAGGGTTTGCCTAGATGCCCTAGTCTTGGTGTTGACTTCAAGGGTTGACCCATGATATCCTTGGTTTTTAATGAGCATCATGATATACCTTTGGTTTTGGTTCCTTCGGTTGATGAACTTCTTGAGTGCACCTAGGGTTCTCTTCGGTCAATGAGTCAAGAAATCCTAGATAAGTTTCTATGCAACCAATTGACTTGGTTTTCTCTCCAACCATTTGATTTTTTGGATCAGTTTTTCCTTCAACTGATGGTACTTGTTGTCTTTGACTTTTTATCTTTGGACCTTGGGTTCTCTTTGACCGATGGTGTTTTGGACCCAAGTGCGGTCGATGCTCTTCCTTGGTTTTCACAATCCTAGTTGCATGCATGTCCTTAGTGCTTGCACGGATGAGTTTTGGAGGGATAAGTGGCACTAGTGGATTAACACATAGACTCCCTTACCTTACCCAATCCTTGGGTATTTATACCCCTATCTTTACATGAAAGTGATCCCTTTACACCCTCTTTCTCTCTCTCATCCTTGGAGCTTGTCCCTTGTGATCTTGGTGGTGGATAAGAGTTCAACCTTGGAGCAAGTTAGTTGAATCCTTGCATGTGTGATCTAGGGTTGGAGCAACTCTCCTTTTGTGATCCTTTAGTGTTCCTTGATCTTGGTAAGTGATATATCCTTCTTGGTTTCATTTTCTTGCAAACCCTACCCCTCTCTTCTTCCTCTTATCCGAACCCACTGTCCTCCATGGTGGTGTTTCTTGAGGAACTCCTCTCTTCTTGACTGAATCCATGGTTATCCATGGTAGTGTTGAGTTGAGTTGGAGATCTTTTCTCCCTTTCTTGTTCTTTTTTTTCTTCTAGAAGCTCTGGCTCTCTCTTTGTTTTTCTTCAACCTAGGGTTTGCTTCTCTTTTGAGGTGGTGTCTATCTTAGTCATAGAGGTGATCAAGCTAGGTTTTTCTCTCTTCTTTGGAGCTTTTTTGTTTGAAAGTTGTTTCTTTACAATCAAGGCGAGTGATATAACTTTCCCCTAAATTATTTTTGCCTTGTATTGCATGCTAATGATCTATCTCTAAAACATGATTATAAGTTGTATAATAATGATACTTTGAACTAGGGTTTATGATTATGTGGTGATCTTGTATAGATTAACTCTTTTTTGTAAACCCTAATTCTTGTACCAAGATCTAATGGATGGTGGAGATGTTGGTTCTTACATACACATCTTGAACTTGGGTTTTATCCTCATGACCTTGATTCTGTTTTCTCTCTTGGTAATGGAAGTTTCGGGTGCATGTGATGTTTGAGATGTTGGTTCTTCCTCCCTTTATCTTGGTTCGATTTTCCTATGATGTAATGAATCAGATTTTAGGATTTGGGTGATATTTCCTCTATGTACCCCCCTTCATGTTTGGTTTTGGTTTCATGGTGTTAATCATCTAGTGGATCCTATGTTTATGGTTTTCTCTCTCTTCATGGTTCCATTTGGTACCTTGTGCAATCAATTAAAGTTTTGGATGTCTTTGGGTCGCTAAGGTTGGTTTCCTTGTGTGGTCGAAGAGATGACCATGTGTTCTTCGGTCGGTGGATTTTTCTCCTTGATCTTTAGTCAATGTGGATGGGTGATGTTCTTGGTCACAATGTTTCTCTTCGACCTGGTCCCTTCGATCGAAGGTGTGATCCCTCTCTTCGGTCACTAGGCTTGATGGTTGTTCTTAGGTCACTAAGATTTGAACCTTTTGCAGTCCATATTATAGATGTTTTGATGTTGGTCTCTAGGTCAACCAATGTTAGAGGCTGCTAGAGATGATTACACATTACATGGTCGCTATGCTTCCTTGCTTTAACTATTAGTTTGTTATGATAATGATGTTTAATCTACCAGGTTTCAAGAATGTGGGAAGTAGAAAACATTAGAGTTGAATGTTAATTGTTGTTGTGAAACCCCTAATTGGTTAGATATGAGAAATCCTAACCCTAATTTGAATGTATGATGTAAATGCTTAGCTTGCCTGAGTGATTAGCATGATAATGAAGTACTTTATCTCTCCTAAAATGTTGAAACCCTAATTTGTTGTCGAATGAATATCATAGTTAGTGATTGTTGTGGTATATCTTATGTGGCATAAGTGTGATGATGAGGATCAATGAGGCATGGTGAGATAATGATGTTTTTATAGGGAATAATGTGAATGGTCTTATGACCTTGGTAGAGGCTTAGTGCCTAAATTGAGGTGATATCCTCTGGTGATGTGATAAGGGATAGTTATCCCATAGTGATGTGATAATGGTGATAGCCTTATGTATGGAAGTGGGAAAGTATCATGTGATGATGAGATCAAACTTATGCTTAATATGTTTTACATCTTCTAAAGTTGCAATCTACCCTTATCTTTGTAGAATCTTTTTAGGCTTTGTATATAACTTGATTGATTCAGTATTAAAAATACCCAATTGTCAATAATTAATCAAGTGAAACCCTATTCATGTAGATTCCTTATGCCATAGATCCATTCCATTGTCATAACTTTCCAGATGGTGAAATGAATATTCCTAGGGAAATCCAGAGCAAATACTATGGAGTATGAGAGGTGCAAGTGATGAAATGTCCTTAACATCTTGATTCCATAATTTAGAGGAATGACAACGGTCATGACTTGGCAGGAGAATGAATGTGGTCATATATCAGTGTATTTGATGTGATAGAGGACATCTGTGGTTGTACCTTTGTTGATTGGGTTAATACACCCTATTCACTAGTGATATGACCTATATACCAAGGTAGAGTAGGCTGTTATGTGGTTGGACTCTATATGTCACTATGGCTGACTCATACTAATCGAGGGTGGAGGAGATCATAGGAGTTTAGCTCTCCTTGATCCTGTATGGCACTAATTTCAACTTAGCAGTGTCCAGTTGGAGTATGAGTGGTATACCCCATCTCCTCAGGGCTTAAAAGATGTAATACAAATGTGTAGTATATCAACTTAGGGTTAAACACGTCTCACATTAGATGCTTACCCTTGCCTTGTTTCTTATACTATTTAGTTGATTCCTATTATACATGTCCTTTATATTCCTTTTAAGAGTATATGGTGATCTACTTATATGCTATAACTTTTTAATCTGCTTAACATATGTTATCAATTCTAATTATTCATTTATTTAAATCTGCTCATAATGCTTAATCTGCTAGATTATTTATCTGTGTTAATAATAGTTGTTGGCAAAGAGTTATATCTCTTACTGTGACGTTGGTCTCACCCCGTGGGTTTCCACATCTTTTTAGGTGGTTGTCATTGACATGGTAGAGATTGTGTGGCTGAGGAAGAGAAGCAAGTAGATCAGTGAATGCAGAAGGTTGGATGTTACACCCACATCCCACGATCACCACTAATCATGAGATTAGGACATAAGTTTAAGGATTATACCTAGTACAAAGTTCACTCCCAACTTTTTCCCCTTTATTTCAAACTCTTTTTTTTCTCGCATTCAATCACATAAGCAAACTTTACAAGGAAAATAAGCCTTTATTGCTGTAATATGATCTCAACATTAATGATACACATCCAGACATTTATTATGTTACTCACACTTCCATGTACATAAAATATGATAACCAGATATATACACTATTATTAAGGGAACAAAGTTACACATTATCATTTAGAAATCTCTCTCAATTCTATACGAGGACCTAGAGTGATAGGGATTGACATAACTTAACTAATCCGATACATGGCTCTTGTGGCAGATCTACTCTGGCATTGACATTCTTTAAGTCCATGTAATTTCCCTAAAAATTGTGAGTAGAGGGGTGAGCCTACTCGCTTAGTGAATGAGTACTTCAAAGAAACAGTTTAAAGAACTTATATAAGTACATATATATTGTTGAGCAACTAATATCAATTATAACAACAATAAGCATTAAAAGGACTAATCATTCATAAACATAAATATGGTAGGATACTGTAGATATCTACAATAGTGAATCAATATATGAACATGCTTGATTAATCACAAATAAAACTAATAATTCAGAAACATACAAAGAATAATTGAATTATTGCACACACTTGTTTAAACTCTCATTCATCTTATAATGCCCTGGACCCACATGAGGTGTACCACAACATGTGAAAGAATAGCAGCAAGCTATGATCTCACTTTACAAGGCTTAAAAGCATGCCCAGGTTCCTAAGACTATCTCTTGAGTAAGACCCCGTCTACAGCGGACCTCGACACGTCTGCCTCTCAGTGGCTAATGGGAGTGACCAGATATCTCAGACTCTACCTCTCAACCTAGGTACTCAGGCGGTTAGTCAAAGCCCCCAGGCTTATTGCGCATCAGTGGACCTACTGACCACTGATCACTACAACATGTAACATATGTACCACCCACATCCCCAGTTGGTTTTGGGTAACACACAACTGTAAGGATTCTTCCCTACTGGTCAAGACCCCCACACCCTACTGGTGTGCTCCGGCTTACCTCAATCTGGACTACCTCTAGTTGGGAAACTGTTTCCTCCCCACAACACAGGCCTCATCCTATGAGGATTCTATAGTGTTTAGAGAATCGAAATGCCTAATTCACTCTTTAAATTCACAATTCAATCATCACATCAACATATCTTAGTTTAGCTTTGTAAATCATTCCTTTCGTAGACCATCTGATAACATTTACCACAACTGAACTGTTAAGCATCACCAAATCTCAGACTGAGAAATATTGATATCACAATACTTGATTCACTAACACCCTATCCTTAGGGTTTCATTTACCTCATTCACTTATCACATGACTCACATAAGGATTTAATGTGTCATAAACACTCACTAAATAAATATTGCTTTCAACAAATCATATACAATCAGCATATGTATGAAATCCTAGAATTAAGCTAAATTAGGGCTTCCACACCATTCACTGAGATATCATGCATCAAGAATAGCAATGAATAAATAAAGTGTATGATGTCAAGAAAAACACTTCAAATGGATTTCACAATATCTATTCACAAATTTCCAACTTTTCACTCATCATGGGTTCATTTTCTTTACTAAGATATCAAGCAAATACTATTAACATCACACGAAATCCAAGATAGTATTTGACATATATGTACTACACATTCAGATAAATAATCATTCATAAACAATGATATTCAGATAGACAAATTTCTCTATTTAATTATGCATCAATTTTAATCATAGCTGAAAACCCTAAATTTCAGTTTACTCTTATAACCTCTGCAAATACTCATGGAATTATCATTAAAATAGATTGTAACCATTTATAATATGCTTTTATCATATGAAATTCATCAAAATAGAGGAATAATCCATTTCATATCATTTTGCAAAAACTAGATCAAAAAGACAATTTAGGGTTTGTACTTGCATACTAAGCAATTGAAGATTATTAATGAATTAACTCATTTTCATGCAATCTACTATTTAAAGGAAGTAACCACTCACCCTAAGGTGTGAAAACACCTTAAAAATGCAGCCCATATCTGAAAAGCTCAAATCCATAGCAAAACCCTAGCAAATCACTAATTTCTTAATTCTTCCTTTCAACCCAGAAACCCTAGAAATGGGGGATTATGAAGAAAGAGTGAGAAAAGGGGAAGATTTGATACCATTTCAAATCAAATTAGAGGAGGGACATAATATTGACATGTGAGAGAAGATTCACCATGAAAGGCTATGCCAAGAAGCTAAACTTACTTAATTTCATCATATCTCAGATAGAGAAACCCTAGGTCAGCATCTCCACCACTTTCTCCTCTCAAAACCCTAGTTCTCTTCTCTCTCTAGAATTTCATTTCTCTAGAATGGATCATGAAATATGATGTATCGTTGGGTTCTAGATTTCTCATATAGAGCAATTGAGGTGCTTGGGTAATTAACACATTGACCCCTCACTATATTTTTTCTTATTTCAACAGATTTTTCTATTATTAAAAGTTAATGTAATTTATTTATTGTAGAGGTCAATAATCTTCCAAAAATTATGAAAATTTAGCATGACGTCTAGAATTTAATTTTAGATCTTCAGTATAAATTTCAAAATCATTCGGAGCTACCAATAAATAATTAAAAATCAAACACTACACTTCTATACAATACTCTGTCGCATGGTCGGTCGAAGTATAGTTCGACCGAGAACCACATTCAAAGAACATCAAAATATTCTGAATTTTTTCTCTATCATGCATTATTGAGTTATTCATATCATATAAAAAATTAAATTAAATATAAAATATGTAGAAAATATGAAAAACCATTTACCACACTATTATCCTGATCAAATTCCATATTCATGTACTATCAAAACCCTACTTTTTTCCGATTAGGGTTTACATTTCTCAAATCAAAATTCTTCAAACTAAAATCATAATTAGAGTTCCTTCTTAGGTTTGAAACATAACAATTGAGCTACTATCATGAATCAAGTCAAAATGATGTTCAATCCAATTAAGCATGTAATCATTCAGGTAAACTCTAGTTTACCAATTAAGCATAAATTCGGTCATAACATTGGATGTGCTGCTAGTGTTTTGTAGTAGGGTCCTATGTGTCATCCCAGTACTCTCAGGTCTTGGATGGGGCGTTTTTATATGATGTATATTGATGCAAGGTTTTTGGTAGTATGGCTTGGTTGTACATAAGTGGCTTGTATATGTGAACATGTTATATTTTGTAATAGGTTCATGGAAGATGGTCATTGTACAATGATGTGAATACCTTTATTGTCTGATATATAATACATGTGGTACATTTTGTGAACCTTGATACATATGTTTTCACTTGAGATGGTTATCTGTGATCCGTTTTAATGTACCCTATTTTGTGGTAATCTGAATGTTTGTTGTTAATCACACATTTTGTTTTGAGTAATCTTGGTTGGTGTGATTGGTGTGTCACATTGATAGATTTAGAGGCAGACATCATTCTCCTATGACTTCAAGGAAAAACTCTAGAGTTTCAAGTTCTCAAAAGCATGAGAGGACCATGCTTCCAAGAAGAAATCTATTTACTCGACTTCATGGACAGACTCTCCCAACTTTGACAAGAATGGGAGCTACATGAAGATGCAGTGTGTAGACAACCCTTATCGTAGTGATTGATTCCAATTTTGACAATGAGTTGATTCATCAATATAGAGCTCATCTCGATGCTTTTGAGGAAGATGCCCAATTTGAGTTTGAAGACCTCAAGATGGTCTACATCTTGGAGGAGAAGCCCGAGCCACCAAAGGCCTATGAAATGAAGACCCTTCCATAAGGACTCAAGTATGTTTTTCTAGATGACAAAGAAACTTGCCCTATCATAGTAAATTCTGATCTTACATTTGAGCATGAAGAAAAGCATAAGATTAAATTTAAGAAAAAGAAAAGTCTCATTGGTGTATAATATGACTGACCTAATGGGAGTTAGTCAAGCCATTTGAATGCACAAAATACCCATGGTGGAAGAATAAAAGCCCTCAAGAGACCCTTAGTGGAAGCTAAATCACAACAAGAGGGAGGTTGTCCATCTTGAGGTCATCAAGCTTCTTCCCACAAGAATCATATACCCCTTCTATGATTCACCATGGCTGAGTCCTACCCAATTTGTTCCCAAGAAAGGAGGCACCATCGTAATAAATAACGAGAAGAATGAACTCACCCCCACCCATGCCGTTACCAGATGGAGGATGTGTATTGATTATTGCAAGTTAAACAAGGCCACCCAAAAGGAC
Source organism: Alisma plantago-aquatica (assembly GCA_963693085.1). Classification (NCBI taxonomy): domain Eukaryota; kingdom Viridiplantae; phylum Streptophyta; class Magnoliopsida; order Alismatales; family Alismataceae; genus Alisma; species Alisma plantago-aquatica. The sequence goes on along the minus strand of OY856410.1, from coordinate 943,741,307 downwards.
CATTTACCTCTCCCCTTTCTCGATTTCATGTTGGAACACCTTTCTCACTAGGAGTATTTTTGTTACCTCAACAGATACTCGGGATTTTATCAAATCCCCATGAATCTCGATGACCTAGAAAAAACTACTTTAATATGCCCTTTCAGCACCTATGCTTTCAGAAGAATTCCAGTAAGCCTTTGCAATGTCGTCACCACTTTCTAGTTGCATGTTAGTAATCTTTTCAGATTTGATAGAAACCTTTATTCAGATATTCAAGGATGACTTCTCCAGTAACATACCGAAACTTTCACATATTCTCTTTTTTGGTCCTTTTCCAAGCTTTTCCTTTCCTTTCTATCCTTTTTTGTCCTTGATGCTTACAGTGTGTAATTTATGGTGGTTTGGTGAAAATTTGTTCAATAATTATACCAATGGAAATTTTTATGCACAAACACCTCAGTGAAATCTTATTGAAGGATCTAAAATACAAAATTACCACTGAAGTGAAACAATGGTAAATAAATTCGAGTTAGAAGTGTAAGGCCCCAAACTTTGCTTAATGTATTGAATAAGCTTAACTATCATAATTAAGTACTCTAAACCTTAATATAACCATTCTAGGTGTTTTGAAATCATGAGAATGGATTAAGTTTCAAGTTTATTCCAATTTGGATGTTGTTTGTGCAAGTTATGCAATTATATGCACATTTTAGACTTTTCTTCAATTTACCCAATTGGGAGGTTTTATTTGTAAATTGTCACAAGAATTATGATCCTTATAGGATTCCTTATCCTTCTCGAATTTTTTGGGCTATGGGGCTCCTAGTTATACTTGGTTTGGAAGTATTTCTCTTCAAGGATATTTTAGGGTTTTTCCCCTTTATGGATAAGGATGAAGATAAGGATAAGGATAAAGGTCAAGATAAGGATAAAGATAAAGATAAGGATAAGGATATGGATAAAAGAGAGAAAGTGTGGGTAGTAACTGAGGGAGGTGCTGCATGGACATAAAATCTCTAGGCTATTGACACATGGAAAACTCCATGTACACATCATGCTTGGCCCCTTCCTTATCCATGAAGCTATACATACCCCTTCCTAGATCCAATTCGAAATCATTGCTCACTCCCTATTTCCCCTAGCTTAGAGTACCTATCTTTATATATTTTGATGTGGAACTAGGTTCTCCAAGGGAGAAGATGTTCCCCTTATTGAGAAAAAGGTCTCCTAGAGTTCCATCTAGCCCTACCTAGGGTTTCCAAGGTCCTCTTCTAGGATTTTTGACCAAGGCAAGTGATTTTCTCTCTTTCTTCTTCATTTTTCCTGTTATTCCTCTTCCTTCAACCTTCCTCCAGGTTGAAGCCATGGTCTTCCATGGTGAGACCCCACCTAGAGCCCTTAAACATCTCATCTCCATGTTCTTTTGTTAGGGTTGTTTACCTATAAAGTGGAGAAGGTGCTTCTTGCTCAAGATAGTAGCTTTGTTGGAGAAACCAACCTCTCTAAGATCGAGAACCTTCCATAGAGGTTCTTTGGAGGCCTAGGCTTGGACTTAGGGTGGACTTTGGACTATATAAACTCTGAAGTTGAGGTATGATGTATCCCCTATTCCTCTATGTTGGGCAATTAACCTATTTTTGTCTTACTCTTGGTCCTATGGACATTATCCTGCACAATGCTCTATTCTTTTAATATCATGGTTCTTATGAACTAGATTATTATTATGACCTTGTATATTCTCTTGGACTCTTATCTTGTACTTTGTGCCCACATTGATGTGGATGTTTATGCCCACCTTGTAGTGGATGTTTTGTGCTTCTTTTCCCACTATGGTAGTGGATGTATATGTAGCACACTTTGTTGGATATTTTTGATTTCATATCTCTTATTTATCCTTATTATGCATCATGTGGTGACTACTAGTATAATGTTGAATGTGAATTTATGTTGATGTGAAAAAATCCCACATATGAATGAAGATGTGAAAATCCGTGCATATTTTTATTTTGGCAGATGTGAAAATTCCTGCTAGGCAGATGTTGACAGACCCTGCCACCACCCTATTATAGAGGAGATGTATACAAGACCTTGCTCTCTCTACATTTTTGGTAGATGTGTATTTCCTACCTACATGATATATTATTCTAGTTTTGTCACAGGTGAAACACATGGATGCTTTGAACTTATATTTTTCTTTCATCATGGTATGAATGTTCTTTTCTTTTATGCTCCTTTGGGTAGCACTTTCCTCTTCTATGGGAAGCATTTATAATTGATATCCTTATTTTCATTTATTGCTCAATTTCCTATTTTAGTATGCACATACCAACTTTTGTTTATGTTTCTCTTTCTTTTCTTCTTTTGTGGGGTATGCTTCCAACCCCAGGTAGAGCAAGGAGGACTTGGACTTCAACATTGTAGCAGAGCTTTTGGGAGACTTTGAAGAGGTGGTTAGACGAACCTCAGCTTGATCTTTGTCTTATATGGTTAGATTTCCTTTTTGACACCCATGTGTGGTGAAGTGATGTATAATGATAACAAGCTTTGTAATAGTTAGAACTTTCTTATTCCGCTGCTATATTTTTGGTACTATGATACACACATGTAGAAAGTATTGGTACACATCCCTTTGGTGAAAAAATTTCTATGGTATTTGTTTTAAGGGATGTTGCCTTTTCTTTTCTAGTAGGGAGTGGATCCCCTATCGGGTCCCACTCCTTACATCTCCATCTATGGATATTTCTTTGACTCTTGTCTACAACATCTATCCATGGTCTTACAAAAATGTGAATAAGCACATTTGGTTCAAAACTAGGAGAAGTGCCATTTTTTGGTGTAGGAGGGTGTCATCCTTGGACATAGAGTGAGTAATAGGGGAATTAAATTTGACCGTGCAAAAATTGAAGTCATCAGAAAACTTCCTCCCCCTACCACTATCAAAGACAATCATGCCTTCCTTAGGCATGCCAACTTTTACCAAAGGTTCATTTGATATTTTTCTAGAATTGCAAAACCCGTCACTAACCTTTTATTGCAAGACTTCATCTTCAATTTTGATCAGGCTTGCATATCTAATTTCAATAACTTGAAAATGGATCTCACTTCCACTCCCATCATCCATGCACATGATTGGTCTCTGGCTTTTGAGATCATGTGTGATGCCAACAACTACACCATGGGAGACATTATTGGGCAAAGTTTCAACAAGCACTGTCATGTTATCTACTACACCTAAAAGACCCTAGATGATGCCCAACAAAACTGCAACACTACTGAGAAGTAAATGCTGGTGATAGTCTATGCCTTTGACAAGTTCTATTCATATTTGGTGGGCTCTAAGGTGATTGTTTACACAGATCATGCATCCATCATCTATGTGATGACCAAGAAGGATGCCAAGCCCATAATCATTCACTAGATAATGTTGTAGGCTAAATTGGACATTATCATACCCTTTATTTTGATGACAACAACCATTTCATTCTTGTGGATATAACACACTACTTGAGTATTTCAGGGATCAACAAAATGAGGAGATCATACTAAGGGTATAATTGAAGATCATTGCGCTTAAATGTTAATTGACGATCAATGCGATTAAATGTTATTATTTTCATGATTGTACTCAATGTAAATACTTGTACAAGTACATAATGTACAAGTACTTATATATCATGTAAATCAAGTGTTAGATCTTCTCTATCCACTCATAACCGTTAGTTAGGACCTCCCCCTAGATATTAGAGTCATTATCCTCCAATAGAACAAACACTTGAGAGGTGGTTCAATAACTTGTATCAGTAACTTGCTCGGTTAAGAAACTAGTCAACCAAGATCCCCTCGGTCGAAGTTATTGTCGATGGAGAACCACCTCTATCATATGTATAGAGAACTAGTCAAAATCTTACATATTTGTTCTCTAAAACCATTCTCAGTCGAGAATATGGTCGATCGACTGAACCTTGGCCCAAAACATATGACCATTACACCAAGTAGTTGAGAGTTGGGAGTTGGAAATAGACGTTGGTATACACTTGCATTCAATAAAATCTCATTCGAAGAAGTGCTCGACCAAGACATGATTGGTCGACTAACTTGTCAAACAAACTAGGTTCTGCATTGTTCTTCTAAACTCAAACAATTTAGCCATTGCTAGCCAATTAATTTCTACCAAATGGCTTGTTAAGCACTAAGAACACTCTAGAGACTCTCTAAAACGTCCCTAATCACTTGTAAACCATTCCTATAAATAGGAGAGCCCTTAGGACACACAATACACACAAGCTACACTAGAGCCTCCATTCTAAATAGAAACAAAGCTGAGAAACACTTGCTATCTTGTTCCTTGAGCTCCAAGACCGTGTCGTATAGCCATAGACTCTTTTCCACCATTCAATAAACGTCCATGCTAAATGGTTTGATAGGTCTAACTATTAATATAGGATCAAAGCGCAATACTTCATTGGTGTACTTCCCTTCTTCCAACCTTCATTCACAAGTTTATGCTATTTGTGCTCCTTGGCTACTCTAAATGGTGTGGAGGCTGGTTGAGGGAGTTTGATTAGAAATACTTCTTGTTGGAGAAGGTTTTTCCAAGGTTTCTTGAGGTTACTTCAAGAAGGCTGCTTCAAAGGAAGTTGGAGCTACTTCTAGGTGAAGGCTATCTCAAGTTGGTGCAACTACTTCAAGGAGGTGAAGGCTGCTCTAAGGGCTTAAGGTTACTTCAAGAAGGCTACTTGAAGGAGGTTGAGGCTACTTGTAGGTGAAGGATACTTCAAGGAAGGTGATTGTATTTTGTTTTAACATCCTTGTGAAGTATATAAAATATATCACTTTCAAAATCCCAATTGGAGACAATTGGGTAATGGACTGATAACCTTTGATTCAAAGGTTGAAACCACTCTACATCGAAGTGTCTTCCCTGTTTCCTCCTTCTTTGTTTTAAGTTTTCAATTAAAATTTAAGGTAACAAAAGATCTATTCACCGTTCTCTATATCTTTCAATTGGTATCAGAGAAGGTATTCAAGGAGCCTTAATGGTCTTGAATGGGGGACGATGTTCTACACAACCTCAACCTTGAAGGAACTCATGTGACCCGACCACCACCCTTTGATGGAAGCAACTACACCTATTGGAAAAGAAGGGTGTAACTTTACTTCCAAGGGATCAGCCTGGAGCTTTGGAGAATGGTGTCCTTACCCTATGCATTTCCTACTACGGAGTATGCAACATGGGATCCCGAAATGGTAAAGCAAGTTCAATTGAATGCAAAAGCGGTAAGCATATTATATTGTTCTATTGCTTCTGGTGATTTGATAGGATATCTTCATGTGAGATTGATTATGAAATATGGAATAAACTTTCAATTACACATGAAGGTACAACTCAAGTTAATAATACCAAGATTCACATGCTTAAGCAAAAGTTTGAACAATTCCGTATGCAACCTAAAGATTCTATTAGTAAAATGTATGCAAGGTTTTATAGTTAACATCTTGAGTTCCTTGGGTAAGTATAAAAGTGAGGAAGATCAAGTGTTTAATATTCTTAGATCCTTTCCTCCAAAGTACAAGCCAAAAGTGAAGGCCTTTGAAGAAGCCAATGACCTTACCATATTGAAGATGGAGCAACTCATTGGAAACCTTGAGACACATGAGGTCACCCTTGAAGAAGAAGAAAGATTGGAGGCTGAACTTCAAAAAGGGAAAAGGATGTACATTGCGTTAAAAGCTACAACCAAGGCTCAATCAAAAGTCATCACTCAGTGATGAAACAAGTGAAGGAGATGATGAAGAAGATGCACTCTTTGTAAATGGTAAGAAATATAGAAGGTATAAATCTAACAAAAATTCTAGTGTTTCTTCCTCTTCTTCCCTTAGGCGCTTTGAATGCAGAAAGAAAGGACATGTAAGGAATGAATGTTCTAATTACAAGAAAGGAAAGAAACCTTCTTTTGAAGAAGAAAGACAAGGGAGATAAAGCCTACAAAGCAACTTGGGATGAATCAAGCGATGATAGCAGAAGTGGAGTCTCTTATTGCTAAGGAAGATGAAAATGAAGAATCAAGTGAGATAAGTATTCCTGATTTATCTAAAAAGTTTTAGTCACTAGTCTTGAAGAACTGTATGATGAATATGTTGATTGTAGAAGGAAATTGAAGAAGCTTACAAAAACTAATGATGACTTGCATACTAAATTGTATGATCTTACTTTTGAAAATGAAAGTCTTACGTCTGAAAAAGATACCTTAAAATCATCTTTTAATGATTACAATATCAAGTTGCTTGCTCTAGAAACCAACAATAATCTTCTTTCTCAAGAAAAGGTTGAATTGCTTGCTAAGATAAATAATTTTCAAACTCAACCTATTTTATGTACTCATCCGGATTATGATATTGTTGTTAAAGAAAGAGACAACTTGATTTACAACTTAGATCAAGCAAAGTTAGATATTACAAAGAAAATGAATGAAATTGTTACGTTGCAAAAGCATATTATTGGCTTGAAGAACAATGATATTCTTGATAAAATCTTGGAAAATTTCGTTGGACAAATTGGAAGGAGAGGCCTAGGCTATGTACCTAAAGAGAAATTATACTAAAAGCCTAGAACTAGAAAAACAAAAAAACCCAAGACCAAGGTCATGTATGTGCCTAAAGACAATCTAGCTCATGACCATAATACTAAGAAGAGAAATGAAATTGATTTTATTTGTTGTCATTATTGTTTACATCTTGGACATTATTTATTTTTTATGCAATTACAAGAAAAATAAGAACAAGGTTTTAGTTTGGGTTCCAAAAACTCCAACTTAGAAGTAGTTGATATTTTACCTAAACTTCATTTTGAAATTCATAATGTCTTATCTCAACTAAAATAAGGTTTAACTTGCATATCGTTGTATGTTTCTTTGTGTCATCCAAAATAAAACAAATGAAAATGATATGATTTGTTTATATTAAAAATGATGCATTCACTGTAAAATCTATGGAACTTCATTTTGGTCGACAAAGACTTCGACCGAGCGAACTTTCGGTCAAAGAAAAGTTCAACCGAAGATAGTTCTATCAGAACTGTTAATTGAAAATAAGATAATTCATTTACAATTAACTTTGGTGACTTAAATATGTAATAATATCTTCATATTAAGTTGTTCTAAATACTTGAAATGTTAAAACATTTAAAGTAATGCTCCTAACCAAAAGGACCATCACATGGGTACCAAAATCTCTCTATTTGTAGGATTGGGTTGTTGATAGTGGTTGTTCCAAACATATGACCGGAAACAAGGAGGCTTTCCATACACCTAAAGAAAAAAGGGTGGAATAGTCACATTTGGAGATAATACCAAAGGTAAAATCATTGGGATAGGTAATGTTGGTACAAATCTTCAAATAAAAAATGTGCTACTTGTAGATAGATTGCATCACAACTTGATTGGTGTTAGGCAATTGTGTGACAGTGGCTATGATGTTATTTTTAACAAAACTTGCTGCAACTTTCTCATAGAAAACATAAATGGTGTTGTTTATGAATGAAAAAGAATAGGAAATCTATATATACTTAGACCTAATTTTATGTAAGCTATAATTGGAGAATGTCTTCTTGCAAATGATAAATCTTTACAATAATGGCATAGAAAGCTAGGCCATGCAAGCTCACATGTTATCAAAAAGTTTCTTAAATATGATCTTGTTGGTGGTTTATCTAAACTTTCTTTTGATAAACCTAAAAATTGGGAACTATGTACTCTAGGCAAGCAAATTAAAACTTCTCTCAAATCTAAAGCCTTGATTAGTACTACTAGATCATTAGAACTTATTCACATAGATTTATTTGGTCCCATGAGGACTCAATCTATTGGTGGTAAAAAATATTATTTTGCCATTGTTGATGATTATAGTAGATATACTTGGGTTCATTTTCTTTCAACAAAAGATGATACTATTAGAATATTCAATCAATTTTACTCTAAGATAAAAAACCAACTACAAAACAAAATATGCACCTTTAGGAGTGATCATGAGGGATAGTTTGAAAATAATATCTTTGAAGAATTTTGTACATCCCAAGGGTATACACATGATTTTTCAGCTCCACGCACCCCACAACAAAATGGGATAGTAGAGAGGAAAAACCAGTCCTTACAAGAAACGGCTAGAACAATGTTACTTGAACATAACACACCTAGAACCTTTTGGGTTGAAGCAGTAATTACATCATGATGTGTCTTAAACCATGTTTCAATTCACTCCCATCTTAAGAAAACTTCTTATGAACCCATCTTTAACAAGAAACCTAGAGTTGACTACTTTCATACCTTTGGTACACCTTATTATATCTTGAACACAAAGGATGGTAGAGACAAATTTGACCCTAAATCACAAAAAGGATTTTTCTTGGGATATTCAACCTCTATTAAGGCATTTATGATTTACAACACAATTTCTAAGAAAGTTGAGGAATCAATTCATATCACATTTCATGAAATGACAACACAAAGTGCTGAAAATGAAATTAAGAATGAAAACTTGAATGATATTACACATCAAATTGAGGATCTAACCATATCAACAAAAGATGATAAAAATTCTGAAATCGAACAACATAATGATTAGAATGATGAGTCACAATAGTCTATTCCTAGAAAAATCAAAGATCATACTCAAGACTTAATCATTGGAAACCCATTTGATAAAATAAAAACTCAATCATCATTTAGAGATGTTGCAAACATGGTCTTTGTATCAATTGTTGAACCTAAAAAGATAAATGAAACTCTAAAAGATGATTACTGGATAATTGCTATGCAATAAGAGCTAAATCAATTCACTGATAAACAATGTATGGGACTTAGTTCCTAGACCTCAAGACAAAACCATCATTGGAACTAAGTGGGTTTTTCGAAATAAACTTAATGAAGCTGGGGAAGTGGTTAGAAACAAAGCTAGGTTGGTTGCTCAAGGATACAATCAACAAGAAGGGATAGACTTTGATGAGACTTATGCACCTATATCTAGACTTGAAGCCATTAGAATGTTATTAGATCTAGCTGCCCATAAAGACATCAAACTTTTTCAAATGGATGTAAAAAGTGATTTCTTAAATGGAATCATAGAAGAAGAAGTTTATGTTGCTCAACCACCTGGGTTTGAAATTCTTAACAAGCTTGATCATGTTTATAAACTTTAAAAAGCCCTTTATGGTCTAAAACAAGCACCCAACTTTGGTATGAAAGACTTAAGAACTATCTCCTTGATAATGGTTTCTCAATTGAAAAATCAAATTCCACATTATTTTTGAAAACATATGAATCAGATTTTCTAGTTGTTCAAATATATGTTGATGACATTATCTTTGGTGCTTCAAATGATTCTTTATGTACTCAATTTAGTGATATCATGCAAAAGGAATTTGAAATGAGTCTTATGGATGAATTGAAAATTTTTCTTCCACCCCTTGGAATTTTTTTAAGCAAAGAGAAATACACTAAGGAACTCCTATAATGATTTAACATGGAAAATTGCAAACATGCAACTACTCCTCTGGCCAATTCTATTAAAATTGACAAGGAAGAAGATGGTGAACCCATTTATGATTCCTTATATAGGTCCATGATTGGTAGCCTTCTATACTTGACCACACCTAGACCAAATATTGTGTTTTCTGTTGGACTTTGCACTAGATTTCAATTGAATCCTATGCATTCTCATTTTCAAGCCATCAAAAGAATTTTAAGATATCTTGGTGGCACTATAAATTATAGTCTGTGGTATCCTAAATGTCAATCATTGGACTTAAAAGCTTACACCGATACCGATTATGCTAGTTGTCATCTTGATCGAAAAACACAAGTGGTGGTTGTTTCTTTCTAGAAAGAGCCTTAATATCTTGGTTTAGTAAGAGACAAAATACAGTTGCTTTAACTTCCAGTGAAGCTGAATATGTGGTTGCAGGTTCATTTTGTGCCCAAGTGCTTTATATGAAACAAGTCTTGAATGATTATGGTTTTGTATTTTCCTCTACACCAATTTTCTGTGATAATACTAGTGTTGTAAACTTGGCTCATATTTCCATTTTACATAGTCACTCCAAGAATATTGAGATTAAACATCTGTTTTTGAGAGATCATATTCCCAAGAATAACATCTCTCTTCATCATGTTGATATGGAGGAACAGTTAGCTGATATGTTTACCAAACCACTTCCTTTGAATAAATTTTAATATATTAGAAAGAAGTTACTTATTACTCTACTAGAAGATGTTTTATTTGATATATTTGCTCAAGATTCTTCATCACATTTTTAGTTTCTAGTGTGAGCTTTGACATAAATGTAGAGTAATTTTATTGCATACACTAATAGAATTATTCTCTTAAAATATTTATCTACAATGATTTAGCATCATGAACAAAGTACTTAGTCAAGCTCAATCCATTTCCATTACAAAATATTTCTCACAGTGTCAAATTTGGTCGACAAAATACTGGACTGAGCACGCCCTCTGTCGACATAATTCTCAAATGAGTTTCTCTCAGTGGGACCCTCGATCGACTTTGTGCATCCTAGCTTAGAATCTTCTAGACATTCATTCAATCGATTTTTTTGAACCACATGTCCCTCGATTAACAAATTTCTCAATTCAGTCCTCGACCATTGCAAAAATTTTCAAATTCAACTTCGACCAACAAGCCGTTATAGAGTCATTAGAGAAGAGAGCTGTTGGGGGCTCGATCGATGAGTTTGTCGATCGAGTACAACTGTGTTTTGTAATAAATAACCCCCACCCGACCATTCTCTTCACAACTCAAGGACATTCTTCACTATCACATCTCTAGCATTCCTTAGATCTATCTTTCAACAATCTTTATCTGCCTATCATATCTACATCTTTTTGTACCATATTTTGCTCAAGATGGCATCCTCTTCAGCTCATGGTGGCAAGAAGCAAGTAGCTTCAAGGAAGGGACACATGCCAACTGCAACATTAAGCATCATAATCGACATCCCCTTCAACGCCACAACTACTGGAGAAAGATACTTGAAGCTTACATTCAAGTCTCCTCTTCCTTGTCAGTCGGTGGAACTCAACGACTTTATCACTCTTCTTGATCTCTGTCAAGTCTTCAAGGTGCAAATGTTGATGGAATTTCTTATCCCCTCCTTTTGTTTTTAGTTTACCCAAGCTATCAACAAATTCTACGCCAACCTAACTAGAGCTTCCAATGACCCATACTCCCTCACTTCCAGTGTTGATGGTTTATCTTTTCATTTATGAAAATGACATCATAAAAATGTTAGACATAGATGCTGAGGAGTATGCAGATTTTATAGTCCTAACCATTGGCAACCCCATCTCCAAGTTTTCCACTGAAGAAAAAACCACCAGTCTTAGTGATATGAAGAAGGCTATCTTTGCTCCACACACTTCATCACATGAACATAGGGGAACCTATTATGCCACTTCTTTAACCCTTGAATCCAGGATAGAAAATCTTATTATTACCAATAATTTCTATCCTATAGATAATAAAATCAAAATTCTCCAATTTATGATGTGCCTTATCTATGCCATTCTTGAAAGCATTCCCACAAACTTCATTCGTATCATCCTTTCCAACATGTTTGATTTTTCTGGGAACCCACCTTATGCTGATTCCGCATGTCAAATAATCCAATACTCCCTTGGAAAAAATTTAGAATACTTAGTCTACAAATGTGATAGACGTCCCCAAAGAATCACACAAAACACCATTGATAAAATGGGGATTGACTTTGGGCACAAAAGAGCTAGGGCTGAAGGAGAAATATTGACTGAAGCCAATCCTCCACCTCCTACTCCTCCTAGCTATTCCATAGAAAATCTTGCCAATGGTGTATCCTATTTCAAAGGATCCACATATCAAATTGGAAGGCATATAGATTACAACCACAATGCTATGACCTACCTAAACCAAAGGATGCAAGCCTTAACTCCTAATGTTCCTGACACTTATTATTATGCACAATATCCTAGGAGTATTTATCCATTCAATCGTCCTTACATTTAATACACCCAAGTTCTGCTACCACCATCAAACGATCTTACCTGTACCTAATATTCACCATTGCAACTACAAGACATAGCTGCTCATTTCTGATTTTATTGGACACCTACATTTTTGGAAGCATATGCTCTCACAAAGACAAGTGCACTTGACTGGCAGACACTTGTCAAATTTTATGGTGATACTCCATTTTATGGAAAGATCTTGAAGTTGATGTAATTTTAAATTCTTTCAAGTGATATCTCTCTTGTTACCTTTATGTCATGAGTAGTAAGATCTATGTAATGACTTAATTATTAATGAAATTGATCTTTCTTGTGTTCACTTGTTCATGAAAACAAAATCATTGAGAAATTAATATTGGTTCTTGAATTGTGGCTTTCATTTGGCATTTTCTTCCTACCTTAGTTTTAAAACATGGGTACTCGTTTTAAAAAATGGGTATTTTATATAGGGGGAGTAAGAGTAATAAAATATTTTGAAATAACAATATGGCCATCCTTTTTAATGACAAAGGGGGAAAGATAAAAAATAAATATCCTCATGAGGTTCATAATCTTTTTCACTTGACATTAATTGGTTCTACATTGCCTTAAGAGATGGATATCATGTTCCATATCTCTTTAGGTATATTAGAACACATTTTATGAGATCAAAAGAATCTATTCATCTGAGGTAAATCATATGTATGAAACAGATTTCACTTCAAATATTTTGCTTATATTTTAGGAATGTTTGTCATTTTCAAAAAGGGGGTGATTGTTGGCTAAATTGGACATTAGCATACCCTTCATTTTGATTATGAAAAGCATTTCATTCTTGTGGATCTAACGTGCTACTTGAGTATTTCAGGGTTCAAGCAAAATGAGGAGATCATACTAAGTGGATAATTGAAGATCAATGTGCTTAAATTTTAATTAAAGATCAATGCACTTGAATATTAATATTTTCATGATTATACTCAATGTAAAAACTTATACATGTATATAATATACAAGAACTTAGATATCATGTAAATCAAGCATTATATATTCTAATCCACTCATAACCCTTAGTTAGGATCCCCCTAGAGATTGGAGTCATTATCCTCCATTAGAACAAACACTTGATAGGTGGTTCAATAACTTGCATCAGTAACATGCTCGATTGAGAAACTAGTCGACGGAAACCCCCTCGGTCAAAGTTATTGTCGATCGAGAACCACATCAGTTGAACATATCGAGCACCGGTCAAAATCTTACACATTTGTGTTCTAAAACCATTCTCGGTCGAGAATATGGTCGACTGACTGAACCTTGGTCCAAAACATATGACCGTTAGACTAAGTAGTTGGGAGTTGTAAATAGATGTTGGTATAAACTTGCATTCAACCCAGTCTCAATCGAATAAATGCTCAACCGAGACATGGTCGATTGATTAACTTGTCGACCGAACTGGGTTTTGGATTGTTATTCTAAAATTGAACAATTTAGCCATTGCTAGCAAACTACTTCCTACCTAATAGCTAGTTAAGCACTAAGAACACTCTAGAGATTCCCTAAAACGTCCCTAATCACTTGTAAACCATTCCTATAAATATGAGAGCCCTTAGGACACACAATACACACAAGCTACACTTGATCATCCATTCTAAAGAGAAACAAAGTTGAGAAACACTTGCTATCTTATTCCTTGAGCTCCAAGACCGTGTCCTATAACCATAGCCTCTTAGACACCATCCAAGAAACGTCCATCCTAAGTGGTTTGAGAGGTCTAACACTTGATATAGGCTCAAAGCACAATAGTTCATTGGAATACTTCCCTTCTTTCAATCTCCATTCACAAGTTAATGTGATTTGTGCTCCTTGGCTACTCCAAGTGGTGGAGGATGCCTGAGGGAGTTTGATTGGAGCTACTTCTTGGTGGAGAAAGATGCTCCAAGGTTTCTCGAGGTTACTTCAAGAAGGATGCTTCAAAGGAAGTTGGAGATACTTCTAGGTGAATGCTATCTCAAGGTGGTACAACTACTTCAAGGAGGTAAAGGCTTCTCTAAGGGATTGAGGTTACTTCAAGAAGGATGCTTCAAGGAGGTTGAGGCTACTTCTAGGTGAAGGATACTTCAAGGAAGGTGATTGTATTTTTTTTGTAACATCCTTGTCAGGTAAATAAAATAAGTCACTTTCAAAATCCCAATTGGAGACAATTGTGTAGTGGACTGACAACCTTTGATCCAAAGGTTGGAACCACTCTACATCGAAGTCTCTTCCTTGTTTCCTCATCCTTATTTGTTTGAAGTTTTTAATTAAAATTTAAAGTACCAAAAGATCTAGTCACCCCCTCTAGATCTTTCAATTGTTACTTTAAGAATTTGACTTGAAGATCCATGATAAAAAGGCTCTAAAAATGTTTTTTTCGACCATCTTAATTACCTCTATCTCTAAGATAATGATGATATTCCCACTGAAAATTCATTATTTGATGAACAACTACTCAAATCTGATTCTCATTTCCCTAGTTCACCAACCATGTGAATTATCTAGCGGCCGACGCCCTACATCCTGAATACAAAGGACACTCAAGGTGAAATTTATGCATGATGTTATGACTTTTATTGGGAGGACCCCTACTTTTTTTAGTTATGAGAAGATGGTCTTTACCACAGATGCATCACTAATGAAGAAGCTCATGATATTATGTCACAATGCTACTCAGGTCCAACTGGCGGCAACATGAGTTCCCAAAAGATGAAAGGAAAGTAGTTCAATGTAGATTCTATTGGACCATCTTGTTTAAAGATTCCTATGAATTATTCTTGCTTGTGACTAGTTCCAGAGATCCATAAATATCTCCAAGAGAGATCAGATGCCTATGACGTCATGGATAGAACTAGAGATCTTTGATATTTGTGGTATTGAATACATGGGCCCTTTCCCCTCTTCTCGTGGATTCAACTATATTCTTATTGACAAATACTACATGTCCATATGGATGGAAAGTGTTCCCACAAAAATTATGACTCCAAATCAATGATGAAATTGTTTAAAGATACAATCTTCTCCAGCTTTAGTTTCCCCTACACTATTATTTCAAATGGATAATCACATTTATTATAGAAAATTTTTGAGGCATTACTGCAAAAATATGGCGTACTCCATAAAGTTTCCTCCCCATTCAATCCCCAGACCAGTGGCCAGGGCGAAGCCTCCAATTGACTGATTTAATAAATCTTGGAGAAGACTATAAATTACACATGAAAGGATTGGGATTTGAAGCTCAAAGATGCTTTGTAGGCATATTGAACTTCCTTCAAGACACCTTTAAGAACTACACCCTTTTGACTCCTCTATGGAAAATCTTGCCACTTGCTCTTTAAAATGGAACACAAGGCCAGTTGGGTGATTCACACTCTCAACTTTGACTTATCTAGCAGTCGGCAAGCAACATTCCCTTCAACTTCAAGAGCTTGAAGAACTCCACATGACGACCTATGAGAGTGCCAGGATATACAAAGACCGCACAAAATTGTGGCACAATGGCCATATGAGAAGAAAAACATTCAAGTGGGTGGCCAAGTATCAATATCTAACTTTAGAATAAGACTGTTCCTTGGGAAACTCCATTCCAAGTGGTACATGCCATATCTCATGAAGCATGCTTATCCACATGGATCATTCATCTTATGGGACAAATTCGTAGGTGTCTCTACAATGAATAGTCACATGCTGAAAGCACTATCTCACTATAGATGATTTTGTGGCATAAGGTATAAGACATTTCCCTCCCTCAATGGATCTAGGGATAAGGAAACCACAAACCTTGCTCCTCTCTAAACCTAAACCACTCCCAATGCCTCTGACGTTAAATTGGGTGCTTGTTGGGAAGCCACTCGACCTTTTCCTTCCCTCCCCTTCCATCCTTTTTCCTTTTTTTGAATTTCTCATTTTATTTAGCCTTTCTCATTAATGCTCATATAAAATTTTTTTATTACAGAAAAATATGTAAAAAATGAGTCAATTGGTTGGTCAACCAACCAATTGACTATATCCAATGGTTGGGAATGGAATTTGAATGGCTTCATTCCTCACTCCAAACCCCCACTTCTAATAAGTTGATTGACTTGCTCACCCATTTGATCAACTGGCAAGCTGTGGTGAATCTATAAAAGTTATCTATTGGGGGGGGGGGTGACTCACAAGTTCAACCCTAGTTCCCACCCCCTCCCCCAACAACAATTATCCCATGACTTGATGCTACACATAGCAAGAAGAGTAGGTGATTTGACAATGATTCGCTATCACCACACCACTTCCCTTCCATGGGAACCAACCTATCAGACCGCCGACCAACACCCCTATGTACCTCCATCGACACCCCACAACTTCATGATTGTGGACCTTCGTACGTGTCAATACAACAACTACTTCACCAACAAGTTGTTCTTCACACTGTACCACACCGTCACATTCACCCAAGGGAGAGTCGCCAGACTCATCCTACCAATCAGCCAGTTGGTGGCCTCCGTAGGATCTTAACCTTCAACACAAGTCATGCGACTCCACATCCAGTCAATTGACTGACAACCCCATATCAAAAAGTATCTCATACACAAGTCGATCAAATTGTGCTTCCATTCAATCAATCAACTCCCTTGAATAACCAGAATATATCATAGGATGATTCCAATAGCATCTTCCTCAACTACCTCTGTAAGAGCAAAGTCATTTCATGGAAACCCACCCCTCAAAACCCTCATCAACACCATGGCTAATGGGTGGATCCATATTGTAAAACCCACTCGTGACTCCATCCCCGACATCCTTGAAGGCATGAAGGCCAAACTCAACGACCTCAATGATCTCATTAACCAAACCAAGGCTAGACGAGCCTGGTGCCTGACTCCCACACTAGCATCTTCCACCCACAAGTGTATTGCTCCTCTTCTAGACAACTACATCTAGTTCTTCAACAAAAATCATTGTCAGTGATTTGAAGACATGGGAGGGATTGGTGTCACACTTCCTTGATGGGTTGTGGATCCAACCCCTCTGCTCTTGTCATTCATGACTCTGTCGAGACCATATTGTAAAGGAACCAAATCTCACACCTCTCTTTCCAGATTCTCTCTGTCTACAGTGATCTCACCTTGGAGTTCATGGCTACATTCTAGAGACATTACCGTGCTTAAGAGGGATCCACTTGCTTGATTTAGATATTTCAAGAGAATGCAAATCTCATCTCTGGCCAGATCACATGCCTCATCCTTTATAGAGGGAATTCTTATTGGTTCGAGAGATGTAGGGAATCCCCACACACCTCCTACCACAACCGGTATGATTCCAAAAAATTTTGGGTGGATCTAAGAATCATGCACCCTTGTATCCCTTCAAGACCAAAGGTCTTTGATTTTCATGATCTAGTGGTTCTCTATCTTTACTATATTCTCTCTTGCACCATCTATAATAAGACTAGCATGAAAGTCACTGTGACACATAAACCTCTACACCCTATGGTGCCTACTCAATGGGGAGCCTTTCAACTGGGGGAGTGCCATCATATACCACATGCATCTCTAGGCAAGTCATAACACTAGATCACCTTTTAGTATGGGGCACATTGTCACCGCCATCACCATCTTTCTGGGATCCACTCATATCCTCTTTGAGGGAATTCACCTTAAGGGGACTCAAAACTTGATAGATCTCCCATACTTGTGGGTGAGCCATGTTATATGCCACAAAATACAAACAAGTACCTACTCTTTGATCTGTTGAGATACTACTACCTAGATCACACTACCTCTCCATGCCAGGTTCACACCAGTGACCCTATCCTACAATTTGCATTACCTGCCAGCCCAAATCCAACTGGTCCTCCATGAGAATCGAACTCTGGAATATGATGTCCCCCATCCCACAACCCATCGCCAGAGCATCTTTCTATAGGAAAATGGTGATACCGATCCTCCTCTCCCTTTGCCATCACACAACACTAGGAGGTGCACTACTAAGGATGAAGGTCCTGAGGGACCTTATGGCTTTGACAAGATCCAACAATAGTTGGACCACATACAAAAGTCCCAACATCACATGGAGCACAAACAGTAGTGCTAGGACCACCAACTCAAGCACCTTTATCTAATGTGGTGTTCCCAATAGCACTTTTATGTTGAGAGTGGCCACCATGCTCCCACCAGGTCTTTCTACGAGAAGTACATAGCTCATCAAGCTTATCGCAACCCAACTAGTATTAGGGGCATGACTACTATGAGTTTGGATCTTCTTTCACTCACCCCCACCTCATTATCCTCCTAGTGATGTTCTTCCCTCCATCTTGGATTTTGTATTTTCCCAAGTTGAGTAAAATCCTAAGTTTATGGTGGAGGTAGGCGGTACATACCGTTTTACTATCCCTATCTTCCTTTTTTCTAGCATATCCATCATTTCATGTTTTCTTGCATGTAGTTTTGGATAGCTTTTATTTCATTTCCCTTGTATGTAATTTGGCCTTTATCTAGTTGGACTTTAAATTCATATGCATGTATTCAATATATCCCCTTTAATTGCAACAAATTTTTTGTGATATTATCATAACACCCTCTTCGTTTGAAAGCACCTAACATCTAAGAGCTTATTTATCACTATTCCTTGGGAATGTAGGCAAGAATCAATGGATAGATGAAACCAAAACTCAACGTGTCTTCATCACAATTGTTGAAATAGCTTGTTAACTTTTTCACAATTTTCTTGTTATATACTGGTTTGAATTGATTTTATAATACTCCCAAAGCACTGAATTTAAAAAAATTGAGAATGCACAAGACCAATCTTTTTCTACACTTTTAGGTCAATCCATTAGGACATTTTGTTGTTTATTCTCTATTTTTGGAATTAAAGCAATTTCTTTGATTTTGTCTCTTTAATTAGATTTCTTATCATTTTTTAAACATTTTGTAGGTTTTTGTTCAATTCTCAATCCTTTAACTCCAGTTCAAGATTTCACTTCATCTCCTTAGCTGATATGAAGAACAATAGGTTGGCTTCAACTTCCTAGTAGCCCAATCGATCGACTCACCCCCTCTGGTTGATCAAGTTAGTAATAGATTGGAAGAAGCCATAATGGCCAACCAGCGTATTGGACATCTGGTCACTCGACTCAACACTATTAAGAAAGGCACATTTTGTAGGAAAATCTAACACAAATACAGGTAGAGGAAACAAAAAAATTTAAATGCTAATTTCCCAGAACAACAAGATTGCGTCAACAATGATGTATCTAGGAAGGAAGGTTTTGTAAGGTTATACCTGGTCCTAGAGCAAGTACAAAGACATTACCCTTGCCGTAGCATCATGCTTCTACTTCTTCAGGCAACAACACACTCCTTTAGTAGCAAAAACACTCAAACAGTCATCTCCACCAGCCTCCTGATGCAGCACCACATACAACGATTGATGATGTCCTCCTAGACATAGGAAACAACATCCCGCCTCCAGAGTAGTCTAGGCGAACCATTGAGAAGTCCACGTTGTGCTACTAGAACTAATAGGAAGGAGTTGTCCCTTTGAACGTAAACATGATAGGGCTAATTCACTCTCTCGCAATTGTCTCTCCCTTGCTATCCCTCCCTTTATTGAGTAGAACTTGCTCAATCTCTCCATTGGTTACCACAACCAGAGAGGAAAACAAATTGTCAAAAGAAATTATCATGTCTAGGAAGCCCCCAACATCCCTCTATTATAGGAGAGGCTGGATTAGGGTTCCTAATCATTACAGGAGTCAAAAAGGTCGAATTCAAAAATTTTCTAGAACCTGTGTATGGGGAACTGGTCAGTTTGCACACCCAACTGATCAGTTGGTGTGCAAGCTGGTCGATTCACTAAGTTAACCAGTCGGTTCATGTAGTTTCCTATTCTAAATAACATTTGATAATCAATGCACAATTAATGCACACCATGAAGTCAACACCAATCCTTAATCCAAAAAATTGGTAACTAAATCGGATGGTTCATCCCATGAACCTATCACTTGGGATATGTGAACTGATTGGTTCACTATGTGAACCAAGCATCTCACTCCCTGGTCCATCCATTGATCAACCAATGTTGATTCCAATTGACCTAACACTCCAATCGACCAGTTCAACACTTGAACCAGTCAGTTCAGAGTCCATTCCGTCGATATTGAACCTAAGTTGTTTAATTGAATACCTAAAAATCTTTAGTAATCAAATTAAGCATCATTCATGAATATACTCCTTTAATCCATGTGCATTCCAATGTGTGTGACCGTATAGGTCCAAAATTACATTGACAATGAATGTCCATAATGAACTTATGGTGTTACAAACAAAGAGTGGCATCTAGTAATGTATCATTGCTACCCAAATAATTTGAAAAGTTGTAGAACAACTTCAACCAAAAATCTGTGAGTAGTGTTACTTGATCATATAGTTCCTTTGTCTCTAATATCCATATCAACCTTGAGCTGTAAGGCCCCTGAACTTGCTTAATGAGTTGAATAAGATTAATTATCATAATTTAATGCTTATAACTCTAATCTAACCTTGTGATATTCTTTGAAATCATAATACAAACTTAATTTTCAAATTTGGTCCAATTTGGACATTGTTTGAGCAAGTTATGCAATTTTCTGTACATTTTGGACTTTTTTGCAATTTACCCAATTGAGGGGTTTTCTTTGCAATTTGTCACATAAATTATGTTCCTTATATGTTATATTATCATTCTTGAGATTTTTGATCCATGGGGATCCTATTTGAGCCATGATTTGAAGGTGTTTTCATCAAGGGTATTTTAGGGTTTACCCCTTCACGGATGAGCTACTTTTAGTAGCTATCAACTAATGAATTATGTGATTGGCTGGGAATTTCGACAAAGGAAAGCTAAGAAGGTTAATAGGGATTGTGGGGGATCTGCTTGTGTCTGTGATTGTATATTCTTAATAGTTTAAGGCCATAAACACATGGGGAAGCTACTTTTACGCCTCATGCTTGCTTCTATCCTTATCCATGGGCTATATTTACCTATTCCTTGCCCTAATACGAAACTATACTTGATTTATCTTTAGTCTAACCTGGAGCAACGATTCCACTCTGTTTTACTGCTGAACCAACTGCTCTAAGGTAGAAGACAACCCCTTTTTGGAGAAGAAGGTCTCCTAGGTCTCCATCTAGCCCTACCTAGGGTTTCTAAGGTCATCTTCTAGGGAATTCGACCAAGGCAAGTTGTTTTCTTCCTTCCTTATTCGTTTTTATTTCTCTTCTCCTTCCTTAGACCTTCCTCCAGGTCATAACCCTGCTGTTCCATGGTGAAAGTGGCTCTACAACTCAAAAATCTATCCTTCTTGTTTCTTTTTCTAGGATTTTGCTTCTTTGTGGAGAGAAGTGCCTATTTGGCCAAGTTCATATCTGAATGCAAGGCTTTATTGCCCTATTTGCTGGATATTCTTGCTTTTTGGGATCTTAACTACTCTATAGAGGCGAGTTTTATAACATTCTTCACTTATATTGCTTACTAGAAGCTTGTTAGTTCATGTTTATGCCTTAATGTGTTGATTTAAGCGTAGAGAAACCATGCTTGTTTAGAATTACAAATTTTTGTGGCGTTCCCTATTTTGTTCCAGTTCTATATGAACTTGTAAACATGTGTACAACCTTTCTAACGTGTAACATGATCTGGGACAGGTTGATAGCATCAACCTATGGTGCTAAGCACAAAATAATTGATGGTTCAAATTAGGGTTTTCAAGCTATTTCCTTCTCTATCACACAACCGATGGACATACCATTCAACAACCAATGATGTTGCTATCTTGGAAACTGATGTTTGTGATCAAGGGTGTCAAATGTATGGTGACAACCTATGGTCACCCACTTAGGTCAGGTTTTGAGTCAATTAGATGTTTAATTATCATCCACTAAGTATTCTAATGATGTTATCAATCGATGATGATATTGGCTTAATATTTGATGGTGTTAACCGAATATATTACTGATCTAGCAACCAATGGTAACCTAATGATCACAATTAATGGTGTATCATGTCATCACCATATATGATGAATTAGGAATGTAATTGTAGATTTGACTAAACCTTGAACCAATGGTTCCTTGGTTCAATTGATCTAATGGTTAGACCTATACTTCAATTGATAACCTTGAACAATGAACCTGATCCAATGAATAATATTGGATGCTTTACATCCAATGGATTAGAATAAATCACATGATATTATTTGTAGGTCCTAGTGATGATATTTCGATGGTTCAATACCATTAATTGGTAGTCTTACCTTTGCCATTATATAGTTATATTTAATAAATCACTATAATAAGTGGATGCGTAACTCCCATGTGATTTAGCTTGTTATACCTAACCTTGATGTAATTATATGACGTTGATTGGTTATAATCAGACCTCTTGAATGATTAATGTGATAATGAATTACACTCTTCTTGTGTTTAAACCACAATGTAGAACTATTTGAATATCATAGTGCCTTGCCATGTTAATATCTATGGACACATATGTGCTAATGATATTTTGAGCCTTGTTTAAGGCATGGAATGATAATGATAACCTTACTATGAATAATGTGATGGTCTTAATGACCTCTGGGCATGTTTGAAGCCATGATTGAGGTGAAATCCTCTTCATGTTCCAATAAGGGTTAAAACCCTAGAACTTGTGATAAGATATTGGTATCTTGTAATAGTATGATGATAAGTGTGGTCCATTAATTTGCAATGAATGATAGAATGTGGTAATGTGATTAAGATTTATATCTCAAATGTTTTATATCCTTTGAAGCTGTTATACATATACTCTTGTTAGAAAAGAATTAGGTTTTGAATGTCCACTTGTATGATAAAGCCTTAATGCATTCAATTGGGAGTAATAAATCAAGTGTAACCTTAATCATGTAGAGCCCTGTGCCATAGAGCCATCTTCAGTGTCAGAACTTACTGGATGGTGAAACAAGTATTCCCAAGGGAAACTCAGAGCACATACTGTTGAGTATGTGGGGGTGGCAAGTTGAGGATATATCCTTGTCATCCACAATTGTAGGTTAAGGCGGATGGCTATGGTCATGCCTCTGACATTTGATGTGATTGAGGACAGCTACAGTTGTACCTCAGATTAGAGGGTTTTGTATACCCTATTTTCTAGTGTCGTAACTTGTACCAAGTATGGACTAGTTGTTATCAGTTGACTATATGTCACTATTGGCAGTTTGACTGGTATGTCACCGCAGTTTACTCGTACTGACCGAGGGGAAGAGATTTTAGGATACTGACACTCCTAGATCTTATACGGAACTAAATAGCACTTTGTAGTGGTCAGTTGGACTTTGAGTGGTATGAATCAAACTCCCCAGGGCATAATAATAAAAGAAGTGATACCATTCATGTAGTATAATTGCTAGGGTTTAATATGTATCACATTGGTTGATTAACCCTTGTCTTGTCTTTACACTGCATAGTTCTTACATGATGCAGACTTATGATAATTGTACAATTCTACTTGATGTTACAACTTATTTGCTTAACTGCTTAGTATGCTTAAACTGTTCAATCTATTCATATTGTTTATTCAATACCCTAACTGCTCAATGTATTTACTGTTAATTAATATGTTATAATCAATATATGTTGGAGAGAGTTATATCTCTTGCCGGGACTGGGTCTCACCCATGGGCACCACATTTTTTTAGGTGGTTGCGGGCAACGAGGTTGAGGTCGTGATGTGGAAGAAAACCAACCTGGTGATCAATAGTTGTAGATGTTAGTAGTAGAGTCCTAGTGTCATCCCTGTACTCTTAGGTCTGGGTATGGGATGTGTTTTCTAGATGATATACTTGTATCGACTTGAGATTTTGGTAGTATGCCAATGTTTGTAAATATATGGCATGTACATGTGAAATATCTTTTGTATTCAGGATGTGACTGAGGTCTTTGGACCCATAAGTAAATGCTTGTTACAACATATGAGAATGGAATGATGGACCTTTTGTAAATGTTCTAGAGTTTATTTATATTATTGGAATCAATTTTAATTATTCCACATTTTTTACTATGTGATTAATTAGTAGTTGATCGTGTTTTGTGTTTTGAGTAATCTCGTTTAGTGTGATGAAGTGTCATAGTTAAGTTGGTATCAAAGCTCTAGGTTTACTGAGTCTACAGGGACATAGGACTTAGGTTTGATTCTGTTCTTATGTATCCAACATATCTGATCATAGTTTATGCTTATGCAGATATGTTTGGAGGACATGAAGAACATGTTGAGAGTAGCTATGTTGCACCAAGAGGAGGTGTAGGGAGGCAGGAACGTGATGAGAGAGTGATAGAAGAAGGGCCAGATCAGCCCGTAATGCCTCATCTAGACCCAACAATGATGGCCAATCCTAAGTTTTAGTCTATGTTTAGACAGATGATGGCCATAATTACACATATTGCTGACAGAGCGTCAACACCTCAAGCTAGGGCAACCGCCTCTAATGTGGAGTCCCAAGGTGTCGGGATGACATTTGAACGTCTTAGACGTGTTGGGGTGATTGAATATGCGGGTACTACTGATCCAACAGACGATGACATGTGGTTGGCTGAGCTAGAAAAGGCATTCAAAATCCTAAACATCGCTGAAGAAGACAAAGTTAAGCATGCAGTATACTTGTTGAAGGGTAGTGTTGGCCACTGGTGGACCATAGAGGAGGACAAAAGGCCAGGAGTTGTGATAGGATGGGAGGAGTTTCGAAGGGAATTTGTTAGCCGATATTTTCCAGAGACCTAACTAGGTGAGAAAATCTCTCAGTTCGAGAAGATTCATCAGGGAACTATGACTATCAATGAGTATGAATCAAAGTTTATGGAACTTCTGAGGTTCTACCCACACATGGAAGCAACGGACAAGGAAAGGATTCAGAGATTTGAGAAGGGTCTGAGTATGGAGTTGACTACTACAACATCAGCCTTAGAGAATAGGGAAAGGTTTTCCACCTTTGTGGAATCTGTCAGGAGGATTGAGAGGTCTGCCATAGAGAAGCGTGAATCTAATGCTAAGAAGTGACCTATGCAGTTTCAAGGAAAATTATCTGGAGGCTTTAAGAAGCCAAGGTTTTTCTGTAATGACCCCGCCTCCCAGTAACCCCCAATTAAGGGAGACCGAAAGGTCGGTGCCGTTATCCAACTAACAGGATCAAAGGTTTGACAAATAATCAATAACAGTTATGAAATTCTACTAACTAATAGGAATTTGGTATAAAATTAAAACTTTACTTACCTTTGAAAACCTTGGAAATCTATCTATCCAGAGCTTGAATTATTCTATCTAACCCTCCTTGCACTTTATTTCTTATTTCCACAATGTCTCACTTTACTGTTTGTTCTTTCAAATGTTGTTCCTAAAACACCGACAAACAAAATGTCGGTCAGTATATCGAAATATACTGGTATGTGGGAACAACCAACGACTTGCAAATATGGCTAACAATTTAATAATCACAATCAAATTAATTAACAAACCAAATTACACTTTTCAGTATGACATTCTCCACCGCTTTTGCCCTAACCCTGGCATACCCACCTTAGGGTTCCCTTTTGCCAATGACTTAAGGCCACCTTCTCATCCCGAGCTTGGTGCTTGGGGGTCACCCCTCATGGTGCCCACTAGTCATGCAATATCATAGGCCACCTTCTCATTCTCGAGCTTGGTGCCTGGGGTTACCACTCAAGGTGTCCATTGGTCTACCCATCTGGGCCTGACCGTTGGCATCATCCATCAGGGTGGCATGTAGGTGTGAGAATACATACTTTTATTTTTAATGTGATAATCATAGTGACTTTATGATTTGCAAGTATGAACATCCAACAGATAATTTGCATTCAATGCGATTAACCATTCGGAAAATCCTCGGGAAACTATGGTGGTTATTCATAATTAACCACATACATGTTAAGCAGACTTGAATGCAGAAATAACTCAATCAATCAGGAAATTAAGAAATCACACACACAACTTGTTCCTGAAAAGGCATTCAATTTCTCTATCATTAATCATGTCATCATGATCTATTACTCCTACTTGTCTTCTAGGGTTATTACTCCTTTTTAGGGTTTTGACCGTAATTAGGGTTTCACTTCCTTTTTATTACTTTTATCAAATATCCATCAAACCCTAATTATCTTGTCTTATTTTCCATTAAGGTTCTTAAGATCAGGTTTGGACCATGAAAACCCTAATTTTTAGATTACTATATCTTTTCTTTTCTTTTTCTCTAATTTAGGGTTTCTAAGCATCTTAACCATTATATTAAGTTTAAAACACTAAACTTTGCAATTCTATTATCCAAAACAGGTTAAAAACCATCTTAATCATTAATCAAGTTAAACATGCTCGAATTAACCTAACTGCAAGATTAAATATATCTTTTATCAACAATTAGAGTTTCTACCACAAATTAATACATTTTCTATCCAAAATATGCACTTTTGCAAAAGTATACAGATTTAGATGTCCAAACCATTTTAATATATTCCTCATATTTTTCTGATCATTTTTCATGTATTAACTTTTCTCTTTTGAGTTCCCTAGCTCAAGATACGATTTTTATAAAGAAAATCACTTTTCTGAATTATCTATTATTTTTAGAAAATAAAGTAGGCCGCTTGATCCGTGGTCCACTGGACCACGCAGGATCCGATGGCTCCAGATCCGCACGCCTAACTTTGATTTAATATGCGAAGGTCCAAACTACCCTTACCTCGACAATAGGAGATGAGGGGCACAGTAGTAAAACTGCGGGGTCCCTTCTTCAACCTCGCGACGTTCCTTCCTCTGATCTGATGGTCAACTGCTTGGTTGACTCCGAGATCCTTGCCGCCTGCTAGCTCAATGATGGTCCAAGAAGCTCCTCCTTCCTCCGACGAACCTAATGAGGTCTCCAATTGGTGGAGGCTCCGTTCCTACACTGCCCACCAGCCGCTGGTTTTTCTGGTGAGATCGACAGGTTGCAGAGGAGAAAGTCGGGGTTGCTTGACAAATTGGATTCATCAACCGGTTCTGCGATGCTCTCTAGAGATTCTAGGGTAGATAGATGATGAACCAGTGCCCGCACGACCACTCCCCTATATATAGGGTCGATGGAGGAGTTCTATTGGTATTGGGGACTCTCCTAATCGGCAACTAAAGCACCCAAAAATAGGGTCCAGATTCTTCGAATCAGTCCCCCGAAGATGATGGACTCATCAGTTCATCGATTTAAGGAACTGAGTGGGAGAAAGTCAGATTCATCTTCCTCTCTATTTCCTTCTGTGAATTAGGGTAGGTGGTGAGCAGCCGCCCTTGGATTCGTGATCCCCCTGGACCACGCTGGGCATCCAACGGCTGGCATTGCTCCCCCAAATCTATTTTCTTAAAAACGAGTTATAAAGGGTGTTTAACAATGAAACTTGGGAAAAACATATCTCTCTCCTCGTTAATTATTTTTCAGTCAAATTTTATAGGAAACTTTATCTTGGCATTATCTACTTGAGTACCAAATTTGGAACCCAAATTCTAAAGGAAAAGGATGCTTCCTTTATATGCAAGTTATTCATTAATAAAACCAAATTAATTGACATTTCCTCTTTCTTTTTCCATTATCTTGTTATCTTGGGTCCCTTGGACCTCAAGGAATCCCAAAGGCACAGATTCCCATATTGGGGAAAACCTATTTGCCTTTATCTTCTTTTGAAAGTCAATTTCTCATATTCCCTTTTTATTAATCAATTTCTTTTCCTTTTTAATTCTCTTTTTAAGGATTTCTCTTTATCTCTCCTCTATTTTCCTATTGGAATTCCTTTTAACATAAGGAAACCTTGGGATATGAAAATCCACCAAGGATAACTCAATTATATCTCTTTTCACATATTTTCCACATTTTATCATTATTCTCAATTTCTTTCTTAACAAGGAAATACTTAATTAG
This sequence comes from Alisma plantago-aquatica, assembly GCA_963693085.1. Classification (NCBI taxonomy): domain Eukaryota; kingdom Viridiplantae; phylum Streptophyta; class Magnoliopsida; order Alismatales; family Alismataceae; genus Alisma; species Alisma plantago-aquatica. Next base: position 943,713,314 of record OY856410.1, on the reverse strand, counting down.
TCTTTTCTTTTTTTATTGCATTCTCTATGCAACTTTGGACTCCTTGGGATCCAAGGAACCCAAGAGGCACGAAATCCAACTTTGGATTGTATTATTTTGCTTTTTGGAGGTTTCCACACCTTTCGTTTCTCAAAAACTTAATTATTCATTTACTAATTGAATTTCCTTGTTATTGGGCCCAATAGCCAATAAAGCCCACCAAGCAATCATCAAGGCTATTGTAATGAAATTCATGCATTCAAATCAAAAGATATTATTATTTGTTCATTTATCTTTAATATGAGAAATTACTTTTCTCAGCAAATGAACCCAAAATTGGGGTTGTAACATTTTCCCACCTCCGTTGCAACCAAGGTCAACTTTCAGTGAACTAAGATCACATGCACCATCATAGTGGACCCCGAGTCGGGGTAGAGGTCACAGTTTTCCACCAATGTGAGCCCATAGTACCTCATCAGTTTCAATGACAGGACCATTTAGGCCATATCATGACACCAGAACATGTTACAAGTGTGGGCAAGTGGGGCATACCAGACCTTATTTCCCTATGAAAGATGAGGAGGTGACTCAACAAACAAGGCAAAGTCAACAAGGTCCACAACAATAGCAGTTTAGTAGTGGTAGTGGAAGAGGACATGGTCAGGAATCCCAGACAAGATCCTTTGGACAAGCAAGGTTCTATGCCATGACTCAGCTAAAAGCAGTGGTCAATCCACGAGTCGTGATAGGTCAGATGGAGTTATTTCATTATAATATGTCTTCTTCTTATTTTGTATCTGTGTTAGTAGACTGGGGTGCGACACACTCTTTTATCACTAGAGAGGTGATAAATAGTTGTTATCTACATGTAGTCTTAGATCTGATAGCCTACGGCTAGAGACTCCTTTGATTGATTCCGCCGAGTTGCGAGAAGTATGCCCTTCTTGTTTTCTTTCTTTTTCTGAACACAACATTCCAGTGGATCTTTTGCCACTTGACATGCATGGTTTTGATGTAATCCTAGGAATTGATATCTTGGAAAAATACAAGGTAGTCATGGTCTGTAGTACTAAGGTGGCGACGTTCCATGATGGAGATATACAGTGGATTTTCCAGGGTGATAGGAAGATTCTTGCTACATGTTTGATGTCATCTATGACAGCTGAGCGGTTGATGAGGCAAGGATGTGAGGTTTTCTTAGCTCATGTTGTGGATACCAAGGTGGGAAGTCCTAGTATCTAGGAAGTACCAGTGGTGCGAGAATTCGAGGATGTCTTTCCTAAGGAATTTCCTAGCATTCCCCCTCCTAGAGAGATTGAGTTTGAGATTAATCCTGTTCTTGGAACACAACCCATAGAACAGTCAACATACAAAATGGCACCAATAGAGATGCAAGAGTTAAAGAAATAGTTACAAGAACTAATAGAGAAGGGTTTTATTAGGCCAAACACTTCCCCTTGGGGTGCTCCTGTGTTGTTTGTTAAAAAGAAGGATGGTTCAATGAGGTTGTGTATAGACTACAAACAGTTGAACAAGGTGACAATAAAGAATAAGTATCCTTTGCCAAGGATTGATGATCTTTTTGATCAGTTGAGAGGTGCTACTATGTTTTCAAAGATAGAACTGAGGTCAGGTTACCATTAGTTGAGAATTAAGACTGATGACATACCCAAGTCAGCTTTTAGGACTAGGTATGGTCATTATGAGTTTGTGGTTATGCCATTTGGGCTAACCAATGCACCTACAACTTTTATGAATCTAATGAATAGGGTGTTTAGACCTTATCTTGATCAGTGTGTGGTCGTGTTCATAGATGATATCTTGATATACTCCAAGGATAGTCAACAACACGAGCAACACCTTTTCTAGGCATTGACTTTGATGAGGTAGCACCAACTATATGCTAAGTTCAGCAAGTGTGAATTCTAGTTATCTGAAGTGTCTTTTCTGGGCCATGTTATATCTGCAAAAGGCATTTTTATTGATCCCAAGAAAGTGGAATCTGTACTAGAATGAGAACAACCGAAGACACCAATAGAGATTCATAGTTTCCTAGGTCTGGCAGGTTACTACAGGAGGTTCATCAAAGACTTCAGTTCTATAACGTTACCCCTAACTAGGTTAACCAGGAAGGATGCTCCTTTTGCTTGGAATGACAAGTGTCAATGTTATTTCCAGCTTTTGAAAGAAAAGTTGACTAGTGCACTGGTGTTAGTACTACCAGAGCAAGGAAAATGCTATATTGTCTTTTGTGATGCTTCAAAGAATGGGTTGGTATGCATGTTGATGCATGATAAAAATGTGATTTTTTTTGCTTCGCGACAACTTAAGAAACATGAGGAGAATAACCCAACACATGATCTGGAGCTTGTAGCGGTGGTCCATGCCTTAAAGATCTGGAGACACTATCTTTATGGAGAAAAGTGTCAGATCTTCACTAACCATAAGAATCTACAGTATATCTTCTCAAAACAGGAGCTGAACATGAGGCAGAGGAGATGGATGGAGCTGATTAAGGATTATGATTGCACAATAGACTACCATCCAGGGAAAGCTAATGTGGTAGCTGATGCATTGAGTAGAAAGTCATCTTCATCATCAACTGTAGATAATGCACAATTAAATTCCTTGATGTGCCATAAGAGAGATATGCTAGTGTCTCTTCACCAAATGAATGTACAACCAAAAGTTTCCTTGCTGGCAGGATTGTTGGCACAGTTACAAGTGAAACCTACCTTGAGACAGTAGATTCATGATGCACAACAGAATGATATTGTGATACAAAATATTCGATCAGGGATTGGTAGTGAAAAGTATGATGGCTTTCATGAGGCAGATGATGGTACAATTTGTTACCATAATAGGATAGTAATTCCTGATGTTGATGGGTTGAGGAAGATGGTACTTGAGGAGGCTCACTCCTCCATGTATGCAATGCATCTTGGAAGTACCAAGATGTACAAAAACTTGAAAGACATGTATTGGTGGCCAGGTCTAAAGTGTGATGTGGCAGAGTTCATTGCCAAATGTCCAGTTTGTCAGCAGGTGAAGGCTGAGCACTAGAAGCCTGTAGGGACATTACAACCCTTGCTAATACCACAGTGGAAATGGGATCATATTACTATAGACTTTGTGGTTGGTATTCCTAGGATAGCCAAGGGTCATGATTCCATATGGGTGATAGTAGACAAATTGACTAAGTCAGCTCATTTTCTTCCAGTTAAGATGACATTTATAACAGAGAAATTGGCTTAAATATATGTTGATGAGATAGTCCGTCTGCATGGCATTCCAATGACTATAGTTTTTGATAGAGGTCCACAATTTACAAGTCTTTTTTGGGAGCATCTGCATTCTTTAATGGGAACACAGCTGAGATTCAACACAACTTTTCATCCGCAGACCGATGACCAGTCTGAAAGGACTATTCAGACTTTAGAGGATCTCTTGAGAGTATGTGTGCTGCAATTTCTTGGTAGTTGGGATGTACATATGACTCTGATAGAGTTTGCATACAACAATAGCTATCAAAGAAGCATAGATATGGCTCCTTATGAGGATCTATATGGGAGACGATGTCGGTCTCCTCTTTGCTGGTATGAGACAGGTGAATATCAACTTTTGAGTCCTGAGCTAGTACATCAGACTACGGAAAAGATTAAAGTGATACAACAACAGTTGAAAGCAACCCAGGATAGGTAGAAATCTTATGCAGATAACTGACACAGACCACTTGAATTCCAAGTCAAAGATAGAGTATATCTTAAGGTCTCTCCTTGGAAAGGTGTGATGAGGTTTGGAAATAAGGGTAAGTTGGGTCCTAGATTTATGGGACCATACCCTGTCCTAGCTCGTATTGGAAAGGTAGCATATAAGTTGGAGCTACCACCAGAGCTACATAGATTGCATAATTTCTTTCACATCTCTATGTTGAGGAAATTCCATCCAGATACTGACCAGACAATCCAACCAGTAGAGGTTGAGTTAGATGAGGATATCTCCTATGTTGAGGATCATGTGTTGATCCTGGATAGAAGGGTGAAAAAGCTGAAGAGAAAAGATATAATACTAGTGAAAGTTTTTTGGAATCATCATGGAATAGAGGAAGCCACATGGGAACTAGAGAATGAGATGTGTAGAAAATACCCATCTCTTTTTGCGTAGGATTTTGGGGTGAAATCCTTGTTAGGAGTTTATAGTTGTAAGGCCCTTGAACTTGCTTAATGAGTTGAATAAGCTTAATTACCATAATTGAATGCTTATAAAACTAATATAACCTTGTTATATGCTTTTAAATCATAATACAAGCTTAAGTTTCAAATTTGGTCCAATTTGGACACTGTTTGAGCAAGTTATGCAGTTTTCTGTACATTTTGGACTTTTCTACAATTTACCCAATTGAGGGGTTTTATTTGCAATTTGTCATATACATTATGTTCCTTAGATGTTATATTATCATTCTTGAGATTTTTAGCCATGGGGCTCCTAGTTGAGCCATGGTTTAAAGGTGTTTTCATCAAGGGTATTTTAGGGTTTACCCCTTCACGGATGAGCTACTTTTAGTAGCTATCAACTAATGAATTATGTGATTGGCTGGGAATTTCGACAAAAGAAAGCTAAAAAGTTTAATAGGGACAGTGGGGGAGCTTCTTGTATGCGTTCTTGTATATTCTTAATAGTTTAAGGCCATAAACACATGGGGAAGCTACTTTTACACCTCATGCTTGCTTATATCCTTATCCATGGGCTATATTTACCTCTTCCTTACCCAAATACGAAACTATGCTTGATTTCTCTTTCCTCTAACTTGGAGGAACGAATCCACTCTGTTTTTATGTGGAAACAACTGCTCTAAGGTAGAATACAACCTCGTTTTGGAGAAGAAGGTCTCCTAGGGCTCCATCTAGCCCTACCTAGGGTTTCCAAGGTCATCTTCTAGGGAATTCGACCAAGGCAAGTTGTTTTCTTCCTTACTTCTTCGTTTTTCTTGCTATTCTCCTTCCCTAGACCTTTCTCCAGATCGGAACCCTGCTTTTCCATGGTGAAAGTGGCTCTACAACTAAAAAAATCTATCCTTCTTGTTTCTTTTTCTAGGATTTTGCTTCTTTGTGGAGAGAAGTACCTATTTGGCCAAGTTCAGATCTAAATACAAGGTTTTCTTTCCCTATTTGCTTGAGATTGTTGCTGTTTGGGATCTGACCTACTCTATAGAGGCGATTTATATAACATTCTTCACTTATATTTCTTACTAGAAGCTTGTTAGTTCATGTTTATGCCTTAATGTGTTGATTTAAGCATAGAGAAACCATGCTTGTTTAGAATTATGAATTTTTGTGGTATTACCTATTTTTTTTCCAGTTCTATATGAACTTGTAAACATATGTACAACCTTTCTAAGGTGTAACATGATCTGGGACAGGTTGATAGCATCAACCTATGGTGCTAAGCACAAAATAATTGACGGTTCAAATTAGGATTTTCAAGCTATTTCCTTCTCTATCACACAACCGATGGACATACCATTCAACAACCAATGGTGTTGCTATCTTGGAAACTGATGTTCGTGATCAAGGGTGTCAAATGTATGGTGACAACCTATGGTCACCCTCTTGGGTCAGGTTTTGAATCACATAGATGTTTAATTATCATCCACTAAGTATTCTAATGATGTTATCAATCGATGATGATATTGGCTTAATATTTGATGGTGTTACCGAATGTATTACTGATCTAGCAACCAATGGTGACCTAATGATCACAATTAATGGTGGATCAGGTAATCACCGCATATGATGAATTAGGAAAGTAATTGTAGATTTGACTAAACCTTGAACCAATGGTTCCTTGGTTCAATTGATCTAATGGTTAGACCTATACTTCAATTGATAACCGTGAACAATGAACCTGATCCAATGAATAATATTGGATGCTTTAACATCCAATGGATTATAATAAATCGCATGGTATTATTTGTGGGTCCTAGTGATGATATTTTGATGGTTCAGTACCATTAATTGGTAGTCTTACCTTTGCCATTATATAGTTATATTTGATAAATCACTATAATAAGTGAATGCATAACTCCCATGTGATTTAGCTTGTTATACCTAACCTTGATGTAATTATATGATGTTGATAGGCTATAATCATACCTCTTGAATGATTAATGTGATAATGAATTACACTCTTCTTGTGTTGAAACCACAATGTAGAACTATTTGAATATCATAGTGCCTTGCCATGTTAATATCTATGGACACATATGTGCTAATGATATTTTGAGCCTTGTTAAGGCATGGAATGATGATGATAACCTTACTATGAATAATGTGATGGTCTTAATGACCTTTGGGCATGTTTGAAGCCATGTTTGAGGTGAAATCCTCTTGATGTTCCAATAAAGGTTAAAACCCTGGAACTTGTGATAAGATATTGGTATCTTGTAATAGTATGATGATAAGTGTGGTCCATTAATTTGCAATGAATGTCAGAATGTGGTAATGTGATTAAGATTTATATCTCAAATGTTTTATATCCTTTGAAGTTGTTATACATATACTCTTGTTAGAAAAGAATTAGGTTTTGAATGTCCACTTGTATGATAAAGCCTTAATGCATTCAATTGGTAGTAATTAATCAAGTGTAACCTTAATCATGTAGAGCCCTGTGCCGTAGAGCCATCTTCAGTGTCAAAACTTACTGGATGGTGAAACGAGTATTCCCAAAGGAAACTTAGAGCACATACTGTTGAGTATGTGGGGGTGGCAATTTGAGGATATATCCTTGTCATCCACAATTGTAGGTTATGGAGGATGGCTATGGTCATGCCTCTGACATTTGATGTGATTGAGGACAGCTGCAGTTGTACTTCAGATAAGAGGGTTTTGTATACCCTATTTTCTAGTGTTGTAACTTGTACCAAGTACGGACTAGTTGTTATGAGTTGACTATATGTCACTGTAGTTTACTCGTACTGACTGAGGGGAAGAGATCTTAGGATACCAGCACTCCTAGATCTTATATGGAACTGAATAGCACTTCACAGTGGTCAGTTGGACTTTGAGTGGTACGACTCAAACTCCCCATGGCATAATAATAAAAGAAGTGATACTAGCCATGTAGTATGATTGCTAGGGTTTAATACATATCACATTGGTTGATTAACCCTTGTCTTGTCTTTACACTGCATAGTTCTTACATGATGCAGACTTATGAAAATTGTACAATTCTACTTGATGTTACAACTTATTTGCTTAACTGCTTAGTATGCTTAAACTGTTCAATCTTTTCATATTGTTTATTCAATACCCTAATTGCTCAATGTATTTACTATTAATTAATATGTTATAATCAATATATGTTGGAGAGAGTTATATCTCTCGCTGGGACTGGGTCTCACCCGTGGGTCACCACATTTTTTTAGGTGGTCGCGGGCAACGAGGTCGAGGTCATGTTGTGGAAGAAAACCAACCTGGTGATCAATAGATTCAGAAGGTTGGTTAGTTGTAGATGTTAGTAGTAGAGTCCTAGTGTCGTCCCTATACTCTCAGGTCTGAGTATGGGTTGTGTTTTCTAGATGATATACTTGTATCAACACGAGATTTTAGTAGTATGCCAATGTTTGTAAATATATGGCATGTACATGTGAAATATCTTTTGTATGAAAGATGTAATTGAGGTCTTTGGACCCATAAGTATATACTTGATACAACATATGAGAATGGAATGATGGTCCTTTTATAAATGTTCTAGAGTTTATTTACATTGTTGGAATCAGTTTTAATTATTTTGTATTTTTGACTATGTGATTAATTAGTAGTTGATCATATTTTGTGTTTTGAGTAATCTCGCTTAGCGTAATGAGGTGTCACATGAGCCATGGAATCGTCATCCTCTCGATGTTCATCCATGTTCCTTGAACTAAAGCAGACTATCTGAGATGCACGTGAGCTCACATATCACATATAGAGTCAAATGAGTATGGCCATATATTTCTCAGTCTGTCTTATCAATAGGCTTAGATATCGATCTCCTATAGGAAGGAAAAATCCCTTCTACATCACTCACACTCTATCCCCATGTGTCATAGTGAACCTAATAATCTATGGCAACCCTTCTTCAGGATCACATTAGATGATGTCAAAGTACATGAATGACATGTGATGAATGTAGTGACTTTAGGTCTAAGAACCACAATCACCACTTATCACTATGAGAAATGATTCTGACTACCATTCTATGGTCACCATGATCACTCTCATGGTGGGTCTGTCCGATACACTGTTCTCTAACATGTACTTGTGTTCTTGACTTGATATCACATATCATGACTAATGAGACTCTGTCATCACTCAACACACACTCTTATATTATGTGTTATTGTTGTCTATTTTTCTTCCACAATAATATCTAACTCGAGACATAACAAGAATGCATGTACGCTTATCATACATATGATCTTATAGTTTAGGTCCTCATCTGAAGACATATGTCATCGGGTAACATTATTCTTTAGACATATATTATGCATGTGCCATCATCTCATGACTAAGACAAACATAATAGATGGAATTACCTTTATTATTTATCAAATTAGGTATAAAATGCCACACTCCAATCATCATATGATTTTCTCTTTGGGCATACGTACCAACATAATCCCACTTGTACTTAGAGCCAATCACTCACGAATCTTATTCCAAGTGATCTTAACATGTACATCATGTTTCTACTGCGCAAGCATTTTTATAGTGGGTTAGCAACATTTTCTTCTAGTCAGTGTTTTGTAAGTTTCACATCTCCTGGCTGTATGACTACTCGTTTGAGATGAAAGTGTTGTAGTATGCTATCTGAGATTCCTAGCCTAACCAGTAGCTCCATTACTATCATCAATATTTTTGTTGTGTCATCAATGATTGGAACCTCACACAAGTTCACCAATATGAACTTGTTGATCCATATAATATCCTCTAATGGTCTCATAACACAGAGATACTCAACTTCTATTGTAGATTTAAGCAATTATCACTAGCTAGAAACTTTTCCAGCTCACAATTTTTGTTTAAGGTCAAACATAATTTTAGAATGAGGTTATTTATTTGTCATTTTGGAAGCTTGCATCAGTGTAACCCTTTGCACCCAACTCTTCCTTATTACCATAACCAATGAACCGATCCTTTTAATGCTTTACAAGCACCTAAGTATGTTCTTTATGGTAGTCTAGTGACTCTCACTGGCATCTGACATATACCCTCTCGTTATGTCCAATACATACAAGATTGATTGATAGGTGTATATATATATATATATATATCCTCTCACCATGTCGAATACATATGATATAACTAAATTCCCTCTCATCATGTACAATTCATATGAGATAACAGGATAAGTACATATATGATAGATCCAATTGCGAATGTATATGACATCTATCCATGTGTTCCTGTTCTTCACAAGAACTGGGATACTAGGCTCTTAATATACTAACTCCATGGAACATGGACAAGTTTTCTCTCAATGAGTCCTACATGCTGAACCCTACAACATCTTGCCAGTGTATGTTCTCTTTCTTAGGTCAAGAAGCTTTCTAGATCTATCTCTATGGATCTCAATCCCTGTCACATTGGATGCTTTGCCTAAACCCTTCATATAGAAGGTAATTTACTTGATAGATTTTAACATTTGTAGTATAAGGATGTTATTCCCCATCATTATGTGGAATATAAATATGCTCCCACAAAATCTTTTGTAATCACATGTTTCATCTTCATTTTAACTCAATTTAAACTCTTTGATTGTCTTGTAAAAATAGAAGATTCTAGCTGTGAGATGCTTACTTCAATCCACAAATTGACATTTATAGCTTATATACTTAATAGTTTTCATTAATGGATTTATAAAACCATAAGGACGTGTCACATACACATACTATATAATTATTTCAGTTAAGGAATGCAGTTTTAACATCCATATGCCAGATCTATTAGTCATACTTTGCTACAATAGCATGCACAATCTTGATGGACTTAATCATGGTAACTGGTGAAATAATTCATCATGTTCAACACCTTAAACTTGTTTGAAGCTCTTTGCAACCAATCTACCTTCCATGTTGGTCTCCTTTCAAATACCCAAATGCATCCTATGGGTTTTACCCCTTCAGGTGGATCCACCATGGTCATACCTTGATGGTGTACATGGAGTCCATCTTTGATCTCATGGCCTCAAGCCATTTCTCAGACTATGGTCCCTCAATAGCTTCTATGTAGGTTGTTGACTCATCATCTATGATCAACTCATCGCCTTTCTGAGTTATAAGATATCATAATATTTCAAACTCAAGGCATGCTCTACTAGAACCATAAGATTTTGTGTTATGTAATGAACTTGAGATTCCACAACAAGTTGTGATTCTCCTTGTTCCTACTATACCTCTTTAGTTCAATGTTTTCTTTTTTGTCTAGAACATTTTGAGTTCTACTTTTACTACCACTGATTCCTTTGGAACTAAGTTCCCTTTAGAAATACATCCATCCTGATCAACAAACACTTTGTTGTCGAATTGCATAAGAGTAGTAATTTAACAAAATAACATTTATGTGATTTGTGGGCAAAGCCTTTCAAGAAACTATTTTCTTATGTAATCTTTCAATCCTAATCATTATCATAGACATATCGAGACACCTCCCAATCTATATCTCATATGGTGTCTGTTGAACCATTTCTTAATGTACATTGTTTTAGAGTAAAGCATGTGCCCAAAAGAAATTGGAAGATCAACTAGATTTTATTGATAATCACACCATGACCTAACAGGGTGTGATACCTTCTTTCTGACATATCATTATGTTGCAAGTGGAGTTCATTGTGGTACACTATCAGGGTGTCACTCCAGAAGGTCCTCAAACTCTTGGTTTAAAATATTTCAACGTCAATCACATTGAAGTATCTTAATACTTTTACCAATTTAGTTACATATTTCATTCACAATCTCCTTGAACACTTCAAGAGATTCATACTATCTACAGACAAAATCAGTAAATATAATGAGGTACCTATAACTACCCTTAGCATTTATTCTAAATGGTCTATATACATCAGTATGTATGAGCCCTAATAGAACAATCACTCTCCCACTACTTCTAGTGAAGATGATTTTGTCATATTGAACAACAAATAAGATATGCATGTCTCTATTGGTTCAATAACCAAAAGAGTCTAGATAACCATCATATGGATTCTAGAAATGCATTTTGCATTTATGTGCTCTAGATGACAATGCTATAGGCATCCAATGTTTGAGTTATCAAGTCATTCAATATATGTGTTATACGGATTTGTCTCTACAACTATCAAGTACAATTTATAAGACATAGGACATTTCCATATAAGATCTCATCCTTTAAAGTGAAACATCAATTTGTTCTTGTCCATATAAGATACATGATGTTTTCATCAATGATAGGTACATGATAGCAACTCACTATTTCTATTATGTGTCCATGAATGACAACTTCAAACTATAGTGGTAGAAACCCTTGCTCCGCATAGTTATAGCTTACTTCTTCTCAAGTCTTGAAGTAAAGATCTATATCCCCATCTTCTTCCTGAGATCCTATACAAAGAGGATAGTTCCTTTCCAATGTCCAAATAGGTGATAATTGTGGCACTTTCTTCCTTAATTATTTAACAGAAAAGGACATAATCCTTTTACACTTACCCCTTTCCATATATTGAGTGCAGAAGACTTGGACTTCAACTTAGCCTCAGAACTCTTGTTGGCTTTGCCTTTGCCCTAGGACTCACTTTTGGTGATCACCATCACAAATTTGTCCTTCTTCTTCCTTGCTTTTCATCGATATGCTAAGTATTTGATAAAATAACTATTTAATTGATGCAACATTTTGTAGAATTTACCTAAGAGAAAATCACAGTTACTCCACATGCCCAATCATATTGAGCACTTGGGGCTCTACTGGACCTTCCTTTGTCAGTTTGCACTTAGACAACACTTCAAAGACATTATACCTTATTTGCTTTACAAGATTCTTAAAATGTGTTACCATCTAGAGAATGTCCATGTTATCATTCTGTCATGCAACTCATAGTTTATACAACATAGAATAAGGTGCCTAATGTCTATGACATCATCGACATGCTTTTAAATAAGCATCCAATTTAGTCTTAGGCACATTTAGAGTGGGTTCCTCTGGATCTGGTCTTTCAATGACATAAAACTTTTGTTCATTTTTGAGAACACTTCTCAAAGTCCTTAAGCAGACGTGGAAGTCTATCCCCTTTATCTTTGTCCTTCTTAAGGAGTGATCATAATAATAACATGTTTGCGTTTGTCTAAAAAAGAAATTTTGCATCTTTTTAAAACATTTTTGATTTGGTTTGATTTGATAAATTTGATGATATTAATTAGGCCTTTATTTAACTGTCACTCCCACTATATTGTTCAAATTGATAAGCCAAATGTATAACTCACAAGATTGCAGCATACAATCTTCTAGTGAGTCAAGATCCATATTTCATCAAATCATGACTCAACTTGGCTAATCACCCACAACTTGACTGTCTAAGTATACAACATTTGTCAATTGCATCTCATGCAACTCTTGGATAGATGGTGTGCACAACTGACTTTGTCATTGACCATATTTATGCTTCTAGGTGCTTAATCCCATTAAGATCACCTAGTTAAGCCTGATCTAAAAGCCAACACAATAGAATATGCACCCTGCTTTGGCATATCTACATATCTACCATCACACTTCCACGAGATAGACAACGCCCCACGCTTTGGAATAACCTACGCTTGGTCAATCAAGCTTTTTATGTGTGCTATTTATGGAAAATGTCTAAGACTTAATATTTAATTGAGGGATTTGATATATATAAATACATATACATATCCAATCACCACAAACTTATAGTAAATATCATATACATGCCATAACCACAAACGAGAAGAACATGAAATAATTAAAATACACTACCGATGGTAATGGCCATACTATAGTAATTCCTGGGAGCCAATATGAATTACTACCACCTAGGGTCCACATCATATGCAACCTGTTGTTGGTGAAGATCCATTCTTGAACCAATCTGGTCTGATCCGTTCAACTCTTGAACTGGTCGGCTCGCCTCTTGGTCACTCGGTTGGGCTCTTAAAATGGTCATCTGATCTTCAGGTTCAACTGATGTCTGGACACCTCTAGCGGATTGGTTGGGCCACCAGTCGATCGGTTCATCCTCCTATGATCTAGTCTCCTCGGTCCTCCACTCAATTGCGTCATCTCATGAGCCATTTGTTTCACCTTTGTGTATATCACCATCTCACGTCAAAACATAAATTAAAACTATCCTATTTCTTATTACATTGTAAAAGGGAAACCTTGAGTTACATTCGAGGCAAAATAGGAATAAGAGAATTAATTTACATTTTGAAGGAAGAGAGAGGCTCAATACATAGATCAAGTAACAATAGGAATAAACAACCACAACCATGCACACACAGATCTAGGGTTATTGGCCATAACCATGCTAAACATCCAACATCAAAACTGATTTTAGGATGACACGTGTAAATTGCATATATATCATATCATATATACACATATATTTGTTTGTGGAGTCATATATGGAATTTAATCAGATATGCACATTAATCAATTTAATATTCCCAATATATTAAATAAAAGAATGAAAACTAAATCTAATCATATCTGTTTAAATCCCAGATACACCATAAATTGATGAGGCCCTGATATCAATGTAGAGAAATCAGGCACATATATAGACAATGGAAACAAAAAAATTTAAATGCCCATTTTCCAGAACAGCAAGATCGTGTCAACAACAATGTATCTAGAAAGGGAGGTTTGCAAGGTTATACTATTGGTATGTATGCCCTGAGATCTAATCATGGGATGATTGGTGGGATACATTAAGATTGATGAGATAAACATCAAAGGCAAGCTTCCAATTCATTCTGGTTTAGTCAATTATGATATAATGACATAATAGATTGAATGTCTAGAAAATGACAATACTCAATGACGTATGCCTTCAAGTACGTGACTTGAACAATGATATCATACGGATGTTAAGAGTTTGTACATTCTTGTTATGTCCCTAGTCAGATGTCATTGTGGAAGGTTGATAGACAACAATGACACAGAAGACTAGATTGTGTGTTGGTTGATGACAGAATCTCATTAGTCATGATATAGTGATATCAAACCAAGCACATAGGTACTTGTTAGAAAACAAGTGTATCAGACAAACCCACTGTGAGAGTGACACATGGAACCATGACTTGGTAGTCACAGTCAGCTCTCACAGTGATGGTGGTGAGTGTGATTCTTTGACTTGAAATCACTACACTCAACACATGTCGTTGGGTACACTTTGACATCATCAAATGCAGTCCTGAAATATAGATTGTTATAAAGGTGATGATTGGGTGACTTTGACACATGGGGCTTTTGAGGGGTGAGTGATAGATATGAGATTTGTCCCTCCTGAGGGAGTTTGATGTCCATGGCCACTTGATGAGTAGGACTAAGAAAGGCATGCACATGCATGTGTGAATCAATATGTGATATTGATGTCACACATATCTCATCCAGTCTGCTCTAAGATCAAGGAAATGAATGAATGTTGATATGATAACTATTCAATGCCTTGAGTTCATTCCCGATATCAGTGATAAAGGAATTATAAATTCACTGTAACACCAGTCACAGATTGTAGGATTGAAAGTTGTTCTCCAACTTTCCTTTTCACTTGGGTAGCACTGATGTGCGACTAGGCACCACTCTTTGCTTATGAAGTCATAAGTGTTATGGACTTTCACTGCCAAAGTGAAATGGTCCTGTAGGGTCACACACATAGGATTTAACCTAGAAGAGGAGTTTATCCACGAATGATGTTTATATTATTTACTAAATGTGTTTAGTAGTTCAATTAAACATTCAATCAATCGAATTGACTTAGAAACACCAAGTTTAAGTGTTAGAATAACTAATTTGGGTGTCAGATTGATTGAGAACTGCATTGACCGAACAACCTAGACTACCAACCGACCAGTTCAAACTGTTGAACCGATCGGTTCAGTTGGACCAAATGAGCCAGTTTGGGAAAGTTAGGTTGGTGAGAAAATATTTTCATTTCACTTGTATAATTCAATTGGGACAAGTATTGATCTTTGGATTAATTGGAAACAGAAAGAGGAAAGTCAATTGGAAACTGCCCTGGGAAGTGAAATGACTGGTTCAGCTCCCCAAACAACTAGTTCATGAGTTGAACCGATCGGTTCAGTCCCCAAATGATCGGTTTGTTTGTGCAATGACTGGTTCACCTACCACATTGTATCAATTCGTGGAAATTCTGTACCCTTCTACTCCCGCTTTAGTCCCTCATTGCCCGGGGTTGAGAATCCTGACCCTGACCCCTCCTATATATAGAGGGATACTAGGGGCTTCTCTAGAAGAACATCTCAGACAACACCAGTTTCTCTGCAAAGTTGTCCTCTCTGGTTGTGAACTGGGAGAGACTGAGTAGGTGCTACCTGACTAGGGAGGGACAATGAGGGAAAGACAACTATAGGACGATAACTAGTGGTGGGAGAGCATGTCGGTGACTAGTACATTGATCGAAGGGGACGTCTCCTTCTAGTGTCATGTAGGACAAGATGACTGGAGTTCCCAGTGGTCCGTGTGGACTACTACAGAGGTGGGAGATTTCTGTCGCTCAGAGGATAGCCATCAATCCGTCTGTACGGGTGCGACGAGGAGCCGCACAGACACCGTCCAAGACCAGAGGTGAAGGCTGCACTCACCGTGAGGTTACGTCACCGAGCAAGCCTCGGGACAAGGTATGCCTCTACAAACCATCCTTCCTATTGTATAGATGTTGACGAGATCTCTTTGGGTTTTGGGTTTGGGGAGAAATTTTTTGTTAACGCTGCCAACTCTGCCTCCCCTAAAACCCAACATATACCTGGTCCTGGATCAAGTCCAGCAACATTACCCTTGCAGTAGCATCATGCTTCATCTTCTTTAGGCAATAGCACACTCCTTTAGCAACAACAACATTTGAATAGTCATCTCCACTAGCCTCCTGGTGCAACACTACAGATAGTGGTTGACGATGTCCTCCTAGCGACAGACAATGGTCTCCCGCCTTTAAAGTAGTCCATGCGGACCAATGAGAACTCTATGTTGTGATACTAGAGTTAACATGAAGGAGTTGTCCCTTTTAAACGTCAACCTGCTAGGGCTGATTCACTCTCCCGCAAATACTCTCCCTTGGTATCCCTCTCTTTATCGGGTAGGACTTTCTTGGGTTCTTTATTGGTTACTACAACCAGAGAGGACAATAAATTCTCCAAAGAAATTATTGTATCTACAAACCCCTATGTTTATAAGAGAGGCTGGGTTAGGGTTCCCAATCATTGCAGGAGTCAAAAAGGTCAAATTCATGGATTTTCTAGAACCTATGCATGGGGAACCAGTCGATGTGCACACCCAACCGGTCGGTTGGTGCGTGAGATGGTCAGCTCACTAAGAGAACTAGTCAGTTCATGTAGTTTCCTATTCTAAATCACATTTAGTAATCAATACACACTTAATGCAAAAGATGAAGTCAACACCAATCTTTGATCCAATCAAATTGGCAACTGATTCATACCATGATCTGGTCAGTTGGGATATGTGAATCGATTGGTTCACTATGGAAATCAATCTATTCACTATGTGAACCATCCATCTCACTCCCTGGTCCATCCATTGATCAACCACTTTTGATTCCAATTGACTAAACACTCCAACCGACCGGTTCAACACTTGAACCGGTCGATTCAGAGTCCATTCAGTCAATCTTGAACCTAGGTTGTTTAATAGAATACTTCAAAACCTTTAGTAACCAAATTAAACATCATTCATGAATGTACTCCTTTGATTCAAGTGCCTTCCTATGCGTGTGACCCTATAGGTTCAAAATTATGTTGGCATTGAATGTCCATAACAAACTTATGACATTACAAACAAATAGTGGCATCTAGCAACATATCATTATTACCCAAGTAATTTGGATAGTTGAAACAACTTCAACCTACAATTTGTGATTAGTGTTACCATGATTGTATAGTTCCTTTGTCTCTGATATTTGGATTGAACTCGAGTAATGGAATCATCATCCTCTCAGTGTGCATCCATGTTCCATGAACTAGAGCAAATTGTCTGAGATGCACGTGAGCTCACATATCACATATTGAGTCACATGAGTATGGCCATACATTCTCAGTCTCGTTTATCAAGAGACCTAGATAACAATCTACTATAGGAGGGACGAATCCCATCTACATCACTCACACTCTATCCCCTATGTCACAGTGCACCCAATAATCACTGTTATGGCAACCCTTATTCAGGACCATGTTGGATGCTGTCAAAGTACATGAACGTCATGTGACAAATGTAGTGACTTTAGGTCTAAGAACCACAATCACCAGTTATCACTATGAGAGATGATTTTGACTAACATTCCATGGTCTCCATGTACCTATGCGTTTGACTTGATATCACATATCATGACTAATGAGACTCTATCATCAGTCAACACACACTCTAGTCTTATGTATTATTGTTGTCTATTTTGCTTCCATAGTAATATCTGACTAAGGACATAACAAGAATGTATGTACTCTTATCATACATATGATCTCATCATTCATGTCCACAACTTGAATACATATGTCATCGTGTAACATCATTCTTTAGTCATCTACTATGTATGTGTCATCATCTCATGACTAAGACAAACATAATAGGTGGAATTACCTTTATGATTTATCAAATCAGGTATCAAATGCCACACCCCAACCATCATATGATTGGCTCTTGGGCATACATACCAACACATTTTGCATGATCCAACCAGTTGAATCACCTTGAGCCAGTCAAATGAGTTTCCTTAGAGATGAAGCATCAAGTCAAATGGTCAAATTTTCTTCGCTTAATAATCACACAACATTCAAGTCAGTCGATCGACTCATGCTCCCAATTAGTGGCTCGCATGTTGACTTTAGGATATCCTAGCCACTTCTAGGTTCTATTATATGGTTCCGAGGCTGTTTGCACTGCTATAAAAGGAGGGGGAGTGCTCAAACATTCCAGACCCCAGTCTATCATCTCAGAACTCCGCCTGAGAGAAAAAATCAAGGAAAGAAGAGACCAAATCTGTAAAGTGTTGGTTGACAACTTGATCTCCATTCTTTCTATCCTTGTTCCTATTTCTATGAGTGATATGGAGTAGTCATCCAATTGTTGGGACATGAGGAGTAGCCTCATGAGCCTATAACTTGTCTTAGCTAATCTTAATTCCATTAGATAAATAAAATATGTGTCTTCATTTGCTTAACAACTTGGAATATGAATAGACCCCTTACACTCCATGATTGTTACGATTCATGATTATGGGATCACAAATTCATGAACTAGAACATTGAATGAAGAACATAAGTTTCTTCATGAGACCATGGATATAAACCTATTGGATGGTCAAACAATGACCCACAGAACACCAAGACCAGGGGTCTACAGATAGCTTAATGCACAAAATTTGGTTCTAAAAGGACCATATCTAAATGATCCTAGTCTAAAACTTTTTTAGTAAGGAATTAAAATTTGGCAAGAGTACTAAGTCTTGTAAGTGTGAAACCTAGAATTCCAAATATTCTTCGAGTAACTAATACCTGATATGAATTGAATGAATGGATGAATGGCCATGATGGAAATTACGTTTGGAAAAAGAGAAATTAGAACTATAAGAATGACATATATGAATGATGAAAAATCAAATGTAAATATGAGAATGAAATGTGTATCCAACCAACCAATATTATAGTTCATATTTATGTGTTGAGGTACATGTAACAATCAATAACTATGCATGAAAATAAGTTCTAAACCTACCTTAGAATGAAACCCAAATATTTTTAATACTACCTTGTGGACTTAAATAGAGACTCAATGGAATATATGTTCCTCTAATAAGATTAGAAACTGTATAGAGGGAATTTGATGTAATCTAAGTAACACAATGTGATGGTTATCTATACGATACATAAAGAACACATATGAACAAAAGACACTGATTATATAGCACATCAATCCAAGTCAATATCTTAGAAGGAAATATAATGGAAGAAGCATGTAATCTAATAACCCTAAATGGGGAAGAAAAACCTATACAAAAAATAGAGAACAGTTGATTCCAAGCCAAATTATAACCCCATTGTACTTTACTTTGTGGATTCTTCCTCTTAGCCTTATTTTGATTGTGTAATATATGGAGTCTTGAATAAATTGAAATACTAGATTCTCTATTTAAATTGTGAAATGACTTACTTTCTTCTTGAAACTACATGCATGGAATATATTACAATGATGGACCCTAATTGTTTATTATTCTTAACTTTCTTATTGAACGTCACCTCAAATATATTTTGTGTTATTAAGATATTAGTGGAATTCATCAATTAGACTCCCTTTGGGCTTTCAATTCTTAGTGTTTTGGCTCACTGGAGGTTCGGTAATGCCCCAAAACCCCACATGACCGCTGTGATGGCTTAGTTGTTACCTATATATTGGTTAGAATAGATATTAGGCGACAATGTTGTTTTGAATGTAAAAACTATTGGATCAATGGGCTCTAGAGGGGGGGTGAATAGAGCTACACAAACTTCACAAAATCAATTAGACCACCAATTTAAACTTAGTGCAGAGACTAATTCAAGCGGAAATTTTGATATCCTAATCTAGCATACAAAGCAAGGATAAGAGATAATGAATTGCAAGCACTTGGACATGTGGTTAGAGTGGTTCCACGTCCTAAAATTAGGATCGATGTCAGTCCACTACCTAGAGTTGGTTAGACTCTAGGATTTGCAACTTGGTCCTCTTATATATCACAATAAGATTACAAGATACATAAACCACACAACCAAGGGCTTAAAATCTCAAGCCAAGATCTTCTACCTCACCAAGGACTTACCCACTAGCAAGATTCTTCAGCCTTCTTCAAAGGACTTACCCAATCTTACCTTAGTCTTCAGCCTTGTAGGATTTACCTATCTTGCTTGAGCTTTGCCTTGCACCTCTCCTTCTCTTGGAGAGCTTCTCCACGTTTCACCTTCACCAAGGGATCTGGAGCAGCAAGCTATCTTCACTCTTGAAGATCAGCCATCATCTTCACCTTCACTCGGAGAAGAACATCAGCAGCCTCTCTTTCACTTGGAGAAGCAGCTTCAATCAATCTTCAAAGGGATTTGAAGGTAGGAAGAGAGAAAGGAGAGCTGTACATCATACAAGGGATAGCTCTCATACACAGGGACCTAACTCACTCATAACTCATGAATTTATCTTGAAGGTAGAGAGATAAAGGGGCTCAAGGGCTTGGAACACTCTCAACTAAGCTAGAACCAAGTTTGCAATGGAAGAGTAGCTTGGAATGAACTCCAAGGGGTTCTATTTATAGTTGACGGTGGCCCTTTAAGTTGTGGGATGCTTGGATGCAAAAATAGTCATTTTTTGTTCAAGAAAACGACTCTATTTTTGCCCAAAACACTTCACCAACGGTCACATTACTTTTTCTGCAAATTCCGTACAGTGCAATCGGTCAAGTTTCAATGGGTGTAACTCGACCGATCAAGTAAGAGACAAACCGATATTCAAATGATCAGTCAAGTTTGTCCTGACAAAACTCGACCGACCATTTAAACTGGAAATGGCCTATTACCTGATCGATCGAGTTCTGTGAGTGCACAACTCGACCGATGCAATCTTCAGAAAATCGACCAAGGTTGATCGGTCGAGTTTCAAGCCAGGGAAACTCGACCGACCAAGTGCGTGTAATCCATTTTCTAATTTGCAATTAAAGTGATTAGCACTTGGTGAATTTTGTCCCAAACATTTTTCTCTTCTAAGTTACAAGCTAATTCATTATTACAAGTGATTACATGGATGTTCTAAGGTCGTTTACATAGAAATCCTAAAACACACACTTGTAGCCATTTTGACTTGAACTTGGCCCATTCTAGGGCTTTGTATATATGATCCTTTTCATGTACCTAATGCCTGCAAAAAATCTTAAACGCACATATTAGATACATATGAATGGAATGGTTAAGTCATTATCAAAATATAGGTAATGTATAACCTCTATGTCAACATTCTCCCCCTTTTTGACAATGACAAACCATTCCTCAAACATATTGAAAAGGATAAGAAAGTTATACCTTTGCCTTGTGAATTAGGAGGATTCATGATAAGAACAATTTGAATTGCTCCCCCTCAAACTATGCTTCCTCTCACCTAAATGTTAGTTTGTCTATACATGGAAATACCAATATCCGTGTAATATGTAATTCTTTGCATGTCACATGATCAACAACAAATTAACAAGAAAAGGATCACCTAAGCAAGAAAGCAATAGTATAACAATAGGAAACAATATGATTGAGTCTCAAACCATGAGATATTTCTCCCCCTTTTGACATTATCAAAAAGGTAGGGGGTAGAAGAGCAAAAAAAACTAGGTCTTCTCCAAGACTCAACCAAACATATATGCAAAGTAGTAAACAACATTGTAAAAGCATACAACCACGGATGAGAACACACAAACCAAAGTCAGAATCAAAATATAGCTCAAAGAGCACCAAGCATAAGATAACACAGAATAAGTAGCCAAAGTGCATATGGATGATATTTTAATTCAGAAAGATGTCTTCATGAAAACAAACAACTACAACCATAAAGCGAGAAAGTAGATATAAGAAAATAGTACAACTCAGAATAATGTGCCAGGATGTTTCTTATACAAAAGAGTGTAGAAAGATGTATATGATGGACATGCTAGACTAAAAGCTAAGAAACCACCTAAACGTCTAAGCTATATATGTCAACAATATCCTCATCATCCTCGCCAGGGTGGTAGTCCTCATCTTTGTCTGAAGGCGGAGCGGCAGTGCCAACACCATCATCACCATCCTCGCCAGAAGCATCCTCACCATCACCGTCTTCAGCATCAACATCCTCATCATCATCCTCAGCCTGGTCGGGCATCTCCTCGTCATCAGGAGGACCAAAGGAGCAACCGGGCCAACAGTCATTCTGCTCGGCCCACGACATACCAAGAGCAAGAAGCTCCTTGGCCTGTGGGAAGGATGGGGCAGAGTCACCCAAGGAGGCGAGCAGAGTGGCCAGGGGGCTAGCAGGTAACGACAGATACACAGGAGCAGAACTACCAGCAGTATACGGTGGCGGAGCGGCAGTGGAAGGCTCGGGAGCATGGAAGTAATGCTCGTATGCATAAGAAGCATAGGCACTACCTGGGTATCGCTGGTAGATAGGGTAGGGTGAAGCACATGATAGGTTCATGGTGGAAATGATCAAACACAAATCCAGGTGGAGGTGTTCCTGAACCTGACGGTTGTACGCCTGTTCATGCATCATATATCCCAGAAGTCATTTGATGCACGGAAGGACGCACAGCTAGGTCGGGGATGTTGCTGCAGAGGTGGAGCACGGGTGGAGGAGGGAGGGACAGCAGAGGTAGAGGCAGAGGCACCAACGACAGGGGAAAAGACATGAACAACCTTCTGAAGGGTGGGTTCACTAATACAAAATCCTTTTCTAGCAACCGGGTAATGGAAGTTAGAAAAGAGGGATTTATCAGTGGCGAACTGGAAAAGACCACAAATCAGAGCTGGGTAGGGGGGGTGGGTGCCCTTGGTGTTCTTGCCGGTGTCAAAACAGGTCATGTGATGAAGAATATATCTAGCCCATTTGACACCTATATTGTTTAACAAACAATACATAATGACCGCGGTGTTTTCTGCAATGTCCGTTTGATTTCGCTTGGGATGGACATTACAGTTAATCACCAGGGCCAAGATGTGCCTCTGAAGGTCAAGAGAGGATGAGGGCAGGGTTGACTTCTTCTTGTAGGTCACATCGGGTTTCTTTAAAAGCTGATGAATATCCGAGAGCGTCAATTCATGGTGTTTATAAAAACCTTCCGGGTCAAGAAGATCGAAATACTCACCATAGTCCTTATGCCAAGTGTTGTTTTCCTTGTCTCCGACAAGATAGAAATTGAAATTTTCCTCAGAGATTTGAAAACGTCGACCGGTGATCATCAAGGTAAGAACTATTTCGGTATTCGGTGGGGGAACGAGTGTATCATAGTTCCAACGCAGGTTTGCGTAGAACTCGTGAACTGCCTTTGTGCTAGACAACTGATTGTTAAAGCAGTCACGTTCGATCGCAAGGGCAGACAAGTGGTGGCCGGTGAGAAGCCTCGAAATAGAGGTAATAACCGCTTGAAAACGATTGGCGTCAACCAAGGGGAGAAATGGAAAAGGAGATCGGGGAAGAAGATCCTTATACCGATTTACTACCTCAATAGACACAAAGGAGGTGTTATCGAACGGAATCAAGCGATTAGTCGAGGAGGAAGCTTGAGCATTGCCAGGAGCAGGACGTTTTCATCTATGGGAAGCCATGGAAACAAAAATAAGGAGAAAAACGTGCACACAAGCAAGATCAAACCTCAAACGCCGAAGAAAACCCACCACGAGTGCCCGGGAAGGTCAAGAATGGGTTGCTAGGTCGCCCTAGGGTTAGGGTTGACAGCACGAGGTTTAGAGACAAGGAATCGGTCAGCTATTTTCTAGTTGCAAGGGAAAATAGTCGACCAATCCTAACTTTTAAGTTGGCGTAGCCCATCGATTGGTCAAGTTTTGAGGGTGGCAAACTTGACCGAACAATCCACTGAAGAACTGCTCTCGGCTCCTGATCGGTCGAGTTTTCCAGGGAGGAAACTCGACCGAAGGTCAACTTGACCTAACAGTCTCATTCTTTGATTCTAGCCATATACATGCCAATTAAATTCATTTTTCCATTCTATTTTGCATAATTAACATACCTAGGCACATTTTGCTCATCATTGGGAACTATTTAGTAATAAAATACAAAATTCGATAAAAACCCAAAAGCAAGAAAAAATCAAGCATGTTGATAGGCAAATTAAGCACAAATAAGCATATATAGGCAAAGCAAGGTGAAGATAGACATGAGCAAGCCTATAGGAAAGAGACAACTAGCTAGATCACATAGCAATATCATTTAAATCAATAATGAGAAGTTTAGATCGAATAAAATTAAATTGATCTCTAGCTAGAGGTTTTGTAAAGATGTCCGCTAACTGATTTTCTGTGTCCACATGTGTGATATAGATATCTTTCTTGGCAATGTGGTCATGAAGAAAATGATGGCGAACCTCTATATGCTTGGCTCTACTATGCAATATAGGATTGTAAGATAGATTAATTGCACTAGTATTGTCACAAAAGATAGGAGAAGCATCAAAAAATATGTTAAAGTCTTGGAGCATTTGCTTCATCCATAGGACCTGTGCACAACAACTCTCGGCTGCAATGTATTCAGCTTCGGTAGTTGATAATGCCACTGTACTTTGTTTCTTGGAGAACCAAGACACTAAGCATGGTCCTAGAAGGAAGCAAGTGCCACTTGTGCACTTTCTATCAACCAAACACCCTGCGTAATCTGCATCATTGTATGCTCTAAGAGTAAAATCCCTTGATTTAGGATACCATAGACTAAAATTTTGGGTTTTGGCTAAGTACCACAAAATCCTCTTAACAGCAGTGAGATGCGACTTCTTAGGGCTAGATTGAAAGCGAGCGCACAAGCCAACACTAAACATAATATCAGGTCTAGAGGCGGTTAAATAAAGTAAACTTCCAATCATACCTCTATATAGCTTCTCATCTACCTTTTCACCTTCTTCATCTTTGTCAAGTTTGGCGGTGTTTGACATGAGTGTATCCATCAGCTTCATGTTCTCCATCCCAAAGCGCTTGAGTAGTTCACTTGTGTACTTGCCTTGGTTGATGAAGTTTCCTTCTTTTATTTTCTTGATTTGAAATCCGAGGAAGAAGGTCAACTCACCCATCATGCTCATTTCAAACTCACTCTGCATAAGAGAACTAAACTCCTTGCAAAGATCAAGATCAGTCCCGCCAAAAATGATATCATCAACATATATTTGAATTATAAGAAAATGGTTAGAAGTGTGTTTTAGAAACAAGGTAGAATCAACTTTGCCCATGACATACCTGTTATCTAACAAAAAGTTCTTTAGTTTCTCATACCAAGCTCGAGGTGCTTGTTTGAGTCCATAGAGAGCTTTTTGCAACAAATAAACATGATTGGGTAACTTGTCATTTTCAAATCCCAGAGGTTGAGAAACAAATACTTCTTCCTCGATTGTACCATTCAAAAATGCACTTTTAACATCCATTTGATATAGCAAGAAATTTTTATAGCTAGCAAAGGCAAGTAGCATACGAATAGATTCTAATCTAGCAACAGGAGCATAAGTTTCATCGAAATCAATACCTTCTTGTTGGTTGTATCCTTGTGCTAGTAACCTTGCTTTGTTTCTTACCACTTTTCAATGCTCATCTAGCTTGTTGTGGTAGACCCATTTGGTACCAATGACTTTTCTATCACTTGGTCTTGGCACTAAGGTCCACACACGATTCTTCTCGAATTGTTCTAGCTCTTCTTGCATGGCAAGGATCCACTCATCATCACCAAGGGCTTCTTTGATGTTCTTTGGCTCTAGTTGGGAGATGAAGGCACTGTCTACTTGTTCTTTGTTGTGAGCAGCTCGTGTCCTCACTCTCTCGAATGGGTTGCCAATGATCAACTCCTTGGGATGATTCTTTGCAAAATGGGGAGTGGGATCCTTCTTTTCTTCATCTTCTTCTTCTTCTATCACTTGCTTGCCTTTGTTTTTGATGTTGAGGTCTTTTAGAACAGGAATTAACTCATCTGCAACATCATCATCACCAACATGCTTGCCAACAACAGGGTTAGTTTCAATAAACTTAACATTGATAGATTCTTCAATTTTAGACAATTCAATGTTGAATACTCTATATGCCCTGCTAGTAGTGCTATAGCCTAGGAAGAAAGCCTTATATGATTTCGGATCAAACTTGTCGAGAGAATCCTTCATGTTTAAAACAAAACAAGGGCATCTGAAAACATGAAAGAAATCAATAGACGTCTTCCTACCACGCCATAGTTCATAGGGGGTTTTCTTAAAAGAAGGATGTGTGAAAACTCAGTTTTGCACAAAGCATGACGTGCTAACAGCTTCAGCCTAAAACTTCTTAGGAGTGTCATACTCAAGAAGCATGGTCCTAGTCATCTCTTGTAGCGATCTATTCTTCCTCTCTACAACCCCATTTGGTTGAGGTGTTCGAGGAGAAGAGAAATTGTGTGAATAACCAAAATTTTCACAAAAAACGCTCAAAAAGATCATTTTCAAACTCTCCCCCATGATCACTACAGATAGAAACAATTCAGAAAGAAGCTTCATTTTCAACCCGTTTACAAAAGCTCGAGAAAACATTGAGAGTATCACTTTTGGAAATGAGAAAGAAGGTCCAAGTATATCAAGAAAAATCATCGACAATAACAAGACAATACTTGGAACGACGAAGCGTTTGCGTTCTCATTGGTCCGAATAGATCAATATGGAGAAGTTCAAGAACTCTCTTGGTACTCATGACTCCTTTGGATTTGAAGGAGGATTTGGTTTGTTTCCCTTGTGTACAAGGTTGGAATTCCTCATCCTTATCAAAATCCAATTTGGGAAGTCCTCGGACCAAGTCCTTTTTGTTCAACTTCTTCATTTGATGAAAATTCACATGACCCAAACGACGATGCCAAAGAGAAAGATCATTTTTATCCACTACCAAGCATCTATTTAGTATGGGCTTAAGAGCATCAAGAAAAATAACATAAAGATTACCATTTCTAGTTCCCTTATATATAACATTGTAGGAGAGGGAATCTAGAAGCAAGCATTCTAAGGAAGTAAATAATACAAGATATCCATTATCACAAAGTTGACTAACACTAATTAAATTATGATGTAGGCCATCAACAAGAAACACATTTTTAATACATAGTTCATTGCCTACATCACCCTCACCTATAACCTTACCCTTCTTGTTATCCCCGAAGGTTACCGATCCTCCTTTCTTTTTCACAAACTTGTTGAAATGGCTGATTTCTCCAGTAATATGCTTAGAGCAGCCACTATCAACAATCCATCTCTTGTTAACCTGCAAGAAAGAAGGATGTCGGAACCCAACTCAAACTTTGGGATCCGGGGTTAGCTTGGGGACCCATTTCATCTTTGGGTTGGTCCCCTTGGGCTTGTAAGGACAATAAGTGGAATAATGGTCATCACATTTGCAATGAATACAAACCATAGGGTTCTTAGAGCCAGAAGTCTCTCCATTGAAAATTGGAGGTTCCACACTCTTCTTCTTACCCTTCTTCTTATTACCTTTGTTACCTTTGGGAGAAGTCCCATCATATCCCAATCCACTAGTACCAACATGTTTGGTAGAGTGTTCTAGGACATCATTGAGGGATTTCTTTCCTGAAAGAAACCTTTGCAACGTAGATCTTAACTTAGCATTATCATCACTAATATTTATAACAGTAGTATAAAGATTTTCAAGATCGTCTCTAGCATGCAAAAGGTCGGCCTCAAGACAGAGGGCTTTAGTAAGAAGAGAATCTTTTTCTAAATTTAAGCTAGCAACTTCATTTCTTGGCAAAACAGGCCTAGAGGATAAATCATTAATTTGAGCAAGCAACTTTGCATTTTCAGATTTAAGCACAACAATTTCTCTTTGATAAGGATAGATTTCATCTCTCCTAGCATTATCAATAAGCTTGAGTTCTACATTTTCAATTTTTAGAGTATCAAGCTCATATAGGCACTTTTTCTTTTCTATCTTAAGATTGTCAATATTTTTAAGATATGCACCATTCTCGGTCTCTACTCCATTGTATTGGAGTTCAAGGTCAAGAAATTGCCCTTGCAAGGAATCTATGCTATCGAGATGCAATTTTTCATTTTTATCAAGAATATCAATTTTGGCATAAAGATCATCAACTATCTTGCCTAATCTTTTCCTCTTAGCCTTACATTTAGCAAAAGATGATTGACATTCATTAAGCATATCAATGATAGATTCTTTAGGCAGCTCTAGCAAGTTAACTTCACTTACCTTGCTTACCTCACTTACCTCACATACATCTTCACTAGTAGACGCCATGAGAGCTAAGTGACATTCTCCATCTTCGGAGCTTGAAGAAGACTCCTCCCATGCCGCATGAGCTGCATCTTTGAATCTTCTTTCCTTCTTATCTTTCCTCTTGTACTTGGCTTCTCTCTTGTACTTGTCATCTTTCTTGTACTTGTCATCTTTCTTGTGGCTGCTCTTGTGATGGCTCTTTTTCACCTTTGGGCAGTCACTCTTGTAGTGGCCTTTTTGACCACACTATTAGCATCTTGGAGTTGAGGAAGAGGGCTTGCTCTTGAAGTGCTTTCCTTTTGAGTAATTTGCTTCATGCTCATTGGAACCTTCATCTTCACTTGAGGAAGGGCTGGGAGACTTCAAGGCTAGTTTTTGTTGTCGGACCATCTCTTCAACTTGTGCTTTGAAGGCTGTGTCCTTTACCTTCTTAGACTCCTTTTCTTCTCTCTTCTCTTCCTCTTCTTGCTTGTCAAGGCTAGGTTCATGGGCTTGGAGGTTACCAAATAGCTCCTCGGTTGACAACTCACTTAGCTTGTAAACTTCTTCAATTGAAGTAACCTTAGGCTCCCATCTCTTGGGAAGAGATCTCAAGATCTTGGCATTGATAGTGCCTCTATCCATTACACTCCCAAGGGCTGCTAGGCTATTCAAGATGACATTTAGCCTAGTGTACATATCCGCCACTCTCTCATTCTTACCCATCTTGAAGTTCTCTAGAAGACCACCAAGCATGTAGACTTTGGCCTCCTTTACTTACTTGGTTCCTTCATAGGTGACACACAACTTGTGCCATATCTCATGCACCTTGTCCCAAGAAGAGATCCGGTTGAACTTGGATGGAGTAAGAGCGGCGTAGATGATGCTCACAACTTTGGCGTTGAGTTGAGCACGCTTCATCTCAGCTTCCATCCATGTGGTGATGTCCCCTTTTGGATCTTCATATTTGATATGGACAATCTTTCACATTTCGTAGCTCACACCTTGGAGGTAGAATTGCATTCTCCTCTTCTAATATAGAAAGTTTGTGCCATCGAAGACCGGAGGTCTCATGGAGAAGCTTCCTTCAAGGTTGAGTGACCCAAGAGCCGAATCACCCATCTTCTCCTACTTGTTGAAGTAGCTTGGAGAAGACATGCTCTGATACCACTTGTTGGATCAATGGGCTCTAGAGGGGGGGGGGTGAATAGAGCTACACAAACTTCACAAAATCAATTAGACCACCAATTTAAACTTAGTGCAGAGACTAATTCAACCGGCAATTTTGATATCCTAATCTAGCATACAAAGCAAGGATAAGAGATAATGAATTGCAAGCACTTGGACAGGTGGTTAGAGTGGTTCCACGTCCTAAACTTAGGATCGATGTTAGTCCACTACCTAGAGTTGGTTAGACTCTAGGATTTGCAACTTGGTCCTCTTATATATCACAATAAGATTACAAGATACATAAACCACACAACCAAGGGCTTAAAATCTCAAGCCAAGATCTTCTAACTCACCAAGGACTTACCCACTAGCAAGATTCTTCAGCCTTCTTCAAAGGACTTACCCAATCTTACCTTAGTCTTCAGCCTTGCAGGATTTACCTATCTTGCTTGAGCTTT
Organism: Alisma plantago-aquatica; assembly: GCA_963693085.1. Lineage (NCBI taxonomy): Eukaryota > Viridiplantae > Streptophyta > Magnoliopsida > Alismatales > Alismataceae > Alisma > Alisma plantago-aquatica. The sequence goes on along the minus strand of OY856410.1, from coordinate 943,683,500 downwards.
GCCTTGCACCTCTCCTTCTCTTGGAGAGCTTCTCCACGTTTCACCTTCACCAAGGGATCTGGAGCAGCAAGATATCTTCACTCTTGAAGATCAGCCATCATCTTCACCTTCACTCGAAGAAGAACAGCAGCAGCCTCTCTTTCACTTGGAGAAGCAGCTTCAATCAATCTTCAAAGGGATTTGGAGGTAGGAAGAGAGAAAGGAGAGATGTACATCATACAAGGGATAGCTCTCATACACAGGGACCTAACTCACTCATAACTCACAAATTTATCTTGAAGGTAGAGAGAGAAAGGGGCTCAAGGGCTTGGAACACTCTCAACTAAGCTAAAACCAAGTTTGCAATGGAAGAGCAGCTTGGAATGAACTCCAAGGGGTTCTATTTATAGTTGAGGGTGGCCCTTTAAGTTGTGGGACACTTGGATGCAAAAATAGTCGTTTTTTGTTCAAGAAAATGACTCTATTTTTGCCCAAAACACTTCACCAATAGTCACATTACTTTTTCTGCAAATTCCGTACAGTGCAATCGGTCAAGTTTCAATGGGTGTAACTCGACCAATCAAGTAAGAGATAAACCGATATTCAAATGATCAGTCGAGTTTGTCCTGACAAAACTCGACCAGCCATTTAAACTGGAAATGGCCTGTTACCTGATCGGTCGAGTTCTGTGAGTACACAACTCGACCGATGTAATCTTCAGAAAATCGACCAAGGTTGATTGGTCGAGTTTCAAGCCAGGGAAACTCGACCAACCAAGTGCCTGTAATCCATTTTCTAATTTTCAATTTAAGTGATTAGCACTTGGTGAATTTTGTCCCAAATATTTTTCTCTTCTAAGTTACAAGATAATTCATTATTACAAGTGATTACATGGATGTTCTAAGGTCGTTTACATAGAAATCCTAAAACACACACTTGTAGCCATTTTGACTTGAACTTGGCCCATTCTAGGGCTTTGTATATATGATCCTTTTCATGTTACTTAATGCCTGCAAACAATCTTAAACACACATATTAGATACATATGAATGGAATGGTTAAGTCATTATCAAAATATAGGTAATGTATAACCCCTATGTCAAAAAAAAACAACTAAGACACCTAGCCCTAGAAAAAGATACAATATGAAATTTCTCAAGTATAATATTCGAAATTGATCTTATTATTTGAACATCGTAGATATTTTAGACAATTGTGAATACTTGATGTCTTTTGAATAATTTTGAATGTTAAAAAACCTTGCAATTTTGGTATTTTGATAACCTCGTGAACTCGATATATTGGAACTCAAATTATTGAAATGCTAATTCTAATCTTGATATCCCAGAGCACCAAATATTCCTGACCTAGATTTGGAATTGCATTTAGTCCTCTATTTGTGTATATTTTATAATAGCTCAATAATAAGAGTTTAGTTCCCAAATTGGATTACATTTTGCTCTTTGGTCCATGTCATAGATGGACATATCACTTTGGGACATGCATGTATAGGAATTTGAAGAAAGATATAAAAGAGACGTGCAAGAGATTTTCTGTGTTAAAGACTAGATAGGACTCATGTATGTCTTAAAGTCTAGTCATTCTGGATAGGATTCCACAAACTTTGATGTAAAACATGATTCTATAAAACTTGTTAATATATTTTGATATTTTATTTTGTAAATTTTGATCAAAAAGAGCAGATCTTTATGGCATCATATCAGAGCTATAAACAATCAACACTCATGTATATCTCATGGAAATTACAGTTGATTAGGAAATACAAAAAAACCTATAATTTAGGAAAATAATTGACAACCAACCCTAGTTTATTGTGAGACAAATTATAGATCTACCTAGGATAAAAATAGAAACATCGATGTATTAGTTCTATACTTAAAGTTTATTGAATATATACATCTCAGATGCTAGCTTTTTAACCATTGTCTAGTCATGGTTTTACTTGAAGTTATGGTTGAGGAAGAAGTGTTTCAGATATATGTCTGTAGATTAATGGTGAGAACCCTAGAAAACCACAATAGGTATTAAAAGGGTAGAGTACCTTAGATTATCTCAATAGTTTGGGACACACACAAATAAATGCTTATATTTTAAAATAGAATGTAAAAATAGCATAAACCATATCCTTTTGAGTTCATGTAAATATTGTCACATTTGATACTTCCATTTTGATTTTTTTGGTGAACATGATGAAACTAAGGTAAAAAATACTTGTATTTAAAATCTACCCAATGAACCAATTAATGGAGTGCAACCATCTCCAAGTAGAGATATGTGGAGATGTATGAGGAAGCAATGTTCAATGAAGGTTGTGGTGTAAACACTCCCAATCAACTTAGGGTGTTGTGGGGTTCTTCACTTTACAAATTCAAGTTGGCCAAAGTAAATCTAACTACATGGGAAATCCCTAATCCTATAATTAAGTCGGAAAGTCAATTCAACAAATCAATAAAAAATGTGTAGTGGTCACCTTTATTAGAAAGAAAATAAATAAAATTGTATCCAGACATATTTTAGAAAGCCCTAACTAGTACAATTATTATTTTTACAAAGAAAACACATAATGTAGTGCCACTAATAGATCACATATTTACTCAGAGAAGATTATCTCCCTATATGTTTGACATGTATACTTTTTATATATAAAAATCTTATATGTATGTAATTAAAACATTAAGAAACTTCATATCTAGAAAATCTATATCACTTGTAATAAATCCCACACTAGATCTATATAAATGTGAGATTGATGATGCATATGAGCTTTCATAAAATTATACCCAATCAAGATTAAGAAACTGATTGAATAAATTAGCAAAAATATTAGGACCACCATATTCTTGAACTTGTGACTTCCTTATAGATATAAATTTTAGATAATTTCTATGATGTAGTCATGATATTGACATAAAGTCCTACCAATTTGATAATCAAAATTTGAAGTGTATCTAATTTACTAGACTCCAAAAATCATCCAATATTGAGTAGTGGAAAAAATATTGAGAAAAAGGTCTCATATACAAGAAATTTGAAATACTAAGCAACTAAATAGTTAAATCACATATATTTATTCGAATAGAAAACTTGTAGGTCAAGATTAGTGAAAATTACAAATTGGATAAGAATTAGACCTTTAGCTTGACACACATAAAACTAGTAGTTTGATTTTTATTTTATGGATTAATTCATAATTTGGATATACGAAAGCCTCAAAAAGTTTAAGCTTAGATTACATGTAGAGACTATCATATGATCATGTAGCACAATTATACTAAAAGTGTCCAACTCAATGGCAGGGATACTTTTAAGTAGAATATAAAAGTTATCTCCACGAGTACAATAAGAGAAATGTTTAGGCACTGTCAGTAGAACATGATTTATTAGAAGGGGAATTACAATTACATGTTTTAGGAAGAATTATATATTAAGTCACCTTTTTTATAACAAACTTAAGACATTCAATTTTGAAGTACTAGATGGGACATAATATCTCATTGTAGTATAGTCTAATTTTGAAGAGTTAGTACTTTTGGAAATTTGTTTGTTAGAATTTAGATGAAAGGTAAAATTTGTATGAGAATCAGAGTTATTTGATGGAAGTTATGAAATTTTGGAAGAATTATCTATTAAGTCTTTGAATTGCAACTAGGGCTAAAAAAGAAGAAGAGAGAATCCACCTCCCTCACTATAATTCTATTTAGAGGAGAGACATGGTTTCTCCTATTCCTCTTACGATAATGTATATTCCTAAATAGCATCATCCTTTTAGACTTCCTACCCTCGAAACAATGGTGACACACTATAGCATCATCTGATGTCCTATATGGAACCACCATCATTTTGAATCTTGACGTGGCTTTTTATCGCACCAACAAACTCACTCGGGGTTGAAATCCCCGAGCTTTTACAAAAACCAAAGTGCAATAAGACCACCCGCAAGCGGACAAGTCTTATCACAATATAGTTAAGGATCGAACCCAAAGGACAACATTTTAAAGAATCCTTGTCAGTCGAATCTAGCTCAAGTAAAACTAATATTTAGAACAATTGGTTGATTTGAGGTTAATAAAACTAATTGCAAGAAAGTGGAAGCTGAATCAAAGTTGGATTTAGATCAATGATATGGAATCACTGGGATGGTATTGTGTTTCACCACCGCTACACACAAACACATTCAATCGCAAACAAGCTAGGCAAGATATAACAATCCAAATAGACCTACTGCGAACCCCCCATACAGGTGTTAGGTTCGCGTAAACATCACCTTAGGCATCAAATGTCTCGTCACCAACTGGATCGCTTACTTACGGCTCAGAAGAAATCCCATTCTATTTCTAGTTTGGGAGTCAACCACATTAATCGATAAGCAAGCATGTGATAGATCTACCAACTAACATCAACAATAAACAAAAATGATACAAAATTCAACTAAGGCTGTAGTCCTCCCTGAGGAATGTTTAGACCACAGAAGCGTCACCGTAGGCTAGATGTCTCGTCCCCTCACGGATCATACACTTACAACCTCAAGGAATCCTATCAGAAGTTCTCATCAAGGAGTCGAACTTTGTAAACCGCCATTCCATCTCACATATAGAAGATTTCACAATAAGGGAGAGAAAAAGATGAAAGCAAGTAGATAATCAACTACAAACGTACCAACTAACAACGAAATGGAAAGTTATATACATTGCCATGGAGAGTTTAACAAGAGAACATGATTTGCATGGGCAGCGGGGCTAGTCCCCGTACCCCAGCAAAAAGGTACTACTCGCTCATGATGTGAGAAGGAAGAAGAATAAGAAAGAGAGAGAAATCCACCATGAACTCAGTGCAGAAGGTATTCACAACTTGGTGAAGAAGATACATCCTTCTATGTTGTGTCGGAGCAGATCTAGACATGAACGGGAGATGCCAAGACAGACTGAACAATCTCCCTTGCTCCGTCTTCCTTCTCTCCTCAGCCTCCTTGGTTGCAACATGGGCAATAGGTGGAATAAAACTGGCATGGATGACACTGGATTTGGATCGGACCTGTGTACAGGCAGCCTGTCAGCGTCCCATAACCGATGCCCAAAATGAGGACCCTAGTAGTCCTATTTATAGGCACGGGGCAAGTCTTCACATTTTTGGCGTGTTTCCAGTCCAAATGATTTGGAAGATATTTTTGCTCAAACGGTCTTGTACAACTTGGGCAAACGGTCTGTAAATAGTTAAAAACCAAATGGTCTTTGATTTCCCCCAAACGGTCTTTGCTTAAGTTGACTCAAACGATCTTTGGGCAAGAGGCATACAGTTTGTAGACTGTTAGGGACTAAATGATCTCACAGACCGTTTGGGATTGAACGGTCTCATAGACCGTTTAGGACAGATCGTTCTCACAGACCATTTGCCTGTCAAATGGTCTTCATACATTGACTCAAGCAAATGATTTTCAATCCTTAGCAGCAAACGGTTTGGGCGAACGATCGTCTCTTATCAAACAGTCAACTCTGCTTCATTCGGTCTTCCAGTTGCCGTAAATGATTTGAGACCGTGAGATTTTCTCAATTGGTCAGGGATGCCCAAATCGATCACAAGACCGTGAGGAGCAGGAACGATTGCGTTCGGCGATGCTGGTGGTGAGGAGGATGACGCTGGAGGTTGTGAATGCTTGAAGCAACTGATCGTTGGGCACAGTGTCCATGGTGGAGGTCTGAAATCAGGGGGCGCGAGGTAGAAGACGACGCACCACAACCGTGGTGAGGCTGTAAGGTCATGGTGAGGTTGCCGTCACACGGCCGTGCTGCCTTGCACGGGCGTGGCGAGTAAAGATTTGAGCTCTGATGGGGATTTGCCACAGCCATGGCATGATTAATACGATCGTGTCCGGGCTGCTGCTCTACGACCGTGGCGCCTTACATGGGCGTGGTAGGTGAGAAAGGACAACACTAGGGTTGGTTCACCACGGTCGTGGCCTCACCACATGGTCGTGGCGAGGACAGTGGACCATGACCGTGGTCATTCAAAACAGTCGTGGCCGAGGTTCTGTTTCAAGGTCTTGAATTCGTGCAGTCGTCCAAATGGTCTTATAATAGAACTGTCCATGCGGTCTTTGAGACCGAATGGGTTCAAACGGTCTTGGGACCAAATGGGCTCAAACGGTCTTGAGACCGAATGGGCTCAAACGGTCTTGAGACCGAATGGGCTCGAACAGTCTTGGGACCGAATGGGCTCAAACAGTCTTGAGACCGAATGGGCTCGAACGGTCTTGGGACCGAATGGGCTCAAACGATCTTGGGACCGAATGGGCTCAAACGGTCTTAAGACCGAATGGGATCAAACCAAATGGGCTCAAGTCACTTGGTTAGATCGATTGGTAAGAACTAAGTCTGAGTGAAGGTAGACCCTAGCTGATTGTTCAGCTTTATCAAGACCTGCATCAAATCAACATAATTTCAGTTAAAATCATGATAATTGGATCAATTAAGTAATTTTGCACATTATGATACATTTTGATATTTAATGAGTGGAATTTGATGTGTTAAGTCCAAATGAGCCTAAGATGGTAATTGAATTTCATGATGAATATACATTCATCAAAATACCCCAAACTTAAACGTTGCTCGTCCTCGAGTAATACAAAATCTGAAACAGTCTCTAAAAGAATACTTTCAATTTATGTGATTGCTTCATCTTCACATCACGAATATTTTCTTTCTGCTCAAAATGACTCAGTATCTCAACCTCATGAGACCACTAAACACATCTTACCATATCTTTGTTCCTAAGTTCATTTTCCAAAATCACTTCCTCCTCATGTTTTCCAACAACAAGCATGTCAAAGAGTTTTGTAAGAGTCCAAAGACACCCATAGAACAACAAGTTTGCATTTGATCTGACACTGGTGTTTTTCAGGATGGGGTAGGCATTCATTGTGCCATTAGGTAGAAAATGGACTGAATGGTGGTGTGGAAGGAAGAAATAAATCTCTCCTCTTTTTGACTTGAGATTTTTATTTATGATTTGCAATTTCATTTATTGCATTTTTTGTGTGAATCTCTCCTCTATTCGACTCGAGATTGCATTTCTTTTTGTGTGCTCTTTGGCATCTTTTTGTTTGCAAATCTCTCCTCTATTCGAATCGAGATTGTAATTTCAGTGGTACGCCCCTGTTTATCTTTTATGGGTATGGAAGAAGCAGATATAGAGGGAAGTGGCGTGCCACCCCGAACTTAGGGTTTGGCACAAATTTGGCTATTTTTGTTTCTTTTTGATGAATGGAGGGATACGAAGATGATAGAAGAGGTGTAGAAGAGAGTTCATATCAAAATGCTACTTGATTTACAATTCAGTGCACCAGGTCATTCTCTTTATCATACTCTGCTCAAATAATGACTTGATGAGGATCTGGTGGAGATTCCATGTTATTGTTCCACTAGTCAGTTAGGAAGCACGACATGTTTGATCCCTATCAGTTCGACAAACACTTATCAATTTTTGAAAAAGTATCATGACGTTAGGAATCATAAGCTTCACAAGATGATTTCAATCAAAAGGCTTTGTTTCAAAAAGTGGTCTTTTGAGGATTTACTTTGAATAAGGAGGATATAATGATTTTAATGCATAACAGGTTAGAGAGTGACTTTTAATGAAACAAGAAGTGTCAAAATTTCATCAAGTATCTATTCAATATCTTTGGAAAACTTTAAACATTTTGAAAATTTTGAAAATTTAAATTTTTTTATCAAGAATGTGACAGAGAAAACTTAAGTATGAAAAGGATGGGTGTAGGTGGAAAGTGAGGTACGTACCACCCACCCTCCACCCTAAATCCAAGATGGAGGGGAAAATTCATGCCAGAATGACTACCAGATGTGTTTACGTTCCAATTAGCGCACATCCTCTTATTTGAAAATCTCAAAGGTAAAGAGCAATTAGATCTTAACATAGAATCTTACGATGCGAATTTTATTTAATGAGAAATTAACTATAAGGTAAAAACAAAATAGAAGAAACAATCTAATTTGAAAAGAAAAGTAAAATAAATTTATTGATCGGGTTGCCTCCCAACAAGCACCTTTGTTTTATGTCGATAGCTCGACTGAATCCTTTGGCTTCATGGTGGATCCTTTGGATTGGTTAGTTCCAGCATTGCTTCAGTGCCTATGTCAGTTGAGGTAAAATATCTCTTTAAGCGGTGACCATTTGTTACAAATTCACCTGACTTTTCACTCCATAAAGAGAAAGCACCATGTGGGGAGATGCTTTTCACAATGTATGATCCAGACCAGCGGGAGCAGAGTTTCCCTGGGAATAACTTCAACCTTGAGTTGAACAGTAGAACTTGGTCTCCCACTTGTATGTCTTTTCTTTTCAAATGACCATCATGCCAAAGTTTGGTGTGTTCTTTGTAGATTCGTGCATTCTCATAACCTGTCATCCTGAGTTCATCTAGCTCTTAAAGTTGCAAAATCCTGGCCTGGCCTACTTTCTTCATGTCGAAATTCAGTTATTTTATTACCCACCATGCCTTATGTTCCAATTCGACAGGCAGGTGGCAAGCCTTTCCATATATTAATCAGAAGGGTGTAGTCCCGAGGGGAGTTTTGTAAGCAGTTCGATAGGCCCATAAAGAGTCATTGATTTTCAATGACCAATCCTTTCGATTGCGGCCTACAATTTTTTCCAGAATAGCCTTGAGTTGGCAGTTAGAAACCTCTACCTATCCACTCATTTGTGGATGGTAGGGCGAGGCTACTTTATGTGTTACACCATATTTTCTCAGTAAAGCTTCAAAGCTTCTTTCAAGGAAGTGAGACCCTCCGTCAGATATCACGGTTCATGGTACTCTAAAATGGGGGAAAATAATATCTTTGAATAATCTGATGACAAGTTTTGAATCATTAGTGACGGTTGGTATAGCTTCAACCCATTTTGAGACGTAATCAACCGCTACTAGAATGTAAGAAAATCCATACGAAGATGGGAATGGCCCCATGTAGTCCACACCCCAAACATCAAATATCTCAATTTCTTGCCACAACTTAAGTGGCATCTCATCTCTCTTCGTAATGTTACATGTTCTTTGACATTTGTCACATGATAGAAAAAAGTTGTAGGAATCCTTGGATATAGTTGCTCAAAAGAATCCACATTGCAAAACCTTTATGGCAGTCTTTTTAGAACTCATATGTCCTCCCACTGGTCCTAAGTGACAGTGCTCTAGAATGAGTTTGGTTTCTTCCTCAACAATACATCGTCTATAAAGACCATCAACACATAGCTTAAGAAGATATGGCTCATACCAGTGATATTGTTTCACATCATGCATAAATGTCTTCAGTGCATTTCTAGTGCATTGAGGATGGATAACCCTAGCAACAAGGTAGTTCACAAAATCTGAGTACCACGGTACATCTTTTGAGACCTTCATTAGTTGATCATCCAGTAGGGAATCATTGATCGAAATCTTCTCAGTATCTAGAGTGTGGATGCGACTGAGGTGGTCTGCTACAACATTCTCTGTACCCTTTTTATCTCTTATCTCTAAATCAAATTCTAATAATAGGAGGATCCATCTAATGAACCTGGGTTTTGCATCTTTCTTTGACAGAAGGTAACGAATGGCAGCGTGGTATGTGTAGATAATGACCTTCAAACAAATTAGGTAGGATCTAAACTTGTCAAAGGCATACATGACTGCTAGAAGTTCTTTCTCGGTAGTTGCATAATTCCTTTGGGCTTCATCAAGAGTTTTCGATGCATAATAGACCACATAGTGTTTCTTCTCTATATATTTCCCTAAAATAGCACCCACATCATAGTCACTGGCATCACACACAATTTCAAAAGGGTGGTCCCAGTTGGGAGCTCTAATGATGGGTGTTGTTGTGAGATCCTACTTTAGTGTGTTGAAGCTTTTGACACATTCTTTGTCAAAATTGAATTCATCATCTTTTAGTAACAAATTTGTCATTGGCTTCGTTATCTTAGAAATGTCTTTTATGAATCTTCTGTAAAATCCTGCATGCCCTAGGAAAGCATGGACTTTTTTTACATTTGTTGGAATAGCCAGTTTAGAAATCACTTCAATCTTGGCTTTATCTACTTCAATTCCTCTATTTCTGACCCTATGACCGAGGACAATGCCTTCTTTTACCATAAAATGGCAATTTTTCCAATTTAGCACAAGATGTGCTTCTTCACAACATTTGAGGACTGGGGAGAGGTGCTTTAGACATGAATCGAATGAATCTCCATATTCAGAAAAATCATCCATGAAGACTTCCATAATGGTTTCAGTGAGACCGACAAATATGGCAGTCATGCAACGTTGGAAAGTTGCAGGTGCATTGCAGAGGCCGAACGACATTCTTCTAAATGCGTATGTTCCGAATGGGAAGGTAAAAGTTGTTTTCTCTTGGTCATATGGATGTATGGGTATTTGATAGAATCCAGAGTAACCATCAAGATAACAGAAATATTCTTGGTGAGCCAACCTTTCTAGGACTTGATCAAGGAAAGGCATTGGAAAATGATCTTTTCAAGTTGCCTTGTTTAATTTTCTATAATCTATGCACATCCTCCACCCTGTGACTATTCGAGTGGGGATGAGTTCATTATTTTCATTCCGTATAATAGTTGTTCCACCTTTCCTCGGGACTACATGCACTGGACTCACCCATGGCGAATCTGATATCGAATATATTATTCCAACTGTGAGCAGTTTAATGACCTCGCGACGGACCACTTCCTTCATATTTGGATTTAATTTCTGTTGATGCTCAATAGTAGGCTTGTGATCTTCCATCATAGGGATCTTATGCATACACAACGCTTGACTGGCCCCAGTGAGGTCACTCATTTTATAACTGATGGCTTTCTTTGTTTCCTTTAATTCCTTCAGGAGTTTATCTTCTTGTTCAGCTGTTAGATCAGAATTTATAATAACTGGGCAAACTTTGAGATCGTCTAAAAAAACGTACTTCAGTCCTTCGGGGAGGGGCTTCATTTCGGGAGCCTCTGGTTTTTCACATGTTTCTTTTGTAGTTTCCACAGCTTTGAGTTCTTCACTAGTGGTTTCAACATCTTCTTTAGCAGAGTCGAGGGATTCGATGCAATCTTTTACTTGTTCGTCAAATGGTTCATCAACTGATGGGTTCGTTAGAGCATCTTCTAAAGGATCATCTGATTCATGATGATCTTGAGTTAGAAGTGACATTTGATCAATGCAGTCAATCGGATAGACTTCTTCTTGCATACTTGGTCTTCTCATACTTTCAAAAATCTTGAATTTTGAGAGTTTCTTTGCCAAGTATGAGAAGCAAAGTTCCTGTTTCAACATCAATTAGAACTCTTGTAGTGGTGAGGAATGGACGCCCAAAGATGAGAGGATATCTGGTATCCTCTTTTATTTCGATGATGACAAAGTCACACAGAACATAAGAATCTTTCCCTACCTTGACAGATACATCCTCAATAATTCCTAACGGGCGTTTTATCGAATTGTCTGCGAGTTGTATGGTCATGCCAGTTGGAAGAAGTTCAGCAAACCCTAGCCTTTTGCAAAGGCTGAGTGGCATGATGGAGATGCTAGAGCCAAGATCTGCTAGTCCTTTTTTGCATGAAGAATCGCCGATATGGCAGGAAATCCCAAAAGATCCTGGGTCTTTCTGTTTCTTTGGCATCTTACTCTGGATGATATCTGAAGTGGTTTTAGCTAACTTGACTATCTCATATTCTTCAGTTATATATTTCCTGGTGAGGAGTGACTTTAAGTATTTTGTCCAAGCTGGTATCTCAGCAAGCACATCCAAAAGGGGTATTTCAACATGAAGTTTCTTCATAGCTTCTTTAAACTTATTGAACCGAGTATCCAACTTGGTTTGCCTTAAACGAGCAGGGAGTGGTATATGTGGCTTATATATAGGAATATTAGGTTCCAGTGTTTCAATTTCTTTGTCAATAGGTTTCTCAAGACTTTCAATATCTGTCTTATCAGTAATTGCTGGTTCTTCTGGTTGAGACTCCAACGTAGTTGAGTCTTGAACGATCACATGCTCATCGTCATTAGTAACAACCATAGGTGTCTTGATAGGAGGATCAAAATAGTCTTTTCCCGACCTGGTGGTGACTGCCTTCAATTGTTTGGGATGCTTAGGATTATTCTCGGGTTGGCCCGCAAAGGCCCCAGCAGACAGCTTAATGCTAGCTGCAAGTTGAGCTAGTTGAGATTCAATAGCCTTCTGCTGGGCTTGCTGGTTCGCTATCATAGTTTGCTGAGTTTGCATCATCTTTTCAATGGCTATTAACTTGTCTTGAGAAGAGACATGTCTTGCTTTCTGTCCTTGCTGTTGATTAAGATTCTGGTACTGAGAGTTGTTTTTATAATTATTGTAGTTCCTATTATGAAAGTTTCCCTTGAAATTTCCTTAATTTACAAAATTCTATTGTTGATTGTACTGTAATCCTGGTGGGCCTCGTGGCTAATTGTTCAAACCAAATTGATGTGAGTTTACTGCTCCAGAGGGGTTTCCATATTGAAAACCTAGATGATTCTTATTCTGATTCGAATTGTAATAACTTTGACTAGGGATGGTATTAACAACGTTAAGATTTTCCATTTGGCCATTATCTCCTTGGCCACATACGTTGCTCAGGATGACATTGTAAAGAACATTGCATGATAAGGTGGAATGATCAGTTTCGTTACATGCTTCACAGAATAGGGAAGCAGACTTGACTTGTTCTGGTAGTCGAGTGGGTGAACGTCCTCTTCCAATGGCATAAAGAGATGATTCAATATGGTCTTCCTTAGCAACTAAGAGTTTCAAGGTTTCAGCGATGGATTTATACTCAGGAGTAGCTTCGACCATAGCTACTTTCAAAACTCCTTTACCTACAGATCTTCCCCAATTTGCTTGATTTTCTACTCCCAGGGTCATGACTCTCCATGCACTGTCATAACTTTGACGCATGAAGTTTCCTCCAGACGAGGAATCTAGGAATCTCTTAATATCATCATCAACACCCCTATAGAAAATCTCAATGAGTTGATTCTTGGGAATTCTATGGTGTGGACACTTGCGTAGAAGCTCTTTGTATCTATCCCAAGCTTCATCAAGGGTTTCTCCAGGAACTTGAGTGAAATTTGTTATTCGCCCTCTGATTTCATATGTGAGGGATGGGGGATAGAACTTCTCTAGAAACACATTTTGGAGTTGTTCCTAGGTGGTGATGGGTATTTCACTTTGCAGTGAATTGTACCAAGTTATGGCTCTATCAACAAGGGAATACTTGAAGAGGTGGAGTCTAATGGCATCATCAGGCACTCCATTTTGCTTTGTCATAGCACAAAGATCAATAAACCTTAGAAGATGTTCTTGACTATCTTCACCTTGTTTTCTGTAGAATGGGCTGTTCTGAAGCAGGGTGATCCAATGCGCTCTTATCTCAAAATTAGGATCGTTGACGGGAGGAGGTTGCATTGGATGATGAACATTCGCAACTTTCGGGATTGAGAACTCTCTAAGATCCTTTTGTAGTTCAGCTGCTTGCACTGCTAGGATTTCCTATTGAACCGCAGCCCTGGCTTCTTGCATGAGCCTCTCTCTTTGTGCATTGATGGCTTGAGCCACCCTTCGGGCTACCTCTTCTTCTTGAGCCATCCTTGCTTGATTTTCTCTGATATGACGATGAAAATTTATGTCTATCTCAGGATCAAAACTCACTGTTAGTCTGGGGCTGTCCGAACGGTGCATGCACTACGCCTTGGATTGTACTTGAAAATAGAAAGATTTCGAAAGTGAGAACCACAGAGTAGAGTCAAATTCAAGTAGATGATCAATTGCTTCAAAAGAAAAAGCAAAATCCTAAATTAGTCTTAAAAGAACTGGATTTGACTAACTGATTCCGTTGTCCCCGGCAACGGCGCCATAATTTGATGTTGCTTTTTATCGCACTAACAAACTCACTCAAGGTTGAAATCCCCAAGCTTTTGCCAAAACCAAAGTGCAATAATACCACCCGCAAGTGGACGAGTCTTGTCACAGTATAGTTAAGGATCGAACCCAAAGGACAACGCTTTTAAGAATCCTTGTTAGTCGAATCTAGATCAAGCAAAACTAATATTTAGAATGATTGATTGATTTGAGGTTAATAAAACTAATTGCAAAAAAGTGGAAGCTAAATTAAAGTTGGATTTAGATCAATGATATGGAATCACTGGGATGGTATCGGGTTTCACCACCACTACACATGCAAACACATTCAATCACAAACAATCCAGGAAAGATATAACAATCCAAATAGAGCTGCTGCAGAACCCCCCATACGGGCGTTAGGTTCGCGTAAACATCACCTTAGGCATCAGATGTCTCGTCACCAACCAGATCACTTACTTACGGCTCAGAAGAAATCCCATTCTATTTCTAGTTTGGGAGTCAACCACATTAATCGATAAGAAAGCAGGTGATAGATCTACCAACTAGCATGGACGATAAACAAAGATGATACAAAATCCAAGTAAGGCTGCAGTCCTCCCTGAGGAATGTTTAGACCACAGAAGTGTCACCGTAGGCTAGGTGTCTCGTCCCCTCATGGATCATACACTTATGACATCAAGGAATCCTATCAGAAGTTCTCATCAAGGAGTCGAACTTTGTAAACCACCATTCCATCCCACATATAGAAGATTTCACAATAAGGGAGAGAACAAGATGAAAGCAAGTAGATAATCAACTACAAATGTACCAACTAACAACGAAATGGAAAGTTATATACATTTACATGGAGAGTTTAATAAGAGAACATGATTTGCATGGGAAGCAGGGCTAGTCCCCACACCCCAACGAAAAGGTACTATTCGCTCATGATTCGAGAAACAAGAAGAATAAGAAAGAGAGAGAAATCTACCATGAACTTGGTGCAGAAGGTAGTTGTAGCTCGGTGAAGAAGATGCGACCTTCTATGTCGTGTCAGAGCAGATCTGGACGGGAACGGGAGATGCCAAGACAGACCAGACAGTCTCCCTGGCTCCGTCTTCCTTCTCTCCTCAGCCTCCTTGGTTGCAACACAGACAGTAGGTGGAATGAAACTGGTGTGGACGACACTAGATTTGGATCAGACCTGTGTACAGGCAGCTTATCGGCGTCCCAGAACCAATGCCCAAAATGAGGACCCTAGTTGTCCTATTTATAGGCACATGGTAAGTCTTCACATTTTTGGCGTGTTTCCAATCCAAACGATTTGGCAGATATTTTTGCTCAAACGGTCTTGTACAGCTTGGGCAAACGGTCTGTAAACAGTTAAAAACCAAATGGTCTTTGATTTCCCCCAAACGGTCTTAGCTTCAGTTGACTCAAATGATCTTCGGGCACGAGGCATACAATTTGTAGACCGTTAGGGATTAAACGATCTAACAGACCGTTTGGGACTGAATGGTCTCACAGACCGTTTGGGATAGATCGTTCTCACAGACCGTTTGCATGTCAAATGGTCTTCATACATTGACTCAAGCAAATGGTTTTCAATCCTTAGCAGCAAATGGTTTGGGCGAACGGTCGTCTCTTATCAAACGGTCAACTCTGCTTCATTCGGTCTTCCAGTTGCCGTAAATGATTTGAGATCGTGAGCTTTTCTCAAACGGTCAGGGATGCCCAAATCGATCATAAGACAATGAGGAGCAGGAACAATTGCGGTCGAAGCTGGTGGTGGTGAGGAGGATGACACTGGAGGTCGTGAATGCTTGAAGCAGCGGATCGTTGGGCACAATGTCCATGGCGGAGGTCTGAAATCAGGGGGCGCGAGGTAGAAGACGACGTGCCATGGCCGTGGTGAGGCTACACGGTCGTGGTGAGGTTGCCGTCACACGGCCGTGCTGCCTCACACGGGTGTGGCGGGTGAAGATTTGAGCTTTGATGGGGATTCACCACAGCCGTGGCGTGATTAATACGGTCATGGCCGGGCTGCTGCTCCATGGCTGTGGCGCCTTGCACGGGCGTGGCAGGTGATAAAGGAAAGGCACTAGGGTTGGTTGACCATGGTCGTGGCCTCACCACATGGTCGTGGCGAGGACAGTGGACCACGGCCGTGGTAATTCAAAACGGTCGTGGCCGGGGCTCTACTTCAAGGTCTTAAATTCGTGCGATCATCTAAATGGTCTTATAATGGAACTGTCCATACGGTCTTTGAGACCGAATGGGATCAAACAGTCTTGGCACCGAATGGGCTCAAACGGTCTTGAGACTGAATGGGCTTGAACGGTCTTGGGATCGAATGGGCTCAAACGGTCTTGGGACCGAATGGGCTCAAACGGTCTTGGGACCGAATGGGCTCAAACGGTCTTGGGACCGAATGGGCTCAAACGGTCTTGAGACCGAATGGGCTCAAACCGAATGGGCTCAAGTCGCTTGGTTAGATCGATTGTTTAAAACCAAGGGTGAGTGAAGGTAGACCCTAGCTGATTGTTCAGCTTTATCAAGACCTGCATCAAATCAACATAATTTCAGTTAAAATCATGATAATTGGATCAATTAAGTAATTTTGCGCATTATGATACATTTTGATATTTAATGAGTGGAATTTGATGTGTTAAGTCCAAATGAGCCTAAGATGGTAATTGAATTTCATGATGAATATACATTCATCAAATCTACAAACTAGAAAAGACAGAGTAGCCACTACCCATGTTAGATACCTCCTCACAATCCACTTGACCGCCAAAAACTTCTTTCCCTCTCATCTTGATCAACAGTAACTCATCGAAACCTTACAAGAATGCCAATATATACAAACACCTCTCATATACCAATTCACTAACAATAAAACCTACAACCCAACAAGATACTAGTCATAGTTCTATAATTTTGATGCAAAATCTAGATCTAAACCACCACCTCATATATCTCCTCCTACCCTTACACATTGTCAGTGATCAACAAACCCACAAACATCATCTAAAATTGTTAGTGTCTCATTCTCAAACACCTACAAAGTTCCAATGAGTCTACACGATGTAGACAGAAGTTCTGAACACCTATAAACACCACTACTACTTGCACTATATCCTTATCTAGCTCTAGACCAACATGAACACATCGCAATCACCCTAAACTGGCAAGAATCTATGAACCATACCTTGAATTTCCACTAGGACACACATTCCAATAGTGATATCCATGACCTTTGACTCCAAACTGAAAGTGCATTATTAGTTCTTCCAGTGGTGATGCAAACATGTGTGAGGATGAGGACTGCTCTTTGATCCTCCTTTCCCTTGAGGTCATTCCTAAGGCCTCTATAAGAAGATTGGTAACATGGTTATATCAATATTATTCCACCAACATACAACATAAACTGAACCAACTAAGGATCAATAACATCCAGTTCGATACGTAGGCCAATAAATTTAACCTTTTATTACTAAATGCATAACACAAAATGTTAGTGGGACTAAGGGTAACATCAAATAATATGAGAAATACTTTAGTTAACCCAATACTTAGTTGAAATCACCTATTGTAAACTACACAGTACATGCGTGTATACTTCTATAGGATTAGAATTGTAAATGGATAGAATATGAAGAAAATCTTGCAATTTTTGATATATGATCAAAAATAAAAGTTTGATCCTATATCCAATATGATATCCAATGAGTATCATATGATAACATCCGAATCCAGTCTGAATGGATAATATCCAAAATTCGATAAATATCCTATTAGAACTAAAAATAATACATTTAATGTTAATAAACATATTTTACATATTAGATATTAATATATATTAAATATGTAGGATAAATGTGTATATTCTCATATGTTTATATATATATTTTTAATACCATTTGTATACATATGTGAATTTCAAAACAAATTTTGGACCAAATATTATCAGATCCAAATTTTTTGAGTAAGAAATTCAATATCCAAATCAGAATCTGACGAATATTGGTTTTGTTTTTTGAAATTTAATACTCAAGTGTAGATTGGATGCACAAATATTTTACAAGTCTATATAGTGGATATACCAGTGAAAAATTATGATGGGTATTAGCTTATTTTCCTACAATCTTAGAACATGAGAAATCAATTAGACATGATTATATATGTAATATACAAAAATATTAAATGAACATTTTGAACGTAAAACATACTCATATTGATACATATTTAGATCAGTCCTCTCTTCATGAATGTTTTAGTTT
Organism: Alisma plantago-aquatica; assembly: GCA_963693085.1. Lineage (NCBI taxonomy): Eukaryota > Viridiplantae > Streptophyta > Magnoliopsida > Alismatales > Alismataceae > Alisma > Alisma plantago-aquatica. The sequence continues at coordinate 943,665,313 of OY856410.1, read as the reverse complement.
GTGACTAATTCATTTAAGAACATGAATATATCTATTCTATTATAAGATAATCAAAATGTTGAAGATTAGCTGATAATAAAATACATGTCATCATAAAGTTATATAATGATTGTGTGTATAATGTTAGAAAAGGAATTCATTAATTTATTGAACCTATTTTTATCATGATATGTATTAGATTATTACACGAAAGTTAAAATTTAGGAATTTAGTTAATTTTAAAGTCTAAAATACTGATTTCATCCTTGAAACAAGTCTACAATGATAGAGACATATTTATACATATTGTGGTATTTCTAAATACAAAATAGTTTAGGAAGTATATTTTCATTGATTGACCTATATTGATCAAATCGGTAATGAAGAGAAAGAACCTCAATAAGAAAGTTGGTTTATGAATTGTAGTATGGATTATTTAATGTTTTGATGAACGTACTCTAAATGAAATGATAATTTAGACTATACATGAAACCTAGATTCTAGTCATATCAATATCTACTAGTTGATTGATACTAGTCAGAAAGAGACACCTAATTTTTAATAGGTAATTAATGGAATCCGTTTACAAAGTTATATTATACGTTGTTGTAGAGTTTAATCCCTAGAAATGGATAGTAGAGATGCTTGGACAAATTAGAAGCAATTAATAAATCACATAGAATGCAATGGGCCTACTTATATACCAACAAAACTTACTTAGACAATAATATTATGGAACCTCTATATTTTATAACTTATAATCACATGGAATACATCCTAAAGTAATTGATACCTGCTATGAATTGAATGAATAGATGAATAACCATGATGAATCTTGTGTTTAGAAACATAACAAAAATAGAATGTAGAACTATGGGAATGCCGTAGATTAATGTTTACACATAAAATGTAAATAAGAAAATAAAATGTGTATAAAACCCACCAATATTATAGTCCATATTTAGATGTTGAGGTACATGTAGCAGTGAATAAATATGCATGACAAAAAGGTCTGGACCTACCATAGAATGAAACACATATATTTTTAATAACTACCATGTGGACTTGAATAGACAATCAATGTATTGTATTTTCATTTAATAATATTTGAAACCTTATATAGGGAGTATGTAATCTAAGTAACATAATCTGCTGGTTATCTATATGATGATGTAATAACATATACAAAAAAGTGATATTGATTATAGACATATTTGCAATCTAACTAGAGATCTTAAAAGGAAATATAATGGGACAAGTATGGAATGTAATAACCATAAATGGGGAAGAACAACCCGATATAGAAAAGTTTGAAGAAAAAAATGATTCCAATCCAAATGATAATCCCACTGTACTATACTTTGTAGATTCTTCCTCTTGGAGCCTTATTGTGATTGTGCAGTCAATGGACCCTTGTATAATATTGAGATACTAGATTCTATATTTCAACTGTTGAACCGTTTACTTCCCTATTAAAATTGCATGCATGAAATCTAGTATAGTAAGAACCCAAATTGTTTATTAGTCGTGTCTTTCCTCTTGAAGGTCACCACAAATATATTTTTAAAATATCAAATATTTTTATTATGAAGATATAATTGGAACTTATAAATTGGAGTTTTGATGCTCTTTAGGCCCTAACCCCCTTTTGGATTTCCCTTGGGATTTGGCTCGTTATAGATTTGGTTCGCTTGAGGTTGGTTAGCATACCAAGGGCCTACACATTGGCCTTGGATTAGTTCTTTGCCAGTATACTGGTTAAAATAGAGATTAGGTGATAATGTTGTCCTCTCTTATACTGTAAGGACACGAAGGCACCCAAACCTCAAAAATATATCATATGATATAGCTCAATTTTGATATTCAAAATCGATCTTATTATTGTGAAAGTCTTGGATATTTTGGATAGTTAGGAATAATATATATCTTATGGGTAATTTTGAATGTTGAACAACCTTGCATTTTTAGTATTCAAATAATGTTGTGGAATTGATATGTTGGAACTCAAATTCTTGTAGTTTTATTTCTTGTCATGGTATCTTAGTCCAAAAAATAGTCCTTACCTACATCTGAAATTGTATTTAGTCCTCCATTGTTTCTTATTTATTTTTTCTGTGTATTTTAACATATAAAGTTAGGTGACAATGTTGTTCTCTTGTAGAATGTAAGGACACTAAGGAACCTAGCCATAGAAAAACATATGATATGATAATGCTCGATTTTAATATTTAAATTTTGTATCATTATCGTGAACATGTTGGATATTTCAGAAAATTATGAATACTTTATATCTATGGATAATATTGAACAAGCTTCCAATTTTACTATTCAAATAATCTTGTGAGCTTGACATATTGGAATTCAAAATTTTGCAATGTCAGGTTTAGTACCAACGTTGGCTGACCATTTCCTCTTTGGTCCATGTCATGGATGGATTTATCCCTATGGGATATACATGGACATGCAATCAAAGTAAGACATAGAAGAGACGTGTATGAGATGTATCTGTTGTTTCATAAACTCATGTATATTTAGGTTGTAGTAACTATGGATAGGATTCCATGAACTCTGATGTGAAGCATGATTTTAAAAATACTTGTTCATATATTTTGATATAATTTTGTAGAATTTTGACCATACATATTGTGTCTTTATAGATTTCCCACTTATTGGGGATTTATGAGTATCACGTTGATTATTTTCATGTTTTACATATAATGTCATCAAACTAAGAGACCATGATAAATAATATGTAAACAATAACCATTTAGATAGGATTTGACCATGTAATATCTCATTCATGGGTGGGATTGTATATTATGATCATTTTATGTATATGTTACTTGATGTAAGACAAACTATATATAAATAATAGAAGTAGATGTAGTTCTACAAAATTTGAATGAGAAAGTCTTATTTGAATGGAGCACCAATAATGAAAATGAATTCAAAGTTGTTTTTTTATATCAATTGAGTTTTGATTCTAATTCTTTTAGAAAAGAAATTAATACTTGAATTTTTTTATTTCCATTTCAATCATAATATTGACAGAGTCCCAATTTGGTCCTCCATCTTGTGCCTTTCTATTCTTATTTCACATCAAAACAATTCATATGCATGTTTACCACCAATAGTTGGTTTTATCGTCAAATGAACTTATCTATGTTCTTTACATAATTTTCAGGTATTGTAACCTCTCTTTGTATGAAAGGGAGAGAAGGAAGAGGATCCTAGGGTTCTCCACCCTTGGAGAAGTCCAAAGTGAATCCTAGTGCTGCCACAACCTTCCTCAAGTGGCCAAAGATTAAGCTGAGGAAAAGAACTCCATGAAGAAGGACATTTGATCTTCAAGTACACAATAAATGAAAAAGAATGATTGTGGTACATTGCCACACCCATGATAGAAAGCTCCTCAACATAGGTAAATTCCAAGGGATGAAGAAACTACATCAAGCAAGGCACCATGGTTGTGGATAGAGAAATGACCATGGTATGCAAGACTCACCACGACTGTGGTAGTCAAAATGGCCATGGTGGGAGGCCTTGAAGAAGACAATGATGCAATATGGGTGGCAAACTTCTCAAACATCCACCACAAACATGGTTATTCTATGACCGTTATACCAGCTACCCACCATGAACGTGCCACTCAAACCCCTCAACACCACAACACCTTTATTATTTCACCATTTTACCCTCATTACCAACTACCACGAACATCATCCAATTCATCCACCATGGCCGTGGTGGCTAAATTCTCTAGCTCAATTTATTCACTAATTTTCCTATTCCCCCACTTAACCCTAGGCTTCCCTAGTCCCTATAAAAAATTGGTGGTAGCTAGGAGCTAAAGGTTATCTCTCTCAAGCATTCATTGACCCACCTACTAGCTCCTGCCTAACTTCTACTCATTCCCACGTTCCACCACCTCAAAACCCTAGTTTTCTAGGGTTTTGATCATTTCATACCATGTTCTTGATGAATGCATATTCATCCCATTTGTAGTTGCATTTTCAATTTAGTTTTGCATCCATTTCCATCATTTCACTTTAGGACTAGCTTGCATCTAGAATTACTTCATTTTATGGTAATGTACTAGGTTTTGAATCAAATTCTAGGTTTTCATGGCAGACTTAGGTTTAATTGCATGGTGGAGGTGTAGTGACGGTGGTCTAGCTAACTGAATAGACAACATAAGAAACTTTTGAATAAATGTACAATATTTTTGAGGATCTATTCCTTCATCAGATGTTTAAACCATCATATCATATTACACCTTCTAGGCCATCCGTTTCCTTCATTATAACCCTCCATCATAAGATGCCACATAAGAACAGACCATCGACCTTGTGCCAATAGCCCCTACCTTTCATATGGATTTACATAAGCCTACCCAAACTTTGGTTTGGCCTCTTAGTATAGCTAACAGTTGACAACCGATGGTTGTCCAAACTTGTCCTGCAATGGTCAACCTGACCCATCTTATAATGGAATCCCAACATTTGCCTTATGATGTCTATTGTACACCAAAACCGATGGATCTTGTACCTTTGTCTTTCGATGGAAACTCTAAATCTCACATCCTATGGATGATCTACACTTCCTTCCAATGGATGTTCTGTCTGCGCCTCACCTTCTGATGGCCATTCTGCATCTTCTCAGATGTCGATGGTTCAACTAAAACACCATGAGACTCCTAGCCTCCTTATGAAGTTACTGCAAACCAACAACCTATCGTATTCCTCAGGCCACCACTGACTCTTTACCTCCATGAGGGCTGATACTTCACACCATGGCCATTGAAAGTGTCTCAAACCCTACCATACTCCTATAAATAGAAGACCAAGACATACGTTAAAGGGATCCACCATTGACATCGCTATGCTACCACTGCGCAAACCAACCTTCAACACCAGTCGACTTCCTCCAATCAGTTGATGAACGTCTGCAGAAGGTTTTTCCACCTCCACTTCACTAAGGCTTCAAGGAACATACCTTGAAAAAGGCTTGCCTCATGACACCCTTGTCCATTGGTTGATAATTTCCACCAACAAAAACTTATTTCTCTCTCTCCCAATAGTATCTAGATCCAACCTTAAAGAAGGGAGAATGATGACTGAAGACCACCTCTGACGAACGTATAGGGGTAGATCTATGAGTACATTAATAACCACTATTATAGATCTCAAAGACAAACTTCTAGACACCACATATCAACTTTTATCTTCTTTTGTGATCATGAGTTTATTCCTTTCTTTTTCTATTATTCCTATTATTGCTTCCATGAGCGAGTAGTCCTCTCTCTAGGGTGCGGAGAGTAGACCCACTACCTGATTTTGCTTCCCAAGTTGCATCTACTATTGTATGGACGACTATATGGTTTGAATTAATTATTTTTATGCTTATATTGTTTCCTTATCATCAAGTTTATATGTAAATCAGATCCCAAGTTTAGAGAACTTTGAATTTAGGATCTAGTATACCGATTGACTCATGTTAAACCCTTGTTGATAATTTTGGATAGATGTTTTCTGGGGTGATGGATACATAAATTCTAGGTAAGTGACAATGAGCTTAGATTGATATCTATCTAGGTTTTAATCCTAATGCTAAATGGGGGATTTCTAGCCTTGACATATATGTCCATTCTTAGTACAATGCAGTGAGAGAGTGAATGATAGGTAGTGGTGGTGAAAACCATTCCTCCCTAGTGTTCCCATCCATTGATTTATCAAATATTTCATTCAACCTTTACTATTTGCAACTTAGTATAATCAACAACCAAATCCAAACCTTGTGTTAAATATTAATTCTTCTCCAATTACTTTGATCATATTAATTCTTAATTATGCTATCCTTTAGGTTCGATCATGAAATATACTACAATAAGATCCATCCACTTGCTGGTGGTGATTATTGTACTTGTTTAGGTAAACTCTACGGATTTCACCCTTAGCAAATTTTCCAGTGCGATAATATCCATGTCAAATTTTGGCACCATTTTCAAGGGCTACGCGATTTATGATAGTTTTAACCAACTTGGATTAGTTAGGATTTTCTTTTTTCAATTGACACCATTGCATATCTTCTGGAATTCAAATCCACCTCAACCATCTGACTTGTGGTGATCTTTCTTCCTCAAGGACCATTTCTAGTGCATGCGATGCTCTTCTAGCACCTTTCTAAGACTAGATTTTGATCCTGAGGTGAAAGAACCTACCACAGACTCCTTCATAGGCACAAAGACAAGATGGCCAAAGAGGAGATTAACCTTAGGGTTGAAGCAGTGCTTGTGGAACTGTGAGATAGACTCTTGGTCGAAGCTAGAGATATTATGCATGTGACAGAGTGAGTTTTTCTGTATATATTATTTACTTTCTCTCTCCTACAATTTTAATTATTCCAAATATGCCCTCAATCATCTCTCTCACTAAATTGATTAAATGGATTATCAATTTCACTTAAATTCATCCATAATATTACATAAAGTCAATAATACAAGCATTATGACATTTAGTCAATTGACTTAGTCAACAATCGAATTTTAACTCCAATATTGCACCATAGCTACATCATAGCATTATAAAGCTATGCCTAAAATCTTATTAAAATTGGACGTACCAATCAAGAGTTATTCACAATTGAATTTTATGCCTTTTAAGTCATCTATTAATCCCTATGACCTAAGTTTCCATTTCTATTTGATATTAATGTGTCACACAACCTTGCTGTTGGCTTTGGGCGCGGTTCAATTAAAGGGGGGGGGGGTAATCCCCACCATCCGATCGGTCGATCACAGAACGCGCAAGATCCGATGACTGTCAATTCATCCCTAACCTCTGAAAGACTCGGTCCCCGCCGGTAGCTGAACAACGATTCCTCCAATGGCCCTCGTGCCCGAACATCGCATTCTCTTCATGAGATATTTGGAGAACAACTTCCTCTCACCCGAGCGAGCCCAACGATGGTGACCACGCCACCTAACTCCCTCAGATCAGGGAGAACGATCCTCCACCCTTTCCGCACCTCTCACTGGAAGCGACACATGAATTAGGGCTTAGCCCTCTACACCGCCTCGCGTCTATTTAAGACTCCCAAAAGCTTCTCCAACCTTCCTTTAATCTTTCCGCACTACCAATTCCACCGGGACTTGCCCCCTTTTCCCCGACCTCAAGGGAGCTCCGCCTCACCTTTATCGACTTTCCCCTCGCTCCAGTAGCTCTCTCCATCCAATTGAATGAAACTACATCATCAAGGGATCTCGAAGAGATGACCAACAACTTTGGTTGGAGTAGCGAAGGTCCAGAGGCCTGGGTCGACAAGCCTCATAGCTGAGCTCCAGAAGCTTCACGCCGGCGAGGTTGGAGCCACCTCAGAGCTGCGGGAAGCTCGCAAGCCCATCAATATACCTGCACAGAGCCTTTGACTCCCTTAATCCAACCCGAGGGCAGGTAATCCTCATTTTCACTCCTTGATCCATTTCGTCCTGTTTTGATCGGAAATGGCGCCTAGATCTCCCAAGTTGACGACCTTGACTTCCCCGCCACTGCTGTGAGTCTGCGAACTCAACCCAACCATCAGCTTTGCCCAACTCTTCCTAGAACCCCCCCAACATCATGATCTTACCTCCCCTGTCGTCCCCTCGCTCCAACCATGGCGCGCGAGCAGGGAACAATCAAGTTAGGGGTATGATCTCTCTGCCCATTCTCATTTGGGGGGCTCTTTTGGAATGCCGGGGGGCCTTTTGGTCCTTTCTACACCTTGACCTCCCCTTCTTCAGATGAGCGCCTGCTCACGGGTCAATAGGAGGCTCCGATTAGTCGGATCCCTCACATGATCCGCGAAGCAGAGCTCGCAATCCTTTTCTTCTTATTTATTTGTTCTTCAGGAATTTATCTGATTGGTCAGAACTTATGAAAACCCTAGAAATTGATTGGATTATCAGAAAATATCGAACCAATATACCATTTTCATCAGAAAAATCCAATCTATTTAAATAAAATAATTCCAGGACCTCAATCTGACCCCTTTTTAGAAAATATGATCTACAAGTCCTAATGACCCTTAATATTTATATATTGTGTGATAATGCTCATAATTGATTCTAAATCTGCCTTGGGAACAGAGTAAACCCTAATTAGGGTCATGAATACCATGTTACCCGAAATCATATCCAAGAAGGATAGTTGAGCTAACAATGATGAAAAAACCCTAATTTCCAATCTTCTCTCTTCCTAATGTATACTTTACACAACTTTATGTCAAACCCCAACTATTAATTGTCCTTGAATGACTTTGAACGAACCTGACCTTAGAATCTCACTCGAATCCCTCGAATCATATGTATCCTAAAATGATATCCCAAAAGACCTAAACCCTAATAAGAAATCCTAATGTGGAAAGATGAGAACCCATGGTGACTTAGGTTTTTATTTATATTTCAGGGTGATCTACTACCTTACTCATAACCTAGGACTTGTGGAATCTAGATATAAAAGTTGAAGGTATGTGGATATAATTATATGACTAGATTTGCTGAATGTTAATATATGTGTACTTGCTTGTTTGTATTTGAAATACATTGCTGGATGTAGATGCTGATGTATGTATATTGACAATTTCTGCCTTGAACAATTAAGAATATGAATAAATAATAAAAATGAAATGTAGTTACTAGTGGTGCTCATTAATCTCCCTATTAGAGAGGGAAAACATTAATGTTGACTAGAACCTGATTTTTTGCCTTTAAATAACATTTTCATTCTCTTTCTCCAATTTTGAGTATGTTATATATATACCAGCATAGTATAGCTTTTAATTCCACGTACCAACTTTGTTGATGTATTTGTTTCTCGTATTTTCTAGGTACAAGCAAATGATGAAGCACTTCAAAGTACCAGAAGCCACTAAATAATGAGCCTAGAGGATAATAGATAGATCTCCATTACTCACCTTGGTCTTTTCAGTTAGATAGTTTTCTTTATTCTTCTAGATGATGTAATAGGATGTTATAGATCCTATGTAATAATCATATTTCCTTTCCATAGACTTATCCTTCTTCCTTCTCATTTATTAGAATGTATGACTCTATCTTTTATCAATGAATGAGGTGTTGTGTGGCTATCAATTGATGACGTGAACATGATCTTGGCTTATCTCTAATTTTAGTTGATTATCCTAATTTCTTACATTTTCCCTTTTGACATCTATAGATATGAGTGCACACATATCTGTTTATGTCATTAAGGAAAGTACATAGAAATTGGGGTCGTCACAGTTGGTATCAGAGCCAATATTCACACATCAAGTCACATGAACTTCATTCACCCTATTATGAGTCTAGGGTAGTCCTTGAGTTAGGGATGTGAAGGGTTGCGGTGACTAGGATAGCATCTACCAAAGGTCTGGCTAAAGTCTCTGAGCCAGTTTGCTTGGCAATCACGAGGCTACCTATAAGGCAGTGTGAGTCTACCTGGCCGATATCCTAAATGTCCCCTACTTCTTGGGCATACCTTAAATTAGGACCATTCTTATCTATAGAAATTCCCTCTCATATTTTCTATAGGAATATTTCCCACTTATCTTCATGATATAAGGTTAGGAAGAAAGTCTCTCTATTTAGAAAGTCATAAGGACCGACTAATAAGGATTTTAGGATGTCCTCCACGAATCATAACATTGAGAACATAAATTATTAATAAAGGAGAATAATGAAATATCATGTGATAATAGTAATAATGATAAAGACAACTATAATTTTTGAGTAATGAAGCTTATATGTCCAAATTAATTTTAGGATGCCTCCTAAGACTCACAACTAAAAGGCCTCAGAGGAATCATCCTCTAAGAAGAGAAAAGAGCCTGAAACCTCTGAAGTACCTGATCCCGATGCTGCGGCCAAGGAGAGGTAGGAGGAACATAAGAAAATCCTTCTAGATTTTATGGAAACCATTGCCACAAAAGGAACCCCTGAACCTAGCTCCTCCAGGAAGAAAGAAGTAATAGTGATAGACTTTATTAAGCTTAACCTTGATTCCTTTTGGGGAGAGGATCAGCCTGAGGTCATGGACAAGGCTGAAGCCTGGATTTTATCCATAGAGAATGGTTTTCATACCCTAGAAGTACCCAATGAGAAGAAGGTCAAGTTCACCACCCATATGCTTAAGGGAGGGGAAAAAATCTGGTGGGAGAACTATGGTGGGAATAGGGGTGAGGAAATAGACAACATGGGGTGGGAAGCCTTCAAAAACCTCTTCATGGATCGTTTTATGCCCATAGCTGAGAGGAAGAGGAAGGAGAAGATGTACATGGAGTTAAGGCAGGGTAGTCTTTTAGTAGCTGATTATACCCGAAAGTTTAGGCTTCTGGAGCGTTATGCACCCATCAGGACTGAAGACCGCTTGACTGAGCACTATGTTGACTGCCTTTCTGCCCACCTAAAAACCCTAGTCATAGCCTCTCATCCCAGAAGCATAGATGAAGCCCTAGATATGGCCCTCAAGCAAGAGAGAGAACAGGGCATACAGAAACCTTCTAGCATGGGATACTTAGGGTTAACCACAACTGAAGAGGATAAGTCTAGGAAGTTCAATACTGGCCATAACAATAAGGGATCAGGGAAACGAGGAGGTTCAGGAAAGGGAGGACAGAAAAACTACCAGAACCATCCGAAGACAAATCATCCCAAGTGCAAGACTTGTGGGCATTTCCATGGTGGGGTATGCTGCCACACCAAGCCAGTCTGCTATAACTGCAAGAAGGAGGGTCATTTCATCGCCAAGTGCCCCACTCCCTCCATCTTTGGCAATCCTGCGGTAGGTGCTCCGCAGCCTCAGGGACACCGCAATGGCAGGGTATTTGCAGTAAATGCAGAAGAGGCCAAGGCAAATCCAAACCAGCTATGTGAAGGTAACCTAATTTCTTTATAATTCAATATCTTGTTCAAGCCTGCAATTATTCATAATTTGATTAACTTATGTAGGCATTGTATTATTAAATGATCATCCTGTTAAGGCTTTATTTGACTCTGGATCTACAAATACATTTATTTCTCAAACCTTGGCATCTATATTACATCTTCATATAAGGGACCTGGGATATATTCTGGATGTGTCTACTCCGAGTGGAAAAATACTCACAACCTTACAGAAAACTGACGAACTCTCTCTTAAATATGAAAATCATGATATGCCCTTTGAATTCATTCCCTTAACTATGGAAGACTTTGATGTTATACTTGGTATGGACTGGCTATACACATACCATGCTCACATTGATTGTAGAAACAAGATGATCGTTCTCTCTCAACCTCATTCTCATCCTGTGAAAATCCCTAGGGGAAGCGGATTCTGTAATAATGTTATAATCTCCTCTCTTAAAGCTAAAAAGCTCATTTCTACAGGATGTAAAGTCTTCCTCGCATTAGTCTCAGAGATTAGTCCTAGTAGCGGGCCTGTAGAAAGTCTGGAGGTGGTATGTGACTTCCATGACATTTTTCCAGAGGAGCTTCTTGGGCTGCCTCCAAATAGAGACATTGAGTTCTCCATAGATCTTCTTCCTGGAACCACTCCGATTTCTAGGGAACCATATAGGATGGCTCCGGCTGAGCTTATGGAGTTGAAGAAACTGTTACAAGAACTTCTTGACAAAGGTTTCATTCGTCCTAGTGTTTTCCCATGGGGTGCTCCTATTCTCTTTGTTAAAAAGAAAGATGGTTCTATGGGTATGTGTATTGATTATCGCATTTTAAACCAAGATACTATTAAAAAAAGTATCCTCTCCCTCGTATTGATGATCTCTTTGATCAGCTTCATACTGCTAAAGTTTTCTCAAAGATTGATCTTCGTTCTGGCTACCATCAACTTAAAATCAAGGATTCTGATATTTCTAAAACTGCTTTTCTAACTCGTTATGGGCATTACGAATTTCTAGTAATGCCATTCAGGTTGACCAACGCACCGGGAGTATTCATGAATCTGATGAACAAAGTCTTCCAACCTTACCTTGATGAGTTCGTGGTCGTCTTCAGTGATGATATCTTGATCTATTCTGATTCTATGGAAAAACATCGGGAACACTTGCGAGCAGTTCTTAACATTCTTTGAACCCAGAAGTTTTATGGCAAACTTTCAAAATGTGAGTTCTGAATTGATAAGGTCATGTTTCTTGGACATGTCATTTTTGGAGGTAGTATATCTATTGATCCCGCCAAAGTCTCTACTATACTTGATTGGAAACCTCCCCGTAATCCTTCTAAAATTCAGAGTTTCTTGGGATTATCCAGCTACTATCATTGTTTTATTCTAAATTTCTCCAAAGTTGCACTTCCTCTAACCAAGCTTACTCGGAAGGATGGGCACTTTATCTGGTCAGCTACTTGTGAGTCCAGTTTCCAACAGTTAAAGCAGAAATTGACGTCCGCTCCTGTTCTTGTTCTACCCTCTGACAATGAAGGGTTTGTGATATTCACTGATTCTTCGAGGAATGGGTTAGGGTGTGTCCTGCAGCAGAATGGTAAGGTAGTGGCCTTTGCGTCTAGACAGCTAAAACCCAATGAACTTAATTATCCCACCCATGATTTGGAATTAGCTGCAATCATTCATGCCCTCAAAATCTAGAGGCACTTCCTGTACGGGGCAAAATTCGACATATTCACCGATCACAAAAGACTAAAGTACATCCTGACTCAGAAGGACTTGAATCTGCATCAACGCTGATGGATTGAATACCTAAAGGACTACGATTTCACTATTGCCTATCATCCGGGTAAGGCAAACGTAGTCACTGATGCCCTTAGCAGAAAAAGGGGAGTGTGTGCATCTCTTTCTGTTCCTGAATGGAGGAATATGGAGGATCTAGTGGGCTGGAAGCCGTAGTTTCTACCCGATCAGTTGCATGTCAGCAATATCTCCATCACGTACAACTTGTATTTCGAACTTCTTGAGGCACAGAAGGCTAGTCCTGATCTTGCTGAGCTCTCTTCTCTCCTGTCAAAGCCGCAAACACATCTGTCTGTGGGTCTTGATGGTGGTATTCATTACAAGAATCATATATGGGTTCCTGAGCAGTCAACTGTAAAGACAACAATTCTAAATGAGGCACATGGGTCCAAGTACATAGTTCATCCAGGCACGATGAAGATGTACAAAGACCTACAACGTCAGTTCTGGTGGAGGGGCATGAAGCGTGATATTTCCGATTTCATATCTAGGTGTCTGACATGCTAAAGGATCAAGGCCGAACATCATAGACCAGGCGGTCTACTACAACCCCTTGAGATCCCAGAATGGAAACGGGAACATATCACCATGGATTTTGTGGTGGGATTACCCATGACCAGGAAGGGATATGACGCTGCATGGGTCACAGTGGATCGTCTCACCAAGTCAGCTCATTTCCTCCCTGTGACGACTACCGTGAAGGTTTATGAGTTGGCTGACCTCTACATATGGGAGATAGTACGTCTTCATGGAGTCCTAGCGTCTATTGTCTCGGATAGGGACCCAAAGTTCACATCAAAGTTGTGGAAGCAGGTTCAGGAGGAATTGGGCACCAAGTTGAACTTCAGTATAGCCTACCATCCATAGACAGACGAGCAGTCAGAGCGTACAATGCAGATTCTAGAGGATCTTCTGTGAGCTTGTGTTCTCGATTGGGAAGACTCGTGGGACGATTACTTACCTTTAGCTGAGTTTGCCTATAATAATAGCTATCAGGCAAGCATTGGGATGCCTCCCTATGAAGCTCTTTATGGCCGACCATGCAAATCACCATTACACTGGGATGACATCGGAGAACATACCTTGATGAAATCCGAGGAGATGTAGTTGTATACTGATAAGGTTGCTCTAATTAGGCAAAGGATGAAGTGAGCACATGATAGGAAAAAATCATATGCAGATGCTCACCGACAGGAACGTCAGCTCAAGGAAGGTGATCATGTCTTTATGAAGATCTGACCTATTCGAGCTTTGAACAAGAATAAAGGAAAGCTCAGTCATCATTATGTTGGACACTTCGAGATTCTAGAAAGGGTTGGAGAATGTGCCTATCGTCTTGCTTTGACACCTCAGTATAGTTCCATGCATAATGTGTTTCACGTATCTAATCTGAAGCCCTGTGTCAAGGACCCCAGTCACATTATAAATCATGAGCCTCTCGAGTTGAAGGATGATCTGTCATATGCTGAGTCCCCAATCAGAATTCTCGACATCAAGTCAAAGGAGCTTCGCAATAATCGTCATATTGAAATGCTGAAAGTTCTCTGGAGTCACCATGATCAAACTGATGCCACATGGGAGCTCAATTCAGAGGTCTAGCAGAAATATCCACATCTTTTTCAGGCTACATGAATTTTGGGGACAAAATTCTTAAAAGGAGGGGAGAATGTGACAGAGTGAGTTTTTCTGTATATATTATTTAATTTCTCTCGCCTACAATTTTAATTATTCCAAATATGCCCTCAATCATCTATCTCACTAAATTGATTAAATGGATTATCAATTTCACTTAAATTCATCCATAATATTACATAAAGTCAATAATACAAGCATTATGACATTTAGTCAATTGACTTAGTCAACAATCGAATTTTAACTCCAATATTGCACCATAGCTACATCATAGCATTATAAAGCTATGCCTAAAATCTTATTAAAATTTGACATACCAATCAGGAGTTATTCACAATTGAATTTTATGCCTTTTAAGTCATCTATTAATCCCTATGACCTAAGTGTCCATTTCTATTTGATATTAATGTGTCACACAGCCTTGCTGTTGGCTTTGGGCACGATTCAATTAAAAGGGGGGGGGTAATCCCCACCATCCGATCATTCGATCACAGAATGCGCAAGATCCTACGACTATCAAGTCATCCCTAACCTCCGAAAGACTCGGTCCCCGCCGGTAGCTGAACAACGATTCCTCCAATGGCCCTCGTGCCCGAACCTCACCTTCTCTTCGCGAGATATTTGGAGGACAACTTCCTCTCATCCAAGCCAGCCCAACGGTGGTGACCATGTCACATAACTCCCTCGGATCAGGGAGAACGATCCTCCACCCTTTCCGCACCTCTCACTGGCGGCGACACATGAATTAGGGCTTAGCTCTCTACACCAGCTCACGTCTATTTAAGACCCCCAAAAGCTTCTCCGACCTTCCTTTAATCTTTCCGCACTACCAATTCCACCATGACTTGCCCCCTTTTCCCCGACCTCAAGCGAGCTCCGCCTCACCTTTCTCGACTTCCCCCTCACTCCAGTAGCTCTCTCCGTCCAATTGAACAGAACTACACCATCAAGGGATCTCGACAAGATGACCAACACCTTCGGTTGGAGCAACGAAGGTCCAGAGGCCTGGTTCGACAAGCCTCGTAGTTGAGCTCCAGAAGCTTCACGCCGGTGAGGTTGGAGCCACCTCAGAGCTACGGGAAGCTCGCAAGCCCATCAGTAGACCTCCACAGAGCCTTTGACTCCCTCAATCCAACCTGAGGGCAGGTAATCCTCATTTTCACTCCTCGATCCATTTTGGCCTATTTTGATCAGAAATGGCACCCATATCTCCCTTGTTGACGACCTTGACTTCCCCGCCACTGCCGTGAGTCTACGAACTCAACCCAACCATCAGCTTCACCCAATTCTTCCTAGAACCCCCCAACATCGTGATCTTGCCTCCCCTGTCGTCCCCTCACTCCAGCCATGGCACACGAGCAGGGAACAATCAAGTTAGGGGTATGACCTCTCTGCCCATTCTCGTCTGGGGGGCTCTTTTGGAACGCCGGGGGGCCTTTTGGTCCTTTCCTCGCCTTGACCTCCCCTTCTTCAGACGAGTGCCTACTCGTGGGTCAATAGGAGGCTCTGATTAGTCGGATCCTTCACATGATCCACGAAGCAGATCTCACAATCCTTTTCTTCTTATTTATTTGTTCTTCAGGAATTTATCTGATTGGCCAGAAATTATTAAAACCCTAGAAATTGTTTGGATTATCAGAAAATATCGAACCAATATACCATTTTTATCAGAAAAATCCAAGCTATTTAAATAAAATAATTCCAGGACCTAGATCCGACCCCTTTTTAGAAAATATGATCTACTAGTCCTAATGACCCTTAATATTTATTTATTGTGTGATAATGGTCATAATTGATTCTAAATCTTCCTTGGGAACAGAGTAAACCCTAATTAGGGTCCTGAACACCATGTTACCCGAAATCATATCCAAGAAGGATAGTTGAGCTAACAATGATGAAAAACCCTAATTTCCAATATCCTCTCTTCCTAATGTATACTTTACACAACTTTATGTCAAACCCTAACTATTAATTGTCCTTGAATGACTTTGAACGAACCTGACCTTAGAATCTCACTCGAATCCCTCGAATCATATGTATCCTAAAATGATATCCCAAAAGACCTAAACCCTAATAAGAAATCCTAATGTGGAAAGATGAGAACCCATGGTGACTTAGGTTTTTATTTATATTTCAGGGTGATCTACTACCTTACTCATAACCTAGGACTTGTGGAATCCAGATCTGAAAGTTGAAGGTACGCAGATATAATTATATGACTAGATTTGCTGGATGTTAATATATGTGTACTTGCTTGTTTGTATTTGAAATACATTGCTGGATGTAGATGCCGATGTATGTATATTGACAATTTCTACCTTGAACAATTTAGAATATGAATAAATAAGAAAAATGAAATGTAGTTACTAGTGGTTCTCATTAATCTCCCTATTAGAGAGGGAAAACATTAATGTTGACTAGCACCTCCCTAATGGTACAAGGTACGCAGGGAGATCCCTAATGGTACAAGGTACGTAGGGATAGGGTCCAATATTTATGATTGTGCTAAGTCCACCATAGTAATGCATATTCATTCTAAATGAGGCTAATAACTTGGGATTACCTGATTTTTCACCTTTAAATAATGTTTTCATTCTCTTTCTCCAATTTTGAGTATGTTATATATATACAAGTATAGTATAGCTTTTAATTCCACGTACCAACTTTGTTGATGTATTTGTTTCTCATATTTTCTAGGTACAAGCAAATGATGAAGCACTTCAAAGTACCAGAAGCCACTAAATAATGAGCCTGGAGGATAATAAATAGATCTCCATTACTCACCTTGGTCTTTTCAGTTAGATAGTTTTCTTTATTCTTCTAGATGATGTAATAGGATGTTATAGATCCTATGTAATAATCATATTTCCTTTCCATAGACTTATCCTTCTTCCTTCTCATTTATTAGAATGTATGACTCTATCTTTTATCAATGAATGAGGTGTTGTGTGGCTATCAATTGATGATGTGAACATGATCTTGGCTTATCTCTAATTTTAGTTGATTATCCTAATTTCTTACATTTTCCCTTTTGACATCTATAGATATGAGTGCACACATATCTGTTTATGTCATTAAGGAAAGTACATAGAAATTGGGTTCGTCACAGTGCAGGTCAAATTACGAGCTGTTGAAGAAGCAGAACGGAATAGAGAGATATGAGAGTTCTTTATACCAAAGGATGCTGATTTATGCAATCCCGTCATCCAACCCGACATTGTGGCACCAAACTTTGAAATTAAGACACAATTGGTGACGATGATGCAAACAACAGTTTTGTAGGGAGACCTGATGAAAATGCACATGACCATCTAAAAATGTTCACAAATTTGTGTGAAATAAGCAAGTGGGCTGACGTTCTTGATGAAGAAATGGAGCTACACATGTTCTAATATTTCCTCACTAAAAAGGATACAATGTGATACAATTCTTTTGACGATCACAACATCATAACATGGTATGAAATTTAGAAGAAATTCCTTAAGAACTTCTTCCCTCCCTCACTCACCTACCAAATCAGATGCAAATAACTCAATTTGAGAAACTCCTTGGAGAAACTCTATATTAAGCCTAGGAACGATTTAAGGAGCTTCTACATTAAGGCCCTCACCATGGAATTTCCTCTTTGCATCTTATAGAAACCATAAATAGGATTCAATGATGACATCAAGCAATTTCTAGATGCCACCTCAACTTGCAACTTCATGTGGTAGAGCTTTGATGATGCATGGAATGTTGCCAACAAGGGAGCTGAGAACTAGGCTAATTGGGGTTCTTTGCACAAAAGAGGAGTTCTCAAGGTAACTATGGAAAATGAAAAATCCAAGATGAAGGCCTTAACACTCATGCAAGACAACCTTGAGTCCACCATCCTAATAAATGGGTAGAGAAGTCCAATTTTTTTTTTCCAACTAGAGAAGCCCAAGAGATCTATAAGGTTTGTTGTGCATAGGGGCACATAAGTATAGAGGGCAACCACATTTTCCAAGTGATAATGAATATGCACCAACCTCAATTTCACAACACTCCAGTCATTGAAGAAGTCAATGTTGTCAAATCCATTCTAAGACTGGGATACTACAACCCCAATCGACTAATGAACCATCCGAGATTCCTCTATGGAACCCATAAGGAGAAGAAAAATCCCACCAGCTCTTACAAGGACCTAGTCAAAATCAAGTTCTACGTCCTCCAAGTTTCCAACATTAGCAAAACTATCACCAAAACAACTAAATCCTAGACAATACCATAATAACTACAACTTAGGACAACAACCCTACAATCAACAAGGACAACTTCTTCTAGGTCAAGGAAGCCAACAAAGTGCGCTTGCCTCTAATGACCAAAGTCTCCTGGATACAATTGAGAAGATATTGGTGAGTCAGTAGGCATAAAAAAAATATATGAAGGCTCATCTTGCACAAATTTTTGCGGCTATTAGTCCTACAACAAGTTCATTTGTGGGTCAACCTGAATGCAACCCCAAATACTAGGAGGAACAACTAAAGGCAATGAGCACACACTTTGGATGAGTGCTCCTAGAACCTCTAGTTCCCATCACCAAAAACAATAGGCTTGTTCTTGAGGATGATGATGATGAAGAAGTCACTCCAGTGGCTAAGCCAATAGCTATACCAGTAGAACCAATGGTTGAACCTCCAATGACAATTAGCTCACCCAAACATTAGAAGGCACCAGACTCTACATAAACCTCTCTTCCTATCCCTATGGTTCCCATTTATAAATCTTGAGTCCCTTACCATAGATAAATAGCTCAGACACGATTGGACTCATGATTCATGAAATTCAAGGATGCGATGAAGAAGTTCCATGTTGATATCCCATCCCTTGATGCTCTAGTTGAAATCACATCATGGACCAAATTCTTAAAGACTCTCCTCACTCACAAATACTTGACAGAGGAGGTCGAGATAGTGAAACTAGCATGGACAACATCAGATAGCATCTAGAGTTAAGATGCCCAAGAAACTTAAAATTTTGAGATTTTTGGCATCTCTTGCTTTGTTGGAGACACCACACTCTAGAAAGGCCTAGATGATATTGGGACAAACATATACATCATGCCCTATAGGCTTTGTAAGAGACTAGGTTTCACTACTAACATCCTCCCTACCGATATCATGATTCAATTAGCTGACTCTTCTATGACCACCCCTATGGGTATCGTAGAAGTCATCCCCGTGAAAGTAGGTGCTAAATCATACTTCCCATGTGACTTTGTCATCATGGACATCAAGTAGGACCTATGATACACTCTCATCTTTTTTCTTCCATTCCTAGTAACTTCTATATCTTGAATTAATGTTGAATTCAGGATCCTAACACTCAGAATGGGTGACATAATTGACTTCAAGTTCTTTGAGAGTCTCAAGGGACCATCCTTCTAGGAACAATGACATTTCATAGACTACATTGACAAGATGGCACACCTATGTCAGGAGGAACATACTTCCAAATACCCTCTAGAGACCACATTCATCAATGCCAACACTCATGAACTGAATGATGAACATGTGGAGAAATTTCTCCCCCTCTTAAACTCTACTGAGGAAGAATCCAAGACTGTATTTGAAGAGATCAAATCTACCTACCCAGTCAAAGAAGAAGACATGAAATCGACTGCACCAGAGTTGAAGAATCTACCTGACGGGATCAAATATGTCTTGCTAGATGATAAGAAAGTCTGAGCAATCATTGTTAATTCAGATTTGACAGCTGAGTAAGAAGATAAGTTACTGATAGAACTAAGGAATAGGAAGAAGGCAGTAGGATAGAAAATGACTGATCTAATTGGATCGATCCAAGCCCTCTACATGAATAGCATTAATATGCTTGACAACTACAAGCCCTCTGTCGAGCCCCAATGCAAATTGAACCCTATCTTGAAGGAGGTCATCCATAAGGAGGTGATTAAACTACTGACTTTAGGGATCATCTATCCCATATCTGATTCACCTTGGCTGAGTTCCGTACAGGTAGTGCCAAAGAAGGGTGGCACAATAGTTGTTCTAAATGAAAAGAATGATTCTATCCCCACCCACAATGTTATGGGTTGGTGCATGTGCATATGCTATCAAAATCTCAACAATGCAACTTGAACGAATCACTTCCCCCTTCCCTTTCTTGATCAAGTATTAGAGAGACTTGCACACCAAGAGTTCTTCTTGTTGACTAAATTTAACATTAAGCTTGAATTCTCTTTTGATGATGACAAACATTTCTTATTTGTGGATTTAACATGCTACTCTAGTATTTCAGGAATTTCTTAACAAAATCAAGATTGGAACATCAATTAATTGAATAATTGTTCCCATGTGCTTATTTTTATTACAAATGTACAAGTTTTTAGAGCTCATGTAAAATCATGCTATGAACCAACGCCACCTATCTGAAACCATTTCATATGTCAATACCAAGTGTCTTGGATAGGTATGTCACACTAGAAAAATTTGTAGACAGGATCTTCAAATGTTTACACATCCATTTACAAGGTTTTTTTATCGCTCAAAGAACTTGTGGACCGAGATCCAATCCCTCAATAATTTTATCGATCGAGACACTGCTTGGTCGAGGACTCAGGCAACCAAAATTTACACTAAGTACCGAGTCAATTTTTGGTCAAAGTCTTTGAGGACCAAAACACATTTGGTAAAAGTTTTTGTCGACTGAGAAAGAGACATTGCAACACTTTGACCAAGAAGGTAGACTGACATATAACGGTTGGACATTTTGCACACTCAACACATTCTTGGTTGAAAAATTAGTCGACTGAGACACTTTCGGCTGAGAAAATTATCAATTGAGAAACTTTCAGGAATGAAAATTTATTACGATCAAACCTACTATTGCACCTAAATTTATTTACTTCAAATGGCTAGTTGACCCCTTAAAACTCTCTAAACACTCCCCAAATATGTCATAGCCACTTGTAAACCATTCCTACAAATAGTAGTGGTCTAGGGACATCCCAACATACACTTGAATACTTGAATACATTGTATCTTGAGCAAATAGAGCTGTAGCATCTCACTTGCAAATAATTCACAATAGTCCTTTTTGTGTCCTTGCTATAGCTTATCCTATCACCATTCATACGTGATACATCATTAGTGGTTTGGACCATAAGCTTGATTCGTAAGGACATTGGTGGAGCTTACTTTGTGTATTCTTTTCTCCCATCTTATTTTTGCTATTTTGTAATTACAGTTGGACTAATTCAAGAGGAGAAGGATGTCTAGGATCCCACAAGAGAATCTTCAATTGGCCAACAAAGAAGATGTGGCATCTGATTGTCTTTCTCATCCGTCGGTGCTCTGGGAGTTCGTAAAAGAAGAGGTGACATCCTATTCTCTTACTTATCCGTTGGTGATCTGGGGAGTCTATAAAAGAAGAGGTTTGGGTTGTGCTCTTCTGTGGCTGGTAAAGAAGAGGGTTTGGTTGCAACAATTATTTTTTAATTTTTCCTAATAGATAAATAATAGAATTATTTGTTGTAGATCCCAATTGGTAATAACTGGGTAGTGGACTGACATTGTAGCCAGAACCACTCTAAATTCTATCTCTGCTTTGGTTGCTTGCTTATGGCTTTTATTTCTCAAAAAAATTTATAAAGCTCTATTCACCCCCTCTAGATATTTGAATTTGGTATTAGAGAAGGTCTTCAAGGAGCCCTTACTGGTCTTGAAGATTGGGGGAAGGTATACTTGGCAACCTCAACATGGAAGGCACACACATGAACAAAACAACAATATTTGACGGGTCAAACTACACCTAGTGGAAGAGGAGGATACAATTCTATTTTCAAGTATTAAGTTTTATATTTGGAAAATGATTGCCATATCCTACAAATTGCCAACTACCAAACTTGAAAAGTGGGATGCAAATATATATGATAAAATAAGTGACATTAAATGCAAAGGGTATAAGTATACTTTACCGTTCTTTATCTCCAAGAAAAATTAATCATATATCTACTCGTGATACCGCTTATGAAATATGATATAAACTCTCAATAACTCATGAAGGTACTAAACAAGTGAAAAATACTAAGATTGGCATATTAAAACATAAGTTTAAATTATTTCACATGCAACCTAATGAAAGTATTGCAAAAATGTATGCTAAATTTTCTAACATTATAAATAGCCTAAGTGACATGGGGTAGAATATAAGTGAGTAAGATCAAGTACCCAAGATACTTATATCACTGCCTATAAGATGAAAGTCAAAAGTCACCAGTATTGAAGAAGCCAACAATCTTACAACACTTTATATGGTGCAACTCATTGGAAATCTGGAAACACACGAGATTACTATAGAAGAAGAAGACATGATTGAGGTTGGACACCTAAAAGGAAAGAAGAAAGACATCATGTTTAAACCTACCTCCAAATCATCATCAATAAATGTTACTCAAGAAAGTAGTAACATAAGTAGCGACGGTGAATAAAATTCTCTCATTGTAAATGGTAAGAAATATAAACGTATTTGTTCTTCCAGGTGTTTCGAGTGTGGAAATAAGGCCCACTTAAAAAGTGAATGCCCGAAACTTACGAAGAAAAAGCCCTCATCCAAGAAGCAAGACACGGGAGAAAAATCCTACAAAGATGTATGGGATCCATCAAGAGACAAAAATGGAAGCATCAAAGAGGAAGAGATAGAATTCTTCATGGCAAAAGAAGATTAAGAAATTGATGAGGTAGATATTTTTGAATTATAAAAGAATAACTAATTACTAGTCTTGAAGAAATTCATGCTAAATATATTGATTGCAAGAAACAGAAGAAGAAACTTGCCAAAATCATAAATGAACTTAAAAATAATTTAATTAATATTAGTTCGAAAAATGATACTCTAAAATATTCGAATAATGCATTAAAAGAATATGTTGAAAGTTTTAAGACTAAAATACTTTCTCTTGAAAATAATAACAGTCTTCTCACAAGAAAAGGTTGATATGCTTGCTAAACTAAATGATTATCAGACTCAACCCCTTTTGTGCAATCATATAAATTATGATGGTTTGATAAAAGAAAGAGACTTTAATTTCAAATCTTGCTCAAGTAAACTTAGATGTTACTAAAAAGATGACTGAAAATGTTGAGTTGCAAAAGCAAATTTCAAGATTAATGTGAGGAAACTAAAATCTTGATAACATCTTAGTGATCACATTTAAACAAATAGGAAGTAAAGGTGTAGGATATGTGCCAAAGAATTAACCCTCACATATGCCTAGAACCAAAAAGACATATGTTCCAAAAAATAGAACTGTATACGTGCCAAAAATTAATGTTGTAGAAAAGAGAAATCAAATATCTTGTATTTCATGCCATTTTCGTCAAAGTTTTGGTCATTACTCATTTTCTTGTGAATATAGAAAGAAAAAAGTATTTGACATGGCTTGGATCCCTAAAACCCCAACTTAGAATGAAAGGAACATGTTGAGATTTGACCTATTCTTAACTTGGTAAAAATATTACCATATCTCAACCAAATTTGATATTCATTTTCATTCATATGTAACTTTTATAGAAATTTTCTAGGTCAGTAAATACAAGTTATATGTATATCTACTTTATTCTAGAATAACCATCATGGACTCTACTTAGGTACCAAAAACCTTCTAGTACAAGATTGGGTGGTTGATAGTGGATGCTCCAAATATATGACTGGAAAAAAAATGCTTTCAAGTCATTTGCAAAGAAAAAGGGAGGATTAGTCACATTTTGAGACAATGACAAAGGAACCGTCACCATAATTGGTAATGTCAAAACTAATCTTACAATTAAAAATCTATTATTAGTAGATGGATTGCACCATAAGTTGATGAGTATTAATCAATTATGTGACAATGGATATGACATGTTCTTGAATAAAACTTGCTATAAATTGCTTGAAAAAGACACAAATAATATAGTGTATGAAGTAAAAAGAGTAGGAAATTTTTACATTCTTAGGCCTAACTCTATGAAATCAATTACTGAAAAATGTCTTATTGCAAATGATGATCAAAATTTATGGAATAGAATATTAGGACATGCTATCACTCTTATTAAAAGAAAATTAGTAAAACTTGATCTAGTTCGTGGTTGTCTAAAATCTCTTTTCAAAATCCTAAACTTTGTGAGCCTTGTACCTTCAAAAAACAAGTTAAAACTTCTTTCAAAGCAAATCAAATCCTTAGTACATCTAGACCTATTGAACTCATACATATGGACTTGTTTGGACCTTTGAGAACCCGCTCTATAGGTGGAAAGAAATATTGCTTTGTTCTTGTTGATGACTATATTAGATATGTTCGTGTACATTTTCTTTCTGGAAAAGACGATGCTATTAAAATATTTATTAAGTTTCTCTCAAAAGTCAAAAATCAACTTCAAAATAAAATTTGCACCATTAGTAGTTATCACGGGGGAGAATTTGAAAATCATGATTTTGAAGATTTTTATTCATATAATGGATATACTCACAATATTTTTTCTCCTCGTACTCCACAACAAAATGGTATAGTTGAAAGGAAAAATCATTCACTGTAAGAAATGGCTAGAACTATGCTGTTAGAACATAATACACCTATGATTTTTTGGGTTGAATCTATGAATTCTACATGTTATGTTAAAAATAGAATCTCAATTCATCCCCAAATTAAAAAGACTCATTATCAAATACTATTTACTATGAAACCAACAGTGGATTATTTTCATATTTTTGAAACACCATGCTATATTTTAAGCACCAAACAGAATAGAAACATATTTGGTCCTAAATCACTAAAAGGATTCTTCTTAGGTTACTCAACCTCGAGTAATACCTATAGAATATTTTATACTATCTCTAAGAAAGTGGAAGACTCAATTCCTATAAATTTTCATGAAAATCCAACAAACAATACGAATCTAACAAAGAATGAAAATTCAACAAACAAGGAAATAGCAAATGATCTTCCATTAGTAATTGGAGATTTAACCATATCACCTAAAGATCTTAAAAATGCTAAAACTAAACAAAGTCAAAATCAAAATGAAGAATTACATCAACCTATTTCAAGAATAATCAAAGACCTTCGAGAACATCTTATTATTGGTGTTCCTTTTCATAAAATAAAAAGTAGATCCTCTTTTCAAGATACAAGTAACATCGCCTTTGTATCCATGATTGAACCTAAAAATGTTGATGAAGCTCTAAAAGATAATTATTGGATAATTTCTATGCAAGAAGAACTAAATCAATTCACTAAGAATGATGTATGGGATCTAGTTCCTAGACCAAAAGATAAAACCATAGTTGGAACTAAATGGGTATTTCATAACAGACGAAATGAAGACAAGGAAGTTGTTAGGAAAAATGCTAGATTGGTTGCTCAAGGATATAACCAACAAGAAGGAATTGGTTTTGATGAAACAAATACCCCAGTAACTAGACTTGAATCAATTAGAATGCTATTAGCTCTAGTTGCACATAAGAACATCTAACTTTTTCAAGTGGATGTTAAAAGTGTATTTTTAGAAGGAGTAATTCAAGAAGAAGTTTATGTTACTCAACCTCCCAATTTTAAAGATCCAAAACATATTGATTATGTCTATAAGTTAAAGAAAGCACTATATGGTGTAAAACAAACCCCTAGAAATTGGTATGCATGTCTAAAAAATTATCTTTTCAAAAATTATTTTTCTATGGGAAAATTAGATAATTACACTATTTATAAAATGGTATTGATCTAATTTTCTTACCATCCAAATATATGTTAATGATATTATTTTTGGTGCTTTAAATGAATCACTTTGCACACAATTTAGTGATATTATGTGAAAAGAATATGAAATGAGTCTCATTAGTGAGTTAGCTTTTTTCTTGGGTCTTCAAATAAAGCAAACTCCTCGTGGTATTTTTTTAACCAAGAAGAATATACAAAAGAACTCTTTAAATGCTTTACTATGAAAAATTACAAACATTCATCCACCCCTATGGGCATTTCAGCCAAAATTGATAAGGATGAAATTGGTGAGCATACTGACAATTCCTTATATAGAGGCATGATTGGGAGTTTGTTATATTTAACTGCATCTAGATCATATATTATGTTTGTTGTTGATTTATGTCTAAACACTAGTCAAGCTAGACAGTTTCGATCGAGAAAATTGTCGATCGAGGAACTTTCTAGAATAGAAATTTATTACGATCAAACCAGCCATTGCATTTAATGTTTTAGTCCAAATAGCTAGTTCACCCCTTAAAACTATCTAGACACTCCCCAAAGATGTCCTAGCCACTTGTAAACCATTCCTATATATAGTAGTGGTCTAGGGACACCCCAACATACACTTGCATACTTGAATACATTGCATCTTGAGCAAATAGAGCTGTAGAATCTCACTTGCAAATCATTCACAATTGTCCTTTTTGTGTCCTTGTCTTAGATTAGCCTACCACTATTCAAACTTGATACATACTATGTGGTTTGCTCCATAAGCTTGATTAATGATGAGACTGTGGAGCTTAATTGATGTTTTCTTTTCTCACATCTTATTTTTGCTATTGTGTAACTATGGCTGGACTACTTTAAGAGGAGATGGATGTCCAAGATCCTACAAGAGAGTGTGCTCTTCCATTGAACGTCAAAGAAGAGGTGGAATCTGGTTCTCTTCCTCGTATATCAGTGCTTTGGGAGTCAGTAATATAAGAGGTACCATATGGTTATCTTCCTTGTCAGTCTGTGCTCTAGAAGTCTTTAAAAGAAAATGTTTGGTTGTTGCTCTCTCTGGAAGTATTTAAAAGAAAAGGTTTGGTTTGTGCTCTTCTGTGGCCAGTAAAGAAGAGGGTTTGGTTGCAGCAATTATTTTGTAATTTTTCCTAATAGATAAATTAATAATTTTTTTTGCAAATCCCAGTTGGTAACAACTAGATAGTGCACTGACATCATAGATGGAACCACTCTAAATCTCATCTCATCTTTGTTTTCTTTCTTATTGATTTTATTTGTCAAAATATTTTATAAAGCTCTATTCACCCCCTCTGGATATTTTCACTTGTTCTACCTGGATGGATATTCTAGCTTATACTAGATACCCAACCACCCCAGTGATCAAGATAAGACTAATTTGCATGTCCCTTTGACATGTATGCTTTTTGTTGGATGCCCTATGGACTATGTAAGACACCTGCCACTTTTTAGTATTGCATGTCAACAATCTTCCCCGGCCTCACTAAAACCATAATACAAATCTTAATGGATGATTGCTCAATTTTTGGAGATTATTTTGAATCTTGCCTACACCATCTCTCTATGGTCCTATATCATTGTGTAGAAGCACATATGGTGCTAAATTTGGGAAAAGTTCTACTTCATGGTGAAAAAGTGCATTTTTCTAGGACATCGTGTTGGATCCAGAGGCATTGAGGTTGACAAAGCAAAGATAGAAGTCATTGACAAGATAATTCCTCTAAATACCATCAAAGAAATCTGGACATCTCTCAGACATGCTAGATTTTACAGGAGATTCATTCATGACTTCAGCAAAATCAACAAACCTCTAATGAACCTTCTCTAGAAGGATGTGGAATTCATCTTTGATTCTAAATGCATGAAGAGTTTCAACACTCTAAAGGAAGCTCTTATCTCTACACCCATACTTCAAGCCCCAAAATGGTTTCTTCCTTTTGAGATCATGCGCGATGCTAGTGATTATGCCGTACGGGCAGCTCTGGGAAAACATGTCAAAATGAAACATCACACAATTTACTATGCCAAAAAGACAATGGATGACACACAAAATAATTATGCAACCACTAAAAAGGAGTTTCTCATCATTGTTTTTGCCTTTTAAGAATTTTGGTCCTACTTGATTGGCTTGTAAGTGGTTGTCTACACTAATCATGCTACTATTAAATATTTGATGTCAAATAAAGATGCGAAACCAAGGTTGATCAGATGGATCCTACTACTTTAGGAGTTCAATTTCAAAATAAAAGAGAAGAAGGGGATTGAAATTGTTGTTGTCGATCATCTTAGCAGACTACACCTTCAAGAATTTGACACGGTCCAAATCAATGACTCCTTGCCCGAGGATCACCTACTGAAAGTGACTACACTCACCCCATGTTACACTGGTTTTGTGAACTATCTAGCTATGGGAGTCCTACATCCAGAATGTGTAGTAAATGATAAGAAGAAATTCATGCCAGATATTTGTCCCTACTGTTGGGACGAGCCTTATCTTTTTTGATTATCTCAAATGGCCTTTATAGTCACTTTGTCTCTGAAGAAGAAGATTCCCTTATTCTAGAAAAATGTAATTTGGGCCCTACTGGGGGGAACATTAGCTTCAAGAAGACTACATTGAAACTACTGCAATGTGGTTTCTTCTTGTTGGCTAAATGGACATCTGTAAATCCCTTTGTTTTGATAATGACAAACATTTCATTCTTGTTGATCTAACGTGCTACTTGAGTGTTGTAGGAATAAGGTGGATGACAAAGCACTAGGGAATCTATATGCTTGAATGATTGTAAATGTCATGAAATGTAATCAATTGTAAACTTGTACAAATATATAATGTACAAGTACTTAGACTTCATGTAAATCAAGCGTTAGATCTTCCCTAGCTAAACACCACATTTAGATAGGTCATCCCTTTCAATAGTGTCACATATGCACACTCATACACACACTTAATGTCTTTATTTGAAACATTGAAACAAGGTTTATCTCGGTCGACAAAATCCTCGACCGAGACACTCTCGGTCGACAAACTTCTCGACTGAGAAAGACCCAAGTAGTCGTTAGACACAACTGACAAGGTAGTTGGCAGTTGGAGATAAACGTTGCAAAACACTTGATCCAGAGAGCCTGTCGGTCGACAAAGCTTCGACCGAGTAGGTGTCTCGGTCGACCATTCCTCGACCGAGATGGACTCTGACAGCAACTGCAGAATTAATTAACTAGCCGTTGTTAAAGCAACTAACCTATACCTAATGGCTAGTTAAGCACTTAGAAACCCCTAGAAAGTGTCTAGAACGTCCTTAAGCACTTGTAGGACATTCCTATAAATAGGACATGCCTTAGGACACCTAAACTCACTTGGTTTTCACACTTGAGCAATCTTTGAGCATACACTTACATTGAGCAACCTGTTTGTGAGCAATTGAGCATATTGACAATTGGCTACTTCTTCTCTTAGCTCAAATTTCGTGTCCTATAGGCTAGCATCTCCTATCCACAGCAATCACAATTCCATACACATTGGTTAGGAGATCTATACGCTTGATCTAGGCAAATCAAGCCTTGTGCTTCAAAGGATAAGTTGTAATTTCCATTTTCCTTTCTTGTTCACTATTATTGTTTGTACTCTCCTTGCTACTCCTAGGTTGGAGGCTGTGGATTGGAGAGGTTGTAAAACTTCTTGGTGAAGAAGGGGACCTTGAGCTACTTCAAGAAGGCTGGTGCAACGGGAGGTTACTTCTAAAGAGGAAGGCTACTTCAAGGGGGAGCTTGGAGTTACTTCAAGAAGGCTACCTCGGGTTGGTGCATCTACTTCAAGTGAAGGCTGTTCAAGGGGTGTGAGAAAGTATTGTATTTTGTGTAAATCCTTGTGAAGGTAATAAAATTGATACTTTCAAAATCCCGGTTGGGTAAGCAACCGGGTAGTGGACTGACAACCTTAGTATTTGCTAAGGTTGGAACCACTCTAAACACTTGTCTCCTTCTTCCATTTTCAATTGTGGTTGTTTGAGTTAAATAATTGTTAAAATATATTTAAAACCCTATTCACCCCCCTCTAGTGTTTTTTCACTTCTATGCTACTATCTTTAAGGATGCTTACAGATATGTCAAGTCTTGTGATCAATGCCAAAATTATGGTAATATTTCTAAGAGAGATGAGATGCCCCTTAATCTTTGGAAAGAAGTGGAGATATTCAATGTTTTGGGTGTGGACTACATGGGTCCATTCCCCTTATCATATGGCTTCTCCTACATCCTTGTTGCTATTCATTATGTTTCAAAATGGGTTGAAACGGTCCCCACAAAGTCTTGTTACTGCAAGCCACTGATCAAAATGTTTAAATATATCATCTTCCCACACTTTGGAGTCCCTCACACCATCATTTATGATGGGGATCACACATTTTAGAACATATATTTGAACCTCTTCTCCGTAGGTATGGTGTCTCTCATTGTGTGGCAACTCCTTACAACCCTTGGACTAGTGTCTTGACCTAACAATTATACTTTGTCCATGTTTTGATGATGACTTAACAATTTCATTCATACGTATAAAATATGTATATTTGATATCAATTTTAGGTATTAGGTACATGAAAAGGATCAATTCAATCAAGCCCTAGCTTGATCAAATACAAGCCAAAGTCAATGCAAATGCACTATTGTGAAATATGCCCTAAAACCCTTAGGACAATTATGTAATCATTTGTATTGATGTTATGACTTGTAATCAAGCTGAGAAAAAAATATAGAGCACTTAAAATGAATATTTAATCACTCAAATGGAAATTCCCAAAATTCATTATAGGTTGTCGACTGAGTTTCATCCTTGATAAACTTGACCAACCCCCCTTGATGGATTTTGGGAAGTGCCAGGGTTAGTCGAGTATCCCCATGATAAACTCAACTGACACCCTACACTAAACAAATCAAATTTAAGCCATCGGTCAAGTTTCATCCAGGATAAACTCGACCGACACTTCAAAATTTCTTTATCCCATAGTGTTATCGGCCGAGTTCTCTTTATTAAAACTCGACCGACTGCACTGTACTGAATGTGCAGAAAAAGTGATTCTAGCTGTTGGAGTGTTGCAAACATAAAAAATAGATATGTTGCAACCCAAAATGATTAGAATTTGTTCCCAAGTGATCCTAGTGACTAGTAGACAACCCCAACTATAAATAGGAACCCTTGGACTTTACTCCAAGTTTACTCTTTAATGCTATTCATGCTCCTAGATATAGTTAAGTGTTTTTGTCCACATAGATCCCCTTTATCTCTCTTTCTTACTAATCAAAACGTCCATATGAGTGAGATAGACATTTGTGTGAGAGGTACTTCATTGTAATCCTTTTGAAGCTCTCAATCTTCTCTTTCCCCAATCCCTTTCTTCAAGAAAAGTTGGTGAAAGCTTCTCCTTGGTGAAGGAGAAGGTGAAGGCCAAATATCCTTGAGAAGAGTAGGTAATTCCTTCAAGGCAGAAGACTTGTTCCAAGAAGGGGAGCTCCTTGGTGAAGGTGTCCATCTCCTTGAAAAAGTGGGTAAGCCCTTGTAGAGGTTGAAAATTCTTTCTCGAAGGATAGGTAAGTCCTTGTAAGGTTTATTGGATCCTTGTGGTCCTTAAAAAGGAACACTAGGTATCCTTTCCCTACAGAAGGGATAATACCTCTTTCAGTGCATTCTGGGTCCATCTGTTCCATCAGGAAGGGTCTCATTGTATGTCTTGTAATGGAATATAAGTATGCAATGGTTGTAAAGTCCTATAGATTGAACTCCCTAGGTAGTAGACTGACTTTCATCTAGTTTAGAGATTGGAACCACTCTATATAGATTGTTCTTGTTCTCATTCAATCTCTCTCGTCCTTGCTATGTTTGCTTAGTTGTACATCAACTTCATATTTGTATTTTATTTTTAAGTAACTTGAAGGTCTAATTATTTGGTTTAAGTGCTTTTTATCTCTATTCACCCCCTCTAGAGCCCTTTTATCCAACAAGTGATATCAAAGCCATAGTCTTCTTCAACAAGATCTCCCATGAGATGAGAAGATGGGCGGAAAACTTTTAGGTTCTCTCAACTTGGATGGAGGATTCTCCATGAGACTTCCAATCTTTGATGACACCAACTTCCTCTATTGTAATAGGAGGATTCTGTTTTACTTGCAAGGAATGAGCTACGACATGTGGAAAGTAGACATCCTTCCATATAAGGACTTGACTAGAGATGTAGCCACATGGGATGAAGCCACATTGAAGAAGGCACAACTGAATGCAAAGGATATAAGCATCATTTATGCATCCATCACTCCTTCCAACTTCAACCAAATCTCTTCTTGGGATACAACCCATGAGATATGGAACAAGCTTTGCATCACCTGGAAGGGACATACCAAGTCAAGGAGTCCAAGGTGTACATGCTCAAGGGTCTCCTTGAAAACTTCAATATGGGCAAGATAGAGAGATTGGGTGATATGTATTCAAGACCAACACTATCATCAACGAACTTGCTTCTTTGGGACAACCTATGGATCAAGGCACCATCAAGTCCAAGATCCTTACGTCTCTTCCCAAGAGGTGGCAAACTAAGGTGAATCCATTGAAGAAATATAATCCTTGGAGAAATTAGTACCAAAGAGATCTTTGGAAATTTTCAAGCCTATGAGCCAAGACTTAATGAGCAAGAAAAGGAGGAGAATAAATAAGAGAAGGCGTCAAAGAAGATCAAGGACAATGCCTTCAAAGCTCAAGTGGAGGCTGTTGTTCTCCAACAACATCTTGCATGTCGGTCTACTCCTTCCTCAAGTGAAGATGAATCCCCTAGTGACCATGAATCTAACTACTCCAAGGGGAAGCATTCCAAAGGAAATCCCTCCTTCTCCTCTACTCCAAGGTGATATGAATGTGGCCAAACATGACACTACAAGAATGATTGCCTGAAGGTAGAGAAGTTATACCACAAGATCAGATCCAAGAAGAAGGAGGACTACAAGAAGGATGGAAAGTAAAAAAGGAAGGACAAGAAAGAAAGAAGAAGCAAAGATGCAACCCATGTCACATGGGAGGAGTCTTCTTCTAGTGATTCCGGCTCAAATGAGGGAGAATTCCACCTTGCTCTCATAGCCTCAACTAGTGAAAACATATGTCAGGTAAGTGAGGTAAGTTTAAATGAGATTTCTAAAGAATCCCTCATTGATATGATTAATTCTTCTCTCTCTTCTTATTATAAATGCAAATACAAGAAGAAAAGTTTAGGCAAGTTCATTGATGACTTCTATGCTAAGATTGATTTCCTTGAGAAAAATGAGAAAGTACATCTTCATGGTATTGATTCTTTGCAAGGTCAGTTTCTTGATCTTGAGATCCAATAAAATAGAGTTGAAGTAGAGAATGATATCTATCTTAAGAACATAAATAGTCTTAAAGATGAAAACCAAACTTGCCTTGATGACTTTGTCTTAATTAGAACTAAAAATTATAGGTTTTTTTTACCGAGTTTAATAATCTTAGACATGTTTGTGATACTATTTAAGATGATAATATAATCTACGAGCTTATCATGCTTAGAACTAACATGCTATGTTGCTTTCTCGAGTAAATGATCTTTCTTCTAGACATTCGTTTCCTAGTAACGAGGTATCTAACATCACTCTTGAGAGAGATTCTTATCATACTAAATCCATTTGTTTAGTGGCAGACCTGCTTCATGCTCAATATGATTTAGCTAGTCTTTATTTTACCATTATTACTCCTACTGATGATTATCACAAGCTTAGAGCCTCCTTGCAAAAGTTCCTAAAAGGTAAAAAGTCCCTCAACGAAGTTCTAGGTCACTCTACCAAACAAGTTGGTACTAGTGGTTTGGGATATGAGGGAGCTTCAAAGAGCAAGGGAAAGGGTAAGAAAAAGAGCAAGGGGGCTCCTATCTCTTATGGAGAGTCATCCGTCTCTATGAACCATGTGGTTTTTGCACATTGCAAGAGTGATGACCATTAATCTACTTATTCACCTTACAAGCAAAAGGGGATAAACCCAAAGATAAAATTGATCCCCAAGCTAACTCTAGACCCCAAGGTTTGAATTAGGCACCTACATTATCATTTCTTGTAGGTATAAGGAAATTGGATTGTTGATAGTGGTTGCTACAAGCATATGACCGGTGAGATAAGGCATTTCAACAATTTCACAAAGAAGAAAGGAGGATCAATGACTTTTGCTGACAACAACAAAGGTACAATCATAGGTGAGGGTGATGTAGGTGATTCAATATGCATTAAGAATGTTCTTCTTGTGGATGGCCTACATCAAAATTTGATTAGTGTTAGCCAATTTTGTGATAATGGTTATTTTGTTTTATTTACCTCACTTGAATGCTTGCTTCTATATTCCCTCTCCTGCAATGTTATATATAAGGGAAATAGAAATGGAAACCTTTATGTTATTCTTCTTAATTCTCTTAAGACTATTATTGGTAGATGCCTAGTTGTTGATAAGAACGATATATCTTTGTGGCACCGTAGGCTTGGTCATGTAAACATACATCAATTGAAGAAGTTGAGCAAAAATGATTTGGTCAAAGGACTTTCCAAATTAGACTTTGAGAAGGATGAGGAATGCCAACCTTGTATACAAGGAAAGCAAACCAAATCCTCCTTTAGATCTAAAAGAGTCCATAGTACCAAAAGAGCACTTGAACTTCTTCATATTTTGGACCAATGAGAACTCAATCACATCATGGTAGCAAGTATGGCCTCGTGATTGTCGATGATTTCTCTCACCATACTTGGACTTTCTTCTTAGTTTCAAAAAGTATGCTCTCAATGTTTTCTCTACTTTTTGCAAACGAGTTGAAAATGAAGCTTCTTGCAGAATCTTTTCTATCCATAGTAACCATGGGGAAGAATTTGAAAATGATTTGTGTGAAAGTTTTTGTGAGGAATGCGGTTATTCATACAACTTTTCTTCCCCTCATACACCTAAAAAAAGGGGTTGTAGAGAGAAAGAATAGGTTGCTATATGAAATGACTAGGACTATGCTTCTAGAGTTTGATACTTTGAAGTCTGGGCTGAAGCTGTTAGCGCCTCTTGTTTTGTGCAAAACCAGGGTTTGACTCATCCATCTTTAAAGAAAACCCCCTATGAGTTATGGCATGATAGAAAGCCCTCTTCTGATTTCTTTCATGTTTTCAATTGTCCTTGTTTTGTTTTAAACACCAATGATTCTCTCGATAAGTTTGATGCAAAATCTGTCAAGGATTTCTTTCTTGGTTATAGAACTACTAACAAACCTTATATAGTATTTAACAATGAATTGTATAAAGTAGAAGAATCTATCAATGTTATATTTGATGAAACTAACCCCTCTATTTCCAAGAATATTGTGAATGATGACATTGTATATGTTTTATTCCTAGATCGAAAGAGCTCAACATCATCGACAAAGGAAAAGAGGTGATAGTAGATGAAGAAGAGAAAGAAGAAAAAAGGAAGGATCCAACTCCTCGATTTGATAAAGGTCATCCTAGAGAGCTCATAATAGGAAATCCTTTTGAAAGGGTGAAGAGGCAGGCTGCATTCAACAAAGAACAATATGACAACATCTTCATCTCACAACTTGAGCCAAAGAAAATCAAGGAAGCTCAAAAGGATGATGAATGAATCCTAGCTATGAAAGAAGATTTAGAATAGTTTGACAAGAACAAAGTGTGGACCTTAGTGCTCAGACCAAATGATAGGAAGATCATTGGACCAAGTGGGTCTACCACAACAAGCTAGATGAAAGTGGAAAAGTGGTAAGGAACAAAGCAAGGTTAGTTGCTCAAGTCTACAATCAAGAGGAAGGTATTAACTTTGACAAAACTTATGCTCCTATTGCTAGACTTGAATCTATTAGAATGTTACTTGCCTTTGATAGATATAAGAGTTTCTTATTTTATTAAATGGACGTTAAAAGTGTGTTTCTAATTGGTAGAATATAGGAGGGAGTCCATGTGGATCAACCTCCCAACTTTGAACATGACAAGCTCGCTAACCATGTTAAATCTCTCTATGGACTCAAACAAGACCCTAGAGCTTGGTATGAGAAATTAAAGAACTTTTTTCTAGACAATGGCTATGTCATGGGAAAAGTGGATTCTAATATATTTCTTAAAACACAATTCTAGAAACTTTTTGATCATTCAAATATATGTTAATGATATCATATTTGGAGAAACATATCTTGATCTTTGCAAGGAGTTGAGTTCTCTAATGTAGAGTGAGTTTGAGATGAGTATGATGGTGGAGCTTACTTTCTTACTTGGATTTCAAATAATACAAACAAAGGAAGAAAACTTCATCAACCAAGGCAAGTACACAAGTGAACTCTTGAAATGCTTTGGATTGGAGAACACCAAGCCAATGGTCACCCCATGTCAAACACCGCCAAACTTGATAGAGATGGGGAATGCGATAAGGGATATGAGAAGTTCCATAAATGTATGATCGGTATCTTGTTATATTTAACTACATCAAGACCTGATATTACATTTAGTGTTGGCTTGTATTCTAAATTTCAAACAAGCCCTAGGAAATACCATCTTATAGCGGTTAAGAGGATTCTAAGGTTCCTAGACAAAACCTAAAACTTTAGTCTATGATATCCCAAGTCAAGGGACTTTAGTGTTACTGCTTATAGTGATGCAGATTATGTAGGGTGCTTAATTGATAGAAAGTGCACAAGTGGCACTTGCTTCCTCCAAGGACCATTCTTAGTTCCTTGGTTCTATAAGAAACAAGGCTTAATGGTTCTTTCAACTATTGAGGCTGGATACATTACAACTGGAAGTTGTTGTGCCCAAGTCCTATGGATGAAGAAAATGCTCCAAGACTTTAATGTTCATTACGATGCTTCTCCTATATTTTGTAAAAATACTAGTGCAATCAATTTTTCTTACAATCCTATATTGCATAGTAGATCCAAACATATATATGCCCATCACCACTTCCTTCATGACCACATTATAGGGAAATCGGGTGCATATATAGGTAGTGGAAACAAAAAAAATTAAATGCTCATTTTCTAAAATAGCAAGATCCAGTAAAAAACAATGTATCTAGGAAGGAAAGGTTTCAATGTTATAACTGGTCCTGGAGCAAGTCCAATGACATTACCCTTACAATAGCATCATGCGTGTTCTTCAGGCACCAACTTGCTCCTTCATCAACAACAACACTCGAACAATCGTCTCCATCGACCTCCTAGTGCATCACCACAGGCAGTGGTTGACAATGTACCCCTAGAGATAGACAACATCCTCCCGCCTCTAGAATAGTCCACACAGACCACTGAGAACTCCACGTTGTACTATTAGATCCAATGAGAAGGAGTTGTCCCTTTTAAACATTAACCTACTAGGGTTGATTCACTCTCCTAAAATTGTCTCTCCCTTACTATCCCTCCCTTTATTGGGTAGGATTTTCTCATGCTCTCTATTGGTTACCATAACTAGAGAGGACAACAAATTGTCAGAGGCAATTGTAGTGTCTAGGAATCCCCCATTACCCCTCTATTTATATGAGAGGCTGCGTCAAGGTTCCCGGTTGTTGCGGGAGTCAAAAGAACTGAATTCACAAAATTTTTGGATACTTCGCATGACAAACCAATCAATTTGTATGACAAACCGGTCAGTTGGAATAGTGAACCAGTTATTTCATTCCATAAACCAGTCATTTCAAAAGTTTCCTATTATGAATCAATTTGGTAATCAATGCATGATCAATGCTAAGCATGACATCGAAATCAATCCTTGTTCCAATCAAATTGGAAACATAACTGGGCAACCTAGATAGTGAATCGATTGTTCAAATAGTGAAATAGTCATTTCATAAGTGAAATACTCATTTCACTTATCCACTTCAGGAAAAGTTCAATCAATATTGATTCCGATTGACCTGGCTCTCCAACTGATATGTTCAACACTTGAACCGGTCGGTTGAGTGTCCAGTCACTCAAATTTGAAACTTAGTTGTTTATTTGATACCTAAACACTGAGGTTCAATTGACTAAACTAACACTCCAACCAATCAGTTCAACACTTGAACTGGTCAGTTCAGTGTCCAATCAGTCATTTTTGAACCATAGTTGTTTAATTGAATACCTAAACACCTTTAGTAATAAAATTAAACATTATTTGTGAATATACTCCTTTAATCCAAGTGCATTACTATTTATATGACCCTATAGGTCTGGAATTACACTGGCAGTAAATGTCCATGACAAACTTATTACATAACAAGCAAAGAGTGGCATCTTGCAATACATCATTGCTACCCAAGTAATTTGGAAAGTGAGCAAACAAATTCAACCTACAATTTGTGATTAGTGTTACCATGATCATGGAGTTCCTTTGTCTCTGATATCTAGATAGAACTCGAGGCATGTAATATTCATCATGTCAACGTTCAATCCATGTTTCTTGAACTAGAGAAGACTGTCTAAGATGCACGTGAGCTCACATATCACATATTAAGTCACATGACTATGGCCATACATTTCACAGTCTCTATTATTGAGAATCCTAGATATCAATCTCCTATAGGAGGGACAAATCCTATCTACATCACTCATACTCTATCCCCATGTGTCACAGTGCACCCAATCATCACCGTTGTGGTAACCCTTATTCAAAATCAAATTGGATGATGTCAAAGTACATGAACGACATGTGGTGAATGTAGTGACTTCAACTCTAGTAACCACAATCACCACTGATGATTCTGACTACCATTCCATGGTCTTTATGTATAATTCTCATGATGGGTCTGTCCGATATACTATTCTCTAACATGTATCTATGTTCTTGGCTTGATATCACATATCAAGACTAATGCGACTCTATCATCAGTCAACACAAACTCTAGTCATGTATTATTGTTGTCTACTTTCTTTCCACAATAATATCTGACTAGGGACATAACAAGAATGTATGTACTCTTATCATACATATGATCTCATCATTCATATCGTCCACCTAAAGACATATGTCATCAAGTAACATCATTCTTTAGACATATATACTGTATGTGTCATCATCTTATGACTGAGACAAACATAATAGACATAATTATCTTTATTATTATCAAATCAGGTATATAATTCCACACTCCAATAATCATATGATTGTTTCTCTATGTATACATACCAATAGACTCCCACTTGTACTTAGAGTCAATCACTCACGAATCTTGTTCCAAGTAATCTGAATATGTCCATCATGTTTTTGCTGCACAAGAGCTTCTTTAGTGGGTTAGGAACATTTTGCTTCGAGTCAGTATTTGCACGTTTCACATCTCCTTAATGTACGACCTCTCACACGAGATGGAAGTGCTGTGATACTATTTGAGATTCTTTTCCTAACCAATAGCTCCATTATTGTCTCAAGATTTCTACTATGTCATCAATGGTTTGGAACCTCCCACAAGTTCATCTCTGTGAACTTCTAGATCCATACAATATCTGTCACTGTTCTCATAGCACCATGATACTCGAATTATATTTGTAGAATTTAAACAAATGTCTCTAGCTCATAACCTTTTCCAACTTACAATTCTCATTTTAAGGTAAAACATAAATTTATATTACTATCAGTTATGTTATTATGGAAGCTTGCATCGGTGTAACCCTTTATACCCAACCCTTCCTTATTACCATCATCAAGGAACTGATCCTTTTATACTTATCAAGTACTTACAGATGTTCTTGTGGTATTCTAGTGAGCTTCACTAGGATCTGACAGATACCCACTCATCATGAGCAATACATACGAAATTGCTAGATAGGTATATAACCTTTCATCATGTCCAATACATAAGAGATAAAGGAATGAGTACATCACATACATGATAGATCTAATTGCCAATGCATATGGAATCTATACATGTGTTCTTGTTCTTCACAAGAACTAGGACACTAGGATCCTGAGAAACTAACTCCATGGAATCATGGAAAAGTTTTCTCTCATTGAGTCTTGCATGCTGAACCCTTTCAACACCTTGTCAATGTATGTGCTCTTTCTTAGGTCAAGAAGCTTTCTAGATCTATCTCTATAGATCACAATTCCTATCACATAGGATGCTTTTCCTAAACTCTTCATAAAGAAGGTACTTTTCTTGCTAGATTTTAATATTTGTAGGATAAGGATGTTATTCCCCATCGTTATGTGGATATGAATATGCTCCCACTAAATATTTTTTAATCACATATTTTTTCATGATTTTGACTAAAGTCAAACTCTTTGACTTTCTTGTAAAATAGAAGATTCCTGCTATAAGATGCTTGTTTCAATCCAAAGATTAACCTTTGCAGCTTATATACTTTACTTGCATTATATAAAACCATTAGGATGTGTCATGTACACATCCTATACAACTATTCAAGTTAAGGAATGAGGTTTTTACATCCATATGCAAATCTCATCATCATACTATGCTGCAATTACAAGCATGATCCATATGGATCTAACCATGGTAATTGGTGATTGACTTCATCATGTTCAACACCTTGAACTTTTCTGAAGCTCATTACAACCAATCTACCCTTCTATGTAGCTCTTCTTTATGAATACCCAAATACACCCTATGGGTTTTACCCCTTCAGGTGGATCCATAAAGGTCATACCTTGTTGGTTGACATGGAGTCCGTCTTGGATCTTATGGCCTCAAGCCATTTATCAGACTCTAGTCCCTCAATAGATACTAAGTAGTTTGTTGAATCATCATCTATGATCAACTCATCACCTTTCTGAGTTATAAGATATTATAATCTTTCAAACTCAAGGCATGTTCTACTAGAAATATAAGGGTTTGTGTTACATAAGGAACTTGAGATTCCACAACAACTAGTGATTCTCCTTGTTCCAAATACACCTATTTAGGTTCAATGTTTTCTTGTTTGTATTGAACATTTTTAATTCTACTTTTATTCCCACTGATTCCATTGAAACTAAGTTCCTTTTTAGGAATAGAACGATCCTGATCAACAAACACTTTGTTGTCAAATTGTGATAAGAGTAGCATTTTAACAAAATAACATTTATGTTATTTGTGGATAACGTCTTTCAAGAAACTATTTTCTTATATAATTATTCATCCCTAATCACTATAAATTATATATTGTCACACCTCCCATGTCATATCTAATATGGTGTCTTTTGAACCATTTTTGATGGTACATTGTTTTAGTGTAAAGCATGTACCCAAAAGAAATGTAAGATTAGCTAGATTTTATTGATAATCACTCCATGACTTAATAGGGTGTAAACCTTCTTTCTGAGACATAATTATGTTTTGGGAGGAGTTCATTGTGATACACTATTAGATTCTCTCTAGAAGGCCCTCAAACTATTGGTTTAAAGTATTTCCACATTGATCATATCAAAGTATCTTAATACTTTTACCAAGTTAGTTACATAATTAATTTATGATCTCTTTGAACATTTTAAGAGATTAATGATTAAATTCTATTATATACAACTTACCATATCTACTCACAACATCAGTAAATATAATGAGGTACTATTAACTACCTTTAGCATTCATTATAAATGGTCTGCTGTACATCAACATGTACTAGCCCTAATAGAATAGTCTCACTCCCACTACATCTAGTGAAGATGATTTTGTCACATTGCTCAGTAAATAAGATTTGCATGTCTCTATTGGTTTAATAACTATAGGACTTTAGATAACGATCATTATGGATTCTAGAAATGCAATTCTCATTTAAGTGCTTTAGATGAAAATGCTATAGGTATTGAATCTTTGAGTCATCACATTATTAAGTATATGTTTCATACACATTTGTCTTTTAGAACTATCAAGTATAGTTTTTGAAACATAGGGCATTGCCATGCAACACCAATTCTTGTACATACAAGATACATGATGTTTTCATCACTGCATGTATATAATAGCAACTCCCTAATTCTATTTAATGCCTATGAATGACAGATTCCAATTGGAGTGCCAATAACTCTTGCTCCATGCAGTTCTAGCTTTCTTCTTCTCAAGGCATGAAGTAAATATCTCTATCTCTTTCTTCTTCATTTGTTCCTTTAATTGAAAAAGGCATATTTCTTTTCAACTTACCCTTTTCATTATTTTGAGTGATGAATACTTGGACCTTAGGTTAGCCTCATAACACTTCTTGGCCTTTTCTTTGCCCTTGGACTCACTTCTGTTGATCACCATCACAAATTTGTCCTTCTTCACTTGACTTTAGAATCAACATGCCAAGTAGTTCTTGATAGCAGTTTAGCCAAGTTACTCAAGTAGTAACACTTGATAACCTGGATGTATGATTCATACAATGATTTGGTAGATTAACATCTATGGTCAACTCCTAACCTAAAAGAAATCCTAGTATTTCCATATGCCCAATCATACTAATCGCATGGGGTTCTACTGGATCTCCCACTGTCCGTTTGCACTCAAACAACACCTTGGTGACATTATACCTTTCTTGCTCTACATGAGTGTTTAAGATGTGTCACCATCTCAAGAATGTCCATGTTTTCATGTTGTTCATACAACTCATAGTTCATATAGCATAACATAAGGTCTTTGATGTCTGCAACATCATTGGCATGCTTCAAGTAAGTATCCATTTAGCCTTAGGTGCATTTGGAGCGGGTTGCTTTGGCTTTGGTCTTTCAGGGACATAAAGATTTCACTCATGATTGATAAAACTTCTCAAAGTCCTTAAGAAGACGTGGAAGTCAATACCATTTAGTTCTGTCCTTCTTAAGGACTGATCGCAATAAAAACGTGTTTGTGTTTGTCTACGAAAGAAAATTTTCAATTCAAAACATTTTGATTTATTTGATTTGATAAGTTATCACTCCCCCTACTTTGTTCAAATTGATAAACCTCATGTATCAATTTGGAAGATTACAATATACATTATTCTAGTGAGCCAAGATCCAAAACAATTAATTCAATACCCAAGCAATGCTGGCGTTCATGACTAGTTATTAAGGTAAACAACTTTTCCCAATTGCATCTCATGCAACTCTTAGATGGTGTGCACAACTCCTTGCCACAATCCATCCACATGTTTCTAGGAACTAAATACTATTAAGGTCACCTAGTTGAAATAGACCCATAAGATAACACGATAAAATATGCATGCCGCCAGGGAAGACCCACATATCTACCATCACACTTCCACAAGATAGACGGCCCACCTCGCAAGGGCATGCCCACACTTGGTCGATCAAGCTTTTCATGTGTGCTTCTTATGGAAAGCGTCTTAGACTTAATGTTGTATTGAGGAATTTTTTTTCTATAAATACATATACATATCCAATCACCATATACTTATAGTACGTATCATATACATGTTATAACTACAACAAAAAATATGCAATATAAAACACACTCGAGATGGTTATGACCATTCTTTTGTAATTCCTTGGAGCCACAAGGAATTACTACCACCTAGGGTCCACATCATATACAAGCTATTGTTGATGAAGATCCGTTCTTGTACCA
Source organism: Alisma plantago-aquatica (assembly GCA_963693085.1). Taxonomy (NCBI): domain Eukaryota; kingdom Viridiplantae; phylum Streptophyta; class Magnoliopsida; order Alismatales; family Alismataceae; genus Alisma; species Alisma plantago-aquatica. Next base: position 943,621,719 of record OY856410.1, on the reverse strand, counting down.
ATCCAAGTTGACAGATTCAACACTAAACTGATAGGATCGCCTCCTAGTCACTCGGTTGGGCTGTTGGAACAATCGTCTAGTTCTAGGTCCAAGCCATGTCTGGACTACTCCAACCAATTAGTTGGACCACCAATCGATCAATTCATCCTCCTATCCTCTTGCCTCCTCGGTCCTCTAGTCAATCAATTAGTCTCATGAGCCTGTCAGTTCTCCTTTGTGTAGATTGCCAACTCACGCCGAAACATAAATTAAAACTATCATGTTTCTTATTACATTGTAAAAGGGAAACCTCAAGTTACATTCAAGGGGAAATAGAAGAAAAGAATTAATCTACATTTGGAAGGAAGAGATAGGGTTGGTACATAGACCAAGCCCGAACCGGCAAGCATAGGTTCGGTTCAAGCCCGAACCGATATGAGTTATGAGTTAAGGTTCGGTTCCAGAACATTGTTTTAATATGGGTAGATGATAATTTCTAATTCCTTAAAGGTTCACCCGTTATACATTAAATTGCCTAATATGCAATACACATCTGATAATATATTATTCAATTTTTTATGTTTCTTTAATATGCTATAGAATCATCTACTTAATATATAGAAGATATAAGTACAAAATATTAAAACTTATCTATTCCCCAGTTGTATGTCTAATTTTTCAAATATGTTCAAGATAGGAATACACACACATATAGTACATATTGGTGATACATTATGTTTCCTTGCTTTCACATTAATGTCATGTTAAAATTTGGGAAAACATATACATGGTTAGAAAAATTGCACTGAAAACGTTTTGATGCCATTTTTTGTTGCCTTATCACTAATAATTCATAAGGCACATGACATTGAATTAGTATAACTAAAATAAATGATTTTATATGGTGACGATCATGTTCAAATCTCCTATATAGGTTGATAAGGTATATAATATAATATTATACTAATAACTCAAGGTATGTAAATTGCACATGCGGTTATTGTTAAGACTGGTCATGCACATTCCTTACACGAGAGGGCGCAATAAAAGATAGATTGGTCTAGCAAGTCAAGTACACAATATTTCCGGTGATACCTTTTAAAGTCCAAGTAGATGAAGTTATTAGTTTTTTAATTTTAAGACATCGTGATATGTTATTGAATTAAGGATTCTGCATATATTGTGTACATATAAATTTTTTATTTCTTCAATAGGAAAATGTGTTCCAATTTTATAAAATGCATTTCTCAACCAAACTATGATCATGATATATTTTTTACCCCTTTTGGTTAAAAAGTCAAACAGAGTGAACTCCAGTTTGACGCTCAGTTTAAACATATCCATGTGAAAAAAATAATATTTTTTTATAAAAAGGTAACCATTGTAAATCATATAAAATATAATAAACAAGTAAAAGGCCAATATGTTACCTTTATATGTTATCTTTGAAAAAAGAAATGAAAATTTATTATTAGAATTATTATGTTAATGTAACTGAATTACTTATTAAATTATTTGGAATAAAGAATGAGTTCATTATATCAATTACAATGCCTAATAATCACACTAAACATTGTGAATTTAATCGATACCTCCATTGAGAAATTTGATGCAACTATAAGTACATTATTTATTTTATGATCCTCTCATATTATTATGCTAGCACATAGATATTCATTGTGATACCCAACAACCTATAGAAAATTTAAATCACTGAAGGAAAATGTAGAAGTTGTTAACTACCATCTCAATCTCATCAGCCATGTGTCATTATGAATATGGATCTCCGTTGCCTTTAGGAAAAACTAATTAACGAAAAATTTGCAGTGCACATTCCATACGTATCTACAAATGTATCTTTCATTGTTATATACAGCTTAATAATTTTATTCAATTTTTATGAATGCGTGGGAAATACACTTGCCTAAGTTCATATGATTATTCTTTTCAAAATTTAAATAATTCACTAATAAAATTCATTACTTGTACCAATATAATAGAGAGTAAATTCTAACATTTAAGCATCGAATTAGGATCCAACTAAATTTGAGGTCGACAATTGTAGACTATATATGTTAGTTCGATCACCTTAATAGAAGTTGCAAACAAAAGAGGCATCATATATTTGTGGTCCAAAATAGATTAATTACCATAAGTAAAAAACATTCCCAATATACAAGTTAAGTCTACCATATTTTTTTCAAAAAATTTCAATATATAGTAATTGCATTTTATCAAAAAACAAAAATCAAAGTTGTATGTCTATTATTATGGAATTTATTTGTACCTTAAATATTAACAATATATTTTATAAATTGAACTGTGCACGTCAAAAGTATCAAATTAATTAAGCATACTCATTTATGTACCCTAACAGGAGATTGAGCTTGTATGAACAATAGCAATTAGATGTAATGGTCGCTAGAAGGCAAAACGCATATAAGAGTTTAAGAGAAAGTAACCCCAAAATATGTTTAAGGCTGACGTTAATGTTGTACATCATAATGTATAAACTTCTATATATATCATAATTAAATATCTATCGGTTTAGTCCCATAACATAATTCTTAACAAATGAATTGTCAATATTAATTTTTGAATTTCAATTCTCTTATAGATTTTCTTGAAATAGATATACATTTAAGTTCACTTTATGACATGTTAGATAAAATGAGATGAACATTTGTGAGAAAAAATATAATATAATAAATATATATATATGATAAGCTGATCACGTGCTTTGCACGTACATTTACTAGTATATCATAAACAAAAATAGATCTCAGTATCTCTTTGGGTGGTCTAACCTTCTAATTATGAGAGAAAACGTGGATAAATAAAATAGTCAGTGTCATTTTTGTTGAGAGCAAAAGTCGGTGTCCTAAATTTATCCTGGTATATATGGAAAGAATAATTTTACGTAGTAGAATACGAGCATATTGGTATTTTATAAGTCTAATAGGACCAGCTCTCATGATATGAAACAACGTAGGAATGCAAAGAGAGAAAATAAATTGACTTTGTTTTTTACTTCTTCAGCGAAGTAATAATATTTATACTAATATAAAAAGAGTCATACTATGTTCTCCTTAACTCTCTATTTTCTCACATTTTTTCTCAACTTTTTTTTTATATTGACTTTATTTTATATTTTCTCTTTCATGATTATCAGTTGTCACAAACCTCTCAACTTCTTATCCAACATCTTGGTTGTTTTCACTTCCCATTCTTTTCTCCATTCAAAATAACTGTTTCTACTTCCCACTTTTTTCTCCATTCAAAACAAATATTTTTGACTCCACAGAGAACGTGCCTCTTATTCAATTAAGAAGTCATTCTCCTTAAAACGGCATCTCAGATCTCTTAATCTCTTGGGCGCGTTAAAATAGTTACTCAGTCTTTTGCACGCTATCCTTTTTTGACTTGTCGTTATTCTCTCTCTCTTCTCCATGTAACTGTGTTATTCTCTCTCTTCTCCATGTAACTGACGTCCACAAAAAGACTCCCACTACTACTACTACTGACCATTATCATCTCTCCCCTTGACATAACTGACATCGTCATAAACTCCACCTTCCATTATTAAGAAACATGTTTCAAAATATCAATCACTCATTTTAATTATCTCCCTATAACATTTTTTTTCTTCAAAATATCAACCACTCCTTTTAATTATCTTCCTATAACATATTTTTTTAATAATTATCTAACAAAACAACCATCTTAATCGTCCTCTCAGTCATTCACGTGAAATAGTTATTCTTATTGAAACCACTCTCACATTGTTATTCTACATAAATGGCGGCGGGTCTTCGTTGGTTCAGTTACCTTATATGTATGCTGCTCCTTTAAGATGGAACTACCACATTTTCTACCTAATAACAAACCTAACCATCTATTAATAAAGTTACCTATAAAAACTATATTTCTTAAAATATTATGCACAAGTAAAAAATATACATTTTTATTAAATATACACACTTGCATATTAATGAATATTATATTATATTTTTTAAATATTTAACGTAAAATAAACATGTTTAATGGGGCACGTGCATGTGCACATGTGTGCGCTAACTAGTTTTTATATAAAAACGAGGAAAATAAAAAGCCCCAATTTTACTTCGCAGACTCCTGAGAGAAGAATGCGCTCGCACTTAGGACTGACATGCAAGGCGGCGGCGGCAATCGCTGTTTAACTCGCGCCCGGAGATAGGGATTCAGTTACCTAAGACTACAGGGGATGAATTATGTCCATCATTTGGGGATGAAGAAGACCAAGCGATATCGGTGTAGGAGCAACGGCCTTAATGATTCGGGGATGAAGAAGACCAAGCGATATCAGTGTAGGAGCAGCGGGCTTAATGATTTGGAGATGAAGAAGGCCAAGGGATATCCGTGTAGGAGCAGCGGGTTTAATGAAATTTCAGAATTACCAGATGACGTCATTTCGACCATCCTTTCCCGCCTCCCTCTCCGCGACGCCATACGGACCTGCATCCTGTCAAGGGCTTGGAGGTACCGTTGGAAATCCTTGCCCATCCGCGTTTTCGATACCAATGCCCTCCTGAACCTGCGCGTAGATTGCAATAAGGGCTTCCCCGAACTCACCACCCTGGTTTTGGTCGACGTGAACTTGTCTAAAACACATATTCCGGCCACACTGTCGGCCATGATCTCCTCCTGTCCGGTGCTGAAGCACTTGGATCTCCAAGCTATCTCTTACCGTGATGATCATCCACTCTTCATTGGTTCGGCGAGTCTCCAGCTACTAAAACTGAATCTTCGTGGCACCTTCCAAAGTGTCAATCTAAACACCCCGATGCTAGTGTCTGCTACGATTAGAATCATCTTCTTTAAGGAAGGGAATGACAATTTTATGCGTAAGCTAGCCAACTGCCCCAACATACAGACGCTTGTGATCGAGTATTATCCTTGGCAGGTCTCATCTGTGTATTCCGGATCTACTTTGATTACCCCTCATTTAAATTTGTATGACTAGTTGTGTCAATCATGCTAATTGTTCTCTGATACTTTTATCCTGTTGTTTATAGCTATTTCTAACTATCAATCTGCGGAGGCCTGCTCCTACTTTCAGTAAAGTGTCTGGAAATTGGAATCCAATTCTGTGATCTGCAGCACATAACAGGCACCTTATCGTTGCTGAGGGGTTCTCCTGCCCTTAAGAAGCTTCAAATAGATGAATACATATTCTGTCATTGTTATGGTTAACAAAAGTATCAAATTTTAGTGGCTCGGTTGGTTAGGCACCCGGCCGCTGTGGCTCGGTTGGTTAGGCACCCGGCCGCTGTGGCTCGGTTGGTTAGGCACGACTTAGCCCCCCGGGGGTCCCGGGACAACGTATTTACAACCTCTTGGGTCATCCGGGCTCGGGCACCTGTTTGGGGAGGGGGGGGGGCTAATGGCCCTTTCATATCCAAAAAGTATCAAATTTTTGTTTTAATTATCTCAAACTTCTCCTTCATCCATGTAGAGTTTTTCCCCAGACTCACCTAACATGGAACCTAATTTGGCGTTCTGGAAGTCACAAAGAAAGGCGCGGTGCAATCTCAACAATCTGGAGGAGCTGAAGTTCAGCAACATGAGAGGGTCAAGAGCTGAGATGACGTTCCTCAAATTGCTGCTGAAAATTTCACCTTATCTCTCCAGAATCACAATTGATATGCTGCCATGGCCACAGCATGATGTCCTAGAACGCATGGATGTGATGAAGAAATTCGTGATCAACCTACTCATGGCGCCTGACCGACAGGTTGAAACTCAAGTTATAGTTACTTGCAATGGTGAGTAACATTGACCAATTGATGACCAGTAGTGAGATAGTTCTTAGATTCATCATGTATTTTAAGTGGTAGTGCTTAAAATCTGGAGTGAAGTGGTGTTTTCAAACATCACGAATTTTGGAGTTAATGCCTTTTGTGATGTCGAATAAATCCTCGTACGTTTCAGATTTGGTTTTCATGTTCCGTTTGTTGTGGGTAAGTTATTTTGGCAGTTGAACCTTATTCTTCCCTCATTCACATAAAAGTGATATTTAGAAGCACAACATCGCTACACGATAATAAAATCCGGGTGTGGGTGAATAAACTTTCGACTGTGGGACATAATCTGTCATTCTGCATCACATGCGTATTCAATTGTTGAAGTAGAGAATGTTTTAAAAGAAATAGAGCATGGCACTAAAGTGCACAAAGAGACGACAAATGTCAATAAATTGAAATAGAATATGAATGTTGAACATACATCAACAATCATATATTATATTAATTTATAATGAATAAATTGGTTTCTAAGGATATATGATTTGTTAATCATTAATTACGTTAGCATGAAAAATTCATTATTTGAAATATGTTCTTTTCAACAAATCTAGTAAGTTTCATCAAGAATAAGTAAGATCACCCAAATTTGAAAAAATGATATGTCTCGTGATAACGTGTAGAAAATTAAACCATAGAAGATTTTTTCATTGAACACTATAAACATTATATGATAATAACTATATATTGTCTATATATTAATTTCTTCGTTGCATTAACCTTATTATTTCATTAAGAATATTTAGATGTATATTTCATTTGAATTTAATATTTATATTATATGGGTTCTTTTGTGTTAGCACTTTTATGTGTTATTTATATCAATATAAGATTATTAGTTCATGAATTTCTTTCAAAAACATGTCCATTTATCAAAGATGACAAAATATTGAAAGGATATGTATCCATAAGACTGTATAAGGATAAAAGTATTAATCTATCATAAAATTTATTTTAGACACAATACAAATAAAATAATGAAAATTATTTAACATATATAGACATTAAAAATTCCATATTGTTTTGATTACAAAATAATTTATTTATTGAATAAAAATGCATAAATATGCCTGTTAATGGTGAAAGATACCAAATAATATTTCATGTATTGGTGCTTCAAAGTCAGAACCTCTTAACATTTTTTGTATTTCAACCTAGTGTATTATGATAATTTTATTGAAATTGAGTGTGTTGTAATAATGTATGTATATGTCAATGAGGTGAAACATATATATAAAAAGTGCAGGAGCAATACTCCTTCAATTAAGCAACCAAGTATATTTTTTCCCAAAATTTATACAACATTAGGCTCCTATTGATTTGATGTAAGTCATAAGTTACGCGGAACTCATTTTCTGGGAACTCAAGTTCAGCTTTTGGAACTTAAGTTCCACTCAGTTTTATGTGATTGGTTTGTTGTAAGTATAAACATGAACATTAGAAAAAGATATTGTTAACTTTTTGTAGTGGCATAGCTTGTTGCCCGCTTGTCTTCTAGTTCAATGTAGATCTTTTTTTATAAAAATATTTTTACTGTGTAATATATAATAAGTAAAGACACATACATAAAAAAGATCATATCCGTAAATAATTACAGTAATTTTTACCACAATAACGACAAGAAGTGGTTACGATATGAATGTTATTTCTGTAAAAATTATTTTAATGTTGCATGATTACAATTTTAATAAAAATATTATAGTTGAAATCACATCACGTAATTTTATTTTACTTTGTATGTATAAAATATCATAATAATATCTACATATTACGTGTTTGTAGATATACGTTTTCATTCATCATTGTTTAACAATATACAATATTAATTTTCTGTGTATTTCATACTCGTGATTCTAGTTAATTATCATTTTTCACATCATATTTTTTAAACATGAAGAACAAAAATATGTTAGATTAATCATATTTTTTACATGGTGCGGTGTGATTATTTTATAGTGAATATGTATTTTTTACTTTATACACCACACTGATAATGGTGGTTATAGTGTAAAACATTTTACATAGTGCGATTATAGTATATTGTCATATTATGATATGGTTTTGGAAATCAACCGTATTGACATCGCCAATATTTCTAGTAAAAAATATTTTACATATCTCATTTATGAAAAATGAAAAATATAATTGTAAAAGAAATATTGTTAGTTATTTTGGAAGTCATTTTCTGCTCTTTTTAAGAGGGAACTCAAGAACTGTATTTTGTATGTAAGTCTGTAACTCACCGAAAGTCATGGAACTTAACTTCCAACACTTACTTCAAACCAATCATGAAAAACTTCTTACGGAACTCCACTTCATAAGTTTTCTGGCCCAGTTACGACAAACGAATTGGGGCCTTAGTGAAAACCATTCATTCACACTCTATATTTATTCATTATCTACCTCATTCTTTTATAGTTCAAGTAAGCTAATCACTAACATAAAAAGTGTTTAAAATCTAAACTTGAATATATACTTCAAGATATTTACATTAGCCACACATTAACATGCACATATGTAAATATATATGTATGCATATATTGTCGGGGAGTGATAACATGGTGGCTAATGCATGCGTTACCCAATGAAGGCACTAGTACATTTTTGTCCTCAAATGTCACTTTCTTAACGTCAGTTTCAAAGGAGAAATGACACCCAAACATCTACAACATAGGTTGTAGAACACAAATGTCTCTATTGGTCAAATCATGTCCATTAAGAAAAAAACACAAGTACCACTTTTACTATAATGTCTATTATTTCTTCAAGAAACCGACATCCTAGATCACCTATGAAATTTAATTTTTCAGAAAATTTTTTTACTTCTAAAAGTTTTTCAGTTTAGCGTGGTTGTTGCAAAACCAACAACATACCCCTTTGCTTCAAATAAAGTTTTCCTCCAAAATACATATGTCGTTGATTTAGCTATAATGAAATCAATGTTGTACGTCTTTTCTACCACAAAAACATTTTACTCGTGGTGTCAATTAGTAGGTATGAAACCTGGGACAAAGGATTCACGCCACATCTCCAGAAAAATATATTTCCCCCCAAATTGCCCTATATCATCGGTTCATTGACCAAAATTGATGTCTACATTCTTATTGGATGAGGGCCTATGCCATCAGTGTCATCACCAAAACCCTTCTAAGTTCTTACCAAGACTTGTATTTTTTGGAAAAGAGCCATTGTCATTGATCCACTCTCCAAAACCAAAGACTATGTTCCACTTAACAAAACTCACATAATTTTTCTTTCCCACATCTCTATTTCATCACGATGCCTAGCCAAGCTCTAGTGATTGCCTCTATTGCTGCCACTGTCGCCTCTAGTTTCCGTCGCCCCCTCCACTGTTGTCAATGTAACCTCTAGTTGTCGTCTCCGACCTCTTCTACATCCTCTACAACTCTTCTTCCTCAGACACCCTCTTTTCCCTTTGTCATAGCTCTTCTTCCTCTGCCGTCCTCTTTTTGCTCCGCTGTCGCTCTTTTGCCTCCACAACCACTGCTGCGAGCATTGTCGTGCCTGGTGTTTGAGCTGTAGGTGTTGCCATTGATGCTTGAGCCACCCTTGTCGCTGTCACCACTGCAACTGCTACTTGGGCCAGTGCCACTGCCACGACCACCATGACTATTTCTACTTTAGGTCGACTGCTACTACTTATGGTGTTTGATTCTTCCCTCTGCTACTGCAACTATTAAGGTGTTTTTTTTATATTTCTAGGTAAAATTATTATCCTTTTGTTTGTTTTTGGTTTGTTTACCTACAATTTTTAAAATGCATATATAGTTGTTTGTTTGTTTTGTTTAGAATTTTTTGTATAAACTTTTGAGTATTATATTTGGTAACATTATGCATATTTGGTATGTAAATTATATAATTTGTAAAATGCATGTATATTTGCTTATTTTTTGGTATGTAAATTTTGATGAAAGACCAATAGATGTGTGGCATAGATACTAACCTCAATCTATAAATCCTAATTTCTAATTCATGGCACTGGCCTAGAAACCCATTTGAGACTTATTCACCAGGAGTAATTTTGTATAGTCCCCAGTTTGGGACTATTTTTGAAAACTTAATCTCACTTAGGATGTAAGTGTAAGATCCCTGACCAAGCATTGTGCTTAATTGTAATTTATTTGTCTGATAAGATGCCTAAAACTTAATTTTAGTCTTATGAAATGCTTTAATATCATGTGATTGGTCTATGGTTTTGATTTGGTCCAAGTTGATTAAGATTTAAACAATTTTTCCTATATAAGTACTTGTTTTAGACTAGTTTGTAATTTACCCATAATTGAGGGCTAACTTGCAAAATGTCACATGAAGAGAGTGCTTCTTGTACCTTGTGATCATGGGAGAGAAGTTAGTGACATGGGACGCTTTGTTTGATTAATGTTTGATGATGCAACACTTCATGGTGTTCTAGGGTTACCATGTCTAAGTGGTGACTTGTCTAGGGCTTGGATGTAGTGACCATTACCTCACACTTGGGTGAGGGTAGCGACCGCAACACCTTCCCTAAGGGTTGTGGTTTTGACCTAGATGAGTTCAAAACAAACCCTTGTCCTTTAGTGTTTCAAACTTTCTTTGATAGATTAGGGTTTTGGGTCGAAACAAGGTGAGTTTGAATGTGTTGCAACATGGATGATGGTGCTACACTTTCTAGATAAATATGAAAATTTCATGTTTTTTTTTCACGTGGGAGAAGATAATATCTTTTAGTTGAAGGAAATGTGTCCTTGGCAATCTATTAGTGTGATACCTCACAAATTTCTTTCTCTCTCTCCCTTGTGGTACATATCCCTTTCTCCTTCATGTGTGAGAGACTTTTCAACTTCCTCTTCTTCCCGTCTTAAACATAAACTGACCTTGGAGTTGTAGGACTAAGAAGGAGTGAATCTTGAAGCTTGGGTGGCCGATCCCTCTTGCATGTGGTGGATTTGGTGCTAGATCATCTTCTTGGTGATGGTTTCTTAGAGAATCTCTTCTCTTGGTAAGTAAGTCAAACTCTGGATCTAGTTTCTCCTTTCTTCCTCCGTCCCAATCTTGAGGGTTGTGCATGGTTCATGGTGATTTCTCTTGGAGATTTTTTCTTCTATTGGGCCGAAATCATGCCTTAACCTAGGGTTTCTTCAACCTCTACCTTGGTTTGAAGTTAGAATTTGGGTTTTCTTTTCCCTGGACTCTTCTTTAACCATGGTGTTCCTCTCTTTTGAAGGAGATTTGGTGATCAAAGGATTGAATCTATTTGTATCTTCCTTTTCTTCTTGGAAGCATGAGATCATGGAGGCTTGGATCATCAACTATAGGTGGGCTATATAACTACCTCCTCCTCTATTATGTGCAACTTTAACTTAATAATATGTAGTTAGTATGTTGCCGTTTCAGATCTTAAAAACATGTTCTTATAATGAGGAAAGTGATGATAGTTAAGTTTGAACTATATTATATCTCTAAAATGATGTATAATTCTTGTAAACCCTAAATCCTTGTATTTTATTTAAATATTTTGAGAAATGAATGATGGGATCTTGTTCTTGTTCTTCGAACCATGTCATTTTGATTAAAATCCATTCATCTAAGTATAATTACTGATCTTGATACTAGATGCATGTGTGGTAAAGCTATTTTCTACATTTTTATCATGATTCTAAAGATGATCTTGTTCTAGGGTTTGAAGAACACCCTTGTGTAAGGTTTTTGTTCTTGGGTTGACGATTAGTATTCCCTGACCTCCCAGCTGTTACGACCAATTGATAGCGGGCTAGATATTTTGTAGGTCGTAACCCTTGTGGCATGAGGTCGTAACACGTGTATGGATGTGTGGTTTCGACCATGCACTTGTTTTGAGGTTGAAACACTTTGGGTTTTGGGAGGTAGTAACCATATGAACCTTGTTATGGCAGATACCATTCTGTTTAGGGTCGAAAGACTTGTGATGATAGTTGTTAAGACCATGTAGAGTGTTACATCTGATGTACCTTATTTGGTTGAGGTCAAAACACTTCTCATATTAGGGTTGAAACCATGAATGGTTAAGGTCGAACCACCTTGAAAAGTGGAGGTTGAAACACTTTGGTTGGAGCTCAAGACACTCAGATCTTATGAGGTTAGTACACCTGAATGGTTAATGTATCTCAAGACACTCAGATCTTGCAAGGTTAATACACCTAGAATGGTTGAGGTCGATACATCATCATAGTCTAGGGTCGAAACACCAAGTGTTGTGGTCATGACACATGGTGTGTGTCTAGGTCGCTACACTTTATGGTGATGGGTCGATACACTTATATTCATACATGTATAGATGATCAATACATAGTGTAATGACCTGCATCAATTGACGTAACATGAATGATTGGTCATTAACCATAGTGCGTGTCCATAGAACTCTCCAACAAAGTGGGAAAAGATGGCAATAGGGTTTAGGTGTTGAGTGGTGTTATGAAACCCTAATTGAATGAAATTGAAACCCTAACCCTAATCCAATGTTCATGTGATGTATGTGATTGCTTTACTTAAATATTCTTGTTCTATAATAGAGTTTTCTCTCTTCTGTCATGTATCCTTAACTTTGTAGGTGAGATGGATACACATACATGTGAGAATGCTATGGTGAACCTTATACAATACAAGGTGGTGATTATAAGCATACATCAATTGTTAAAATACATTGTGATGTTGACTGCAAAAGTTTTATATGTTTTAAATCTTATGAACTATTGAGCGCCTTAAGCATAGTTTAAGAGGTGAAATCCTCCTAAGATGGAATTGAGAGGTCGATACCCCATAGTGATGTGATATTGATGACCTTGTAAGTATTGTGATATAAGTGTCTTGTGATGATGAGACAAGTTCTTACCTTGTATGTTTTATACCTTCTAAAGTTGTAACATACTCTTAATTTTGTAGAATCTATTTAGGGTTAACCTGATTGATGCATTAAAAGATACCCAATTGGAATACCTAATCAATTGAAACGTTAATCATGTAGTTTCCTTGTACCATAGATCCATCTTCAGTGCCAATATCTAGTTGGATGGTGAAACGAGTACTCCTACAGGAAATTTGAAGCACATATTATTGAATATGCAGGGTGCAAGAGAATTAATTTGTTGTACCCTTAAATTGTTGATATAGTAATCTGATACTTTGTTATAGAACACCCCTGCATGAGCTTGTTCTCTAGTGCTATGCCATATACCAAGGCATGCTAGTTGTTTCACAGAACCATAAATTGACTATGGGTTGCTGTCTCTACAGTACTATAGCTATGACTATAAGTTTATGTGGTTAGTAGTTTGACTATTATGTCACAAAATTACAGACTTTAACTGACAAAGCAGTGCAGGTGATGATCATGGAGTTCGACTCTCCCATTAATCTTGTATAGTACTGATTTTGACTTAATGTTGGCCAATTAGATTTGAGTGGTACACCTCAAATCCTCAAGGCAATAATAATAAAAGTGTTAATACAACTGTGTAGTATAATTGTTTAGGGTCAAATATGAATCACATTGGATGACCGCATATCTTATTTCTTGTACTATTTAGGTTATAACAGTTATACATGTTCTTCATATTCCTCTTAAAAGCATATGATGTTCTACTATTCAATTGCAAGTACTTGAACTGCTTAACCAGTATTTACCGCTTTACTTAATTATTTGACTTATAATAGACGTTGGTGGAGAGTTATATATCCCACTGAGATGTGATCTCACCCATTGGTTCCACAACTTTATTGGTTGTCTTAGACGAGGTGGTAGAGTTTGTGGTAACATCCTTTGGTATATATGAATAAGAGATAGCTTGAGTTGAGGCATGTTTAGTAAATACTTGTGCTTGAGATATTAGATTGCAATTGGTTAAAATTTACCCTGATTTGTGGTAATATAATGATTAGTGTTAGTTCCACATTTTGATTTGAGTAATCTTGTTTAATGTGGCGATGGACGTCACAATTTAGTAGTATTAGAGATATAGGTTCATTCAATATACAAGGACATAGGATTAGGATTAGTGTTTGTTCTAATGTTCTCCAACACATCTTATAGTAGCATATGCTATTGCAGAAGTAGAAGAAGATAAAGAAAATGTCTGGAGAACATGATGAGCATGTTTTAGAGAGCAACGTTGTTGCTGCACTAGGAGATACTGCTAGGAGCCAAGAGAGGGTAGAATTTGTGTCCTAAATGCCTCAAGTAGATCCAACTAATGTAGCCAACCCTTCTTTAGAATATGTGGTTGGGTAGTTTATGACTACAATGAATCGTATGATGGATAGAATGCCGACAGTTTAACCTAGGGCAACAATTCCAAGTGCAGAAACTCATGGGTCTGGAAAGACTTTTGAGAGCCTACGATGTGTAGGAGTGTTGGAATATGTAGGTACCTCTGATCCAACCGATGCATATATGTGGCTGATTGAGTTGGAAAAGTATTTTAAAATCCTAAACATTCCCCAAGAGGACAACGTAAAGCATGAAATATACTTGTTAAAGGGAATTGTTGACCATTGGTGGGCCATTGAGGAGGAGAAAAGGCCGGGAGTCATTATTACATGCGAGGAATTTAGATGAGATTTTGTAAGTTGATACTTTCCTGAGACTTACTTAGATGAAAAGATTATACAGTTTGAGAATATCCAATAGGGATATATGAAAGCTAATGTTTAAGAAGCTAAGTTTATGAAGCTTCTAAGGTTTTTTCCACACATGGCAGCTGCAGACAAGGAGAGAATTAGACGTTTTGAGAAGCATTTGACTTCATAACTGACAACAGTAGTATCATCTTATAAGGATTGGGATCCCAGAGGGGTTCCAATCCCTACTAAAAATTTGAAGAGTAAAAGCTCCAGTCCAAACACACCCAAAAGATATGTTGGAGTGGGTGTAAAATTTTCAAATCTTATGTATGGTATTCAAAACAACCAAACTATAGTAGTGGAAGTAAAATATTGACTATATTCAATTTCTCACAAGGTTACAAAAGAACATCATAAGCTCACACAAAGGGTTTACATGAAAGATACAACATATGGATCTAAGTAGAGGGAAATCTAAACCATAACAACTTTGTCTCCAAGATTTAAATCGTTAATCTAGGTCCATATCTTTATGCTATGTCCTCCAAGTTCTTCACCTAGGGTTGGAAGCATACCCCAACAAGAAGAGAAAATAGAAGAAATCAACAAAGGCTTGTATGTGCATACTAAAAAGGAAATTGAGCAATATATGAAATAAAGTACGTCAAAATAAAAGGCTTCCCCTATAAAAGATAATGACTACCCAATCGGGCCTAAAAAAATGAATTGCAACAAGAGATGAAAAATAGAATTACTTGCCATAAATAAACATTAAAGTTGTTCCAGATATGCACATATCATGAGATTAGGGCACACAACCCATCATCAATTGTCATCACCCTGCATGCATGTGAGATAAACATATCCCTAGAAGAATATAAAGATAAAGTTGGCCAAGCCTCATAAACTTGAAACCTGATAGAGAATGGCACATAACCAAATTCCCAAATATATATATATATATACATATACATATATATACACACACACACACACACACACACACATATATATATATATATATATATATATATATATATATATATATATATATATATATATAAAGTGGGCCAAAACTCATAAATTTGAAACACAAGTATGGGGCCACCTCCATCCCAAAAATAACAGGAGCATACTACCCCAAGAAGGAAAAACATATCTGCCAAAAAATGAATGCAATTACACTACTCTAGTTCTACTGAATAACATAGCATGTATAATGTAGTGGTAAGTAAAAGGTATAATCAGATTAAACAAAGTAATCACCACAAAGTGACCAACATAAACATCCACCTCACACGTGGGCAAAAGACATCACATATCACCAAATAGTGTTCCAACACGAACAATGTATGAGAAAGAGACCAAGACCGTTTCCAAATATGATCACAAGATTTGTACCAAATAAAGTAGTTCACATGAACCATAATTTTCAAAACAAAAGAATATCGTGTAGGCTATTGTCCATATGACCAAGATAAAGAAGAAAGTAGGTTAATTGCTCATCAAGAATAATAGGGGATGCAAAATAGACATTAAGAGAGAAGAATTAGAAATTGCTCAATATATAAATAATGTGGGATGCAATCATACCTTTCTTCAGAGTCTCAACAGTCCAAAGTCACTTCTAGGTGCAAGCCTAAACTCCCAAAGAACCTATTAAGCATATATGTAGATTTTAGGCCAATTTCACATTGATTATTCAAACCCTAAAAATTACCTTTTTCCTTACACGCGATTTAGGTTATCAAAACCATACCATATTTTAGGTTACCTTTTTCAAAGTCCAAAACATATTTTACATATATTTTTCTGACTTATATATATTTATTTATGAATTTTACAAGTTATATACATAAATTCATTAAAATCACCTTCTCATAACATTAGATTCAGGCGAAAAAACTAGTACCATTAGAAAGCCCATATTTTTATGATTTCAAAACATATTTTATTTTATTTTATTTTCTGAGCTATAAATAATTAGATATGAATTTTTGAAAATTGACCAATCACAAAATTCCACATCAACAAAACATCTGTGAGAGAGAGAGAGAGAGAGAGAGAGAGAGAGAGAGAGATGGGCTGCACATCTGAGTTGGCCCAATCAGGGCTGGCCAACTTGGCCGACCACTTAAACACGTCATCAAGTCACATGCGTAAAAACAAGAAACAAAATCAAGGTGAAAAGACAAAATTGCCCCAGGGTAAGAAAACAAAGAAAAATGCAAACGAGGGCAAACCGGCCAAAAAAAACATGCCATCTTCTTCATATGCTCATGGCATGAGGAACTTCCCTAAGGAAACCCCGACCTCTGATCAAGGTTGTGACCTGCTAGTGAGAGCACGATCTAAGACTATTACCCACCTCATACAACTTTCCAGGAGTCGAAGAAGCCAACCCCACTCTTGAGGCTATGAAAGGAACCCTTGGAGTCTAGGAATAGATCACCGAAATAAGAATAATAGGGGAAGGGAAATGGAGACATGGAATCATGAAACCAAAGAAATAACACACAAACCAAGATCGGGAAAACCTTCGTACTGACTTGGAAATCTCAACCAATGTCCCACGATGTCCAAATGATCACCAAGACACTAAGGCGATCAAAAGATGGTAAAGGCCAGCTAACGAGGTACAAGTTAGATCAAATGGAGAGGTATATATGATCAAATACTTACAAAAAAGGAAGGAAAGAATCGGGGAATGGTAAGCTTACAAGCAATTGCTGTGAGAAAATACAAATTGGCAAGATACCAAGCCATAGCCGGCGGCGCACCTTGAGCTCGCGAAAGCAAGATAGGGTGATGGGGAAGAAATTGAGCATGTAGTAAGGATTTATGGTGACCCTTGGTGGTAGCTATACAATAGGATTTATATAAGATCTAGCGGAGAGGTGTCCAAAGACCAAGGGAAGCAGATACCTGATCGATAGGATTGGGCATTTCCTCATTAGGGTAGGAAACCCCAAAAAAGTTGGGATGGTTTGATGCCACTGATCCCCATGAATCTTCTGCCGAAAGAATTGAGTAAAATGGTGTATGATGGAGAGAGAACGGGTCAAGAGAATATCCAAAGCATTGTACATGAGCGAGTCGACCTCCTACCCAAGGTAGGAGACGATCTCCACACCATTAGCTCATAATCTGATAGTTAGAGGAAGACATGCGATTAAATAAGATCCAAGAAAAGGAAACTATATTGTGACACATCAAATAAGGAAATATTATACAAATCAAAATCTAATAAAGTGAAATATGCACATTATTTCCAATTCTCTTTCTTCACAATTGAGGGCCCAAATGTTATCCAAATTATATGAAATTTTACACAGAGGCCAATTAAGGCATGTAGATTCAGATTATGAAATTAGATTTTCCTTTCGAGAACTTTCAATGTGTTAAACAAACCAAATCCTATTTTCTCTTTCTTCATTTATAATGATTATAGGTTTCTTGAAATTTGATGAAACTTCACCCACAAGTCATATTGATTGTGTTGGATACGAGTCTAAGATTATTTTCCTCTTTTGGGGTCATTTATTATTTAATTTGATATTTTGGGGAAAACTCAAATCTTCTCTTTCCAAATTGAATTAAATTAATTGTTATTATTTGAATAATGTGAAACTTGACTCCCAAGGCAATTGGGACCCAAGGAACACAATTCTTAACTTAGATTCCACTTTTGGGATTTTTTTTAATGAGATACGTCACAATTAATATATGTGGCCATTATTATCACATTATTATCACTATAGCTCATCCAATTATGTCCCATAACAAATACTATCACCAAAAGAGTTATGTGTGATTATTTTCCCAGAATTTTATATAATTCATTACTACATCATGTGAAAAATCTTATGTGTCCATTATCGGTATAAGACAAATGTGAGAAAATTAGGTTACATTAGTGTGATTTATACATGAATTAGCTCATTAGGGTTTTATTATACATCTTTTAGATCTAACCTCAAACTTGTTTGGCAAAGTCCAAAAGGTCAATGTTCTAGGGTAGGGTCCAAGACCTAGTATGTTACAACACTTCACCCCTTAAAAGGATTTCGTCCTCGAAATCTATTGATCCAAACATCAACAACCAACTACTCTCCACCCCTTAAAAGGTTTAACCTAACAAGTCACACTAAACAACATATGGGGTTACCCATATATCTTTTAGTTGTGAATGTTTTAGAGATTTATGTTGTTCATGTATCCAACTAACAAGTCACAACCATCTAGGGTTGAGTTTTAGGTCCTCGTGTCTCTAACCTATCAACCATAAGATCCAAAAAGTCATAGGGTACAAAGGGTAGGTACACTACACCTTTACATAATTTCACATATTCCTAGTCAATTCATCGTAGACAAAACTATGGTTAAGATCCCATTCTAACTAATTCTAGGGTTTCACCATCCATACATCAGAAAATCCTCATTGTGACTTAGTTCAAGAAAACTTAAATAAAATCCAGGAAACATTATTTTTGTAAATATAGAATTATAAGGAAAAATAATTTGTTATGAAAACCTTTGCTTTTAAAAACCAAAATCAGGCCCCAAAAATCAATGCGAAAACCAAGTCACGATATATCCATAACAGGACATCTACATCCTACTACCTCCTCATAACCCAATTGCATCACCAAGTCAAACCTCATAGCATCAAGAGATACAAATTGAAATCAAACCTCATCACATTATTATCATAGATCAAATCTAGGGTGTACATTTCACTTGAAGGGGAACTATGTAAGATAAGGTTTACAATAAGGGAGACAAAATTGACATTATCAGATTCTGACTACCATGGGCTCTAATACCATGCTGTAAGGAGTGGGATTATAGAGGGGATCCACTCCCTACTAAAAATGTGAAGAATAAAACCTCCAATCCAAACACAACCAAAAGATATGTTGGAGTGGGTGTAAAATTTTCAAATCTTATGTATGGTATTCAAAACAACCAAAGTATAGCAGTGGAAGTAAAAAATTAATGACACACTAAAATCGTGCATATAAATGCAAGTATACGCATCGAGTAATATAGGCCTATGTGAGGCCTGAGTCGAACTCAGGGAGACGTAGTCTCAATGACTACTACTAACTATGGTGTGATCAGCTAAGCCGATTAAAAATGGTTGAGTTTCAGTTTCAATAAAGCAAAAGAAAATTAAACAAAAATAAATGGTGGTTGATTCAAATGATGAGGATTCCTTAGGATTATCGATTTCACCAAGGGGTCTCGTTATATCTTATTTCTACCGAATTAATATAAATTTTACTCCTAGCCTGGACAGAAAGCCTGTAGTCAGAATTGCCCACTTCCACAGTGCAATTCACTGCCTAGATCTAAGCCAATTCCACATCTATAGCAATTTATATCTTAGTCTAGGTGCATTATCGAAGACTCTGGGTTTATTTCCACTAGCCGTACATTACCTTTTCCAAGGAACACTTAGGAAAGTGTATAAATTGTGGTTTTCCAAGCTTTAATCCTCCTTCTAGAGTGATTATCAGTCTATTACTCTACAGATGGTGATCAACCTTAGGGAGATCATTTAAAACACAACTATATATCTAGGAATAAAGAGAAATCTATATTAATTCATGTAAAAAGTTGATACAATGATTCCCCAGGCTACTCCTGGGTGATAAGGAAAGGAGGGGTTTAGCCCCACATGATTTTCGAGTACGAATATATGGAGAGAGAGGAGAAAAAGTTGAGAAACATGAATGAAATTTGTGTATCCCCTGGAGAGAAGGTTTTTCAGATGATCCTTCTCGAGAAATGCACGTTCTGCAGTCTTCTAGTAGTAAAATCATCTGTCGGAGGTACTCAGATCTCCCGATTGATGTCCTATGGATCTAGGCTCCTCTCTCTCTCTTCTCTAGTCTTCGTGCGGTGCAACGTGAGATCCCCATTAGGTCTGGCCGTCCTTCATTAGGTTATAGGCCAACTTACAGTACCACATAATGTGGATTGTCGGATCTGAATTATCTAACTTGATTGCTGATTTCCAACAGATTCAGTGGCATCGACAACCTCAGGTTGTAACCTTTGCCTTGCTGAGTCGGTTCCACCGACACATGATAGTTGGTGGCACTGAGATGGTGTGCTTATTCGATCTGTCTTTCTAAACCGATCTTGGTGGCACCGACTGTGAAAGTCGGTGTCACCGAGTCTTCTATTCTCTTATTGCCCGACCACTGTTGCTATCTCAGTGGCACCAACTGTAAAGGTCGGTGGCACCGACTTTGCATTGTAAATGAAGTACCTGAAAAATACATAAAAATGTGTATAAGGATGGGGAATACATAAAATTATGTAAATATGATAAAATAACCATAATTTGATGCAAACAGAGTGTACAAGACAACAATAATGATTTATGCAAATATGATCAATTAATTGACTAATGAATGCACAAAACAAGTATAAAATAAGCCTATAAAAGTGACTCAAAACCTATGCATCAAACTCCCCTAAGCTAAAACCTTACTCATCCTTGAGCAACAAAACCTTTGGATCTAATTGAGATAAGTCAGCTGAAGGACATACGTGCATACGGTACATCTGAAAAGTCTCCACCTTCGGTCCTTATACCGGCCCTCACTGACCATTGAACATGAACTGCCATCTAGGCGACCAAAAACCTCTATAAAAGATGTTGTCCCCCAATCAATGAAACACTATCAATTAAAGAAGTTAATATGATAGACTCATTCGGTTCATACTTGGTGCATTGCATGATCTCCTATCTACATTGCTCTATTTTCTCTACCTACCATCTACATGGAAGCAGTTCTCCTTATAAATAATGAATGAGGAAAAAATCAAATGAGTGGCCTACCGATAAGAGCAACGGGTGGTCGGGATGGGTGTCTATGGAAGAATCATGAGCACATCAAATCATTCATGCAATCAAAAATTATGATGAACCTATGATGATGAAAATTTATAAAATACTCCTAATGCCTAATCATTGAGGTGGAATGATGCATGCAACTATCATTTCATCTCAAAATAAGAGAAAATATCTACAAACTACATCCTGTACTACTTCTTCCTTATGATCAGGTAAGATTATGCCCTTTCTCCCTCCCTTTCTGCTACTATATTCAATCTTTTTTTTCTTTTTTCAAGCCCCCTTTCAACATGATATTATGGGCTTCTACTTACACTACACTTTTTTTTTGAATACATATCATTACACTATTTTCTTCTTCCTTTCAAGGGTATGGGCAAAGTCACTACCTTCTTATGTTTTAGAATAATACTTAGAACATGATAATAACTATATGCCTGTGTAATGCACTTGTAACTATATGAACAAAAATGCTATGCAACTAAATGACATGCACCCGAATTTTTGTTGTGCATGCATGTTTTTCTATATTTTTTTTCAATTTTCACCAATGCAAGAAAAAATAAACAACTATTATGCATGATCTACTATGCAATGTAAATGAAATCAAGAGAAATAATGATAATATGTCCTCAATCTTCTTATGGTGGAGTCTAAAGTGAAAGTATGCGGTGGATGAGATCACACAACTAAGAGATAGAACCTTTAGAGAAAATCATATGTCCCTCTCTAATGACTTGTGTATAGTTTAATCAAGGGGTTTCTCTCTTAAATTTTAGTTTAAGGTCACGTTACTGTTTGGTCGGTTCAGGCTCAACAACCTTGTCAATCACTTTTCTTAGACAATTAAGATGGTCATTTATGTTCTCATATCCTGGAGCTGACTTACCCAAGCATTTCCTCAGTTATGCAACTCAATTACTCAGTAGATAAGCTCACAAATTTTTTGAAATTTTCTCTTTTTTTTCATGTGCACCCAACCCCAGAGATTGATAAACTCAATTGAAACCATGCAGTTACTTCTCCACACATTACACTAGATAAATTATGGATCCTACTACATAACAGAAAAACTAAAAAAGAAAACTAATTTTACCAAAATAAAAACAAAATGCTAAAATGAAAGAAAAACTAAGATATAAGTTGTTCCAACACCCCCCTAAGCTTGAATATGACTATGATCTCATAGTCAAAATTCCAACTTAAAAGGTGGAATAGAGATAACTGACTATTATGGTGGTGGTGGATGGCTAGGGTCCTAGGGAGGAAACATCCCCTAGAAAGTCGGATTAGACGAAGGCATATCCGATGGTATCAGATAGCCTCCAAAGTATCTCTTGCTCCAGTAGTGGTCAAAGAATGGCTGTTGGTAGTTCTCCATCCTCTACAGGCGCTGATGCATATTCTCTTGGTTGTCCAAAATAAGGCGTTCGTTCTCATAGATCGCTTGCTGGTTGGTGTACAACTGACCCTGCACATCTTGAATTCTGACCAAAGATGTAGTTTGCTACTACTGATGTGTCTGAATATCCTACAACATGGAATACATGCCCTCCATAGAATAAGCTTCCTCTCCTTCCTGAGAGGGTGGTGGGGCAGAAAACATAGAGGTTGCATAATGTCATGGACACTTTCGCAGAGCAACTCGATGCGTCATGGGAATGGTGGGATCCACCTCCTCCACGTCATCATCATTGTCTCTTGGATGCTCATCATCATCATTTCCTTCTTGTTCTTCATCGTCGTCATCCATGTCTGGCCATCTATAGTGGTCAACTTGCCTGATGTTGAATATAGGATCAGGTAATTGACGCTCGTAGAAGTTGCCACTGACTGAACAGATTGCAAAGATGGTGTTGTATTGGATAGTGATAAGACTAGCCTGCTTGAAGTGGAGTTGGTCTATGGGAAGCTTGGACTATAGAGGCTCAAGAGTAGAGAGATCTAGGCCTAAGTGGAGAGAAATGGGGGTGATAAGTCCCCCCAAAAGGATATGTGTGGTCCTCTTTACATTGAGCTTCACTGCCATCACATGGGTGAGGAAGAAGGCCCCGAGGTTTACCGACCTCCCCTCAAAAAGATGGTAGAGGTAGTATAAGTCTGGTTGCTAGACCTTCACTTTCCCTTGAGTAGACTTGGCGAAGAGAGTGTTGGTGAGCATGCGATGTAGCACCCAAACAAAGGGGTGCTCGAGGTCTGCTAATGAGCTGTGGTGCCAGTTTAACTTATAGACTTCTAGCACTATCACAAGATCCTTCCATATTGCATCGAAATCGATGTTCTTGGGCTGGCAGCATGGCACATGAGGCCATCCATAGATCTCATGAAGGGTAATGGAGTAGTTGGTGTTGTAAAGGTGGAAGTCCACCTTTCCTTCTCTCCACTCACCTCACGCCAGACGTGCTGGGTCAGGGGCCACACATATTTCCAGAGACACCAAGAACTCAATCACAATCTCCATGTATATGGGCCACCCACTGAAGATAGGGTTCACATACCCTCCATTGAACTCTTTCCCTTTGAGGACAACCGTCATGTTGTCGTTGAAGCCCATGTACTCCAATAGCTTTCGGTCTCCATATCTTGTTGGAGCGAACGACCTCTTGGTAAGATCCTTGTACACCTTCCCCACCTCTGAGGAGGGGTGACTGATCTTGGGTCGCGGCGTTAGCCCACCAGAGGGTCCTGCCACTGAGGTGGAAGCTTCTCTCCTTGCCATGATTTTAAAGTGATCGAAGAAGGATATTGAGAAGAGAAGAGCTCGGTGTAGCTTCTGGATGCCCGATGTAGTTTCTTGAACTTGGGGAGGAGTGGTTCTTGAAGGTGTGGAGAAACAACTTCCACCACCTCCCCTTTTATAGAGTTGGCACGACCCTGTTGTGGCAAAGTCGGTGGCACCGACTCGGGGGCTTATCTGTAGCCTCAGTGCATCGATGGCCGTCGGTGTAGCATCTTGAAAATCGGATCATCGATGAGTCAGTGGCACCAACCCAGTAGTCGGTGGTACCAACTTGACACCAGATGGTGCTATCAATTATTGATTCTGGATGTATCTGGATCGTTGATGAAGGTGCCCATGGATCAACGTTTTCATCTGTTGGTGGCACTGACAATTTTGTCAGTGGTACTGACTCCCTTTTTTTCATTTTCATTTTTTTGGGGGTGCACCGATGCACCCACTGAGCCGGGAGTGCAAAGTGTGTCGGTGCCACTAACTTGGGAGTCGGTGGTACCGACGACTTATCAGTTAGCCGCTCAATTTTTTTGCACTTTCTTCAGAGATCTCAGTGCCACCGACTGTGGTGTCAGTGGTATCGACTTTTTTCAATCGAAATGGCCATCTCGCTGACACAATCTCAGTGGCACTGACTTGGAAGTCGATGGCATTGACCCTGCACAGTCCTACACACTTAACAAATGGGTCAAGGTATCATTTTTACAAAAAAATATGAAAAACTAAGTACTACTAAACCAAAATAATGTAAAGGAATGAAATAAACGTCCTAATGGTTGGATTGCCTCCCAACAAGTGCCCTTGTTTAACGTCCTAGGCTAGACAAGTCCATTCTTGAGATCAATTAGGAGCAATTAATTTCACCTTATGCTCCTTCCTATGGAAGTCTTCTCCAAAGTAGTGTTTCAGTATTTAGCCATTAACTAAGAAGGATCTCTCTCCCTCTTTCATTCTAACCGCCCCATGTGGAAACACTTCTTCTATGATAAACGGTCCACTCCACCAAGATCTCAGTTTCCCAGGGTGTAATTTCATCCTCGAATTAAAAAGCAACACATTCTCTCTTGGATAAAAAACTCTCCTTGCTATATGCCGGTCATGTATTTGCTTAGTTCTCTCTTTGTACAATTGTCAATTTTCATAGGCATTCATCCTAATTTGATCCAGCTCATTCAACTCCAACATCCTTGTCTTACCTGGTTCATCAAGGTCAAAGTTAAGCCTCCTTAATGCCTAATGAGATTTATGTTCTAACTCTACAGGGAGATGACACGCCCGTCCATAGACTAGCCTAAAAGGTGTAGCTCCTATTAGTGTTTTTATAGGCAGTCCTATAGGCCCATAGCGCATCAACCAACAAGTCACTCCAAATTTTTTCTACTAGACGACACTGTCTTCTCAAGAATCTTTTTAATCTCATGATTTGAAATCTCCACCTTCCCCTGAGTTTGTGGGTGGTAAGGTGTACCCACATGGTGTATCACCCCATATTTGCTTAAGAGTGCCCCAAATTTCCGATTAGTGAAATGAGTTCTCCCATCGCTTATAATCATCCTTGGCACTCCAAACCTGCAAAAAATGTGATCCTTGACAAATTTACATACAACCTTGGCATCATTGGTGAGGGTTAGAATCGCTTCCACCCATTTTAACACATAATCTATAGTCAATAAGATATAGAGGTTAGAGTTAGAGGACACAAAGGGTCCCATGAAATCAATACTCCATAAATCAAATACCTCTACTTCTTGAAACACATTCAATGGCATCTCCTGCTTGTTTGATATGTTACCTGACTGCTGACATACATCACACCTCCGCACAAAGTCATATGCATCTTTGAATAGGGTCAGCTAGTATAAACTGCTCTCCAGAACTTTAGCGGCTGTCCTAGAAATGACATGGTGTCCACCTGTAGGTAGTGTGTGGTAATGCTTTAACACACTTTCATATTCACATTCAGGCACACACCTCCTCAATATTCCATCCCTGCACTGTCTCAACAAAATAGGGTCATCGCAAAAATAATATCACAATGAATGAAAGAACCTCTTCTTTTCTTGGTACCCCCAATCATCGGGTAATTCCTTGCAAGCTAAATAATTTACAATGTTTGCAAACCACGAGTCCCTTTGGTTAAAGGTGAACAACTATTCATCAGGGAAAGTCTCTAGAATGGGTATATTAACATCCTTTTCATCTACCCTCTCCATTCTAGATAGGTGGTCAGCCACCACATTATCAATCCCTGATTTATCTTTGACCTCAATATTGAACTCCTGCAGTAAAATGATCCATCTAATCAATCTTGGTTTCGCATCTTTCTTTTGTAGCAAGTATTTAATTTCCACATGATCAATCCACACCACCACCTTAGCTCCCACAAGATATTGTCTAAATTTCTTAAATGCGAAGATAATAGCCAATACCTCTTTTTCAGTTGTGGTGTAGTTTAGTTGTGCGTCATTAAGTGTTTTAGATGTGTAATGTATGACCGTAGAAACTTTGTCTAAGCGTTTCCCAGACACCACCCCAGAACATAATCTGATGCATCACACATCAGTTCAAACAGTTGGCTCCAATCTAGAGCCTGCACAACCAGTGCAGATATGAGTTTCTCTTTTAAGATTTGAAAAGCTTTTAAACATTTCTCATCAAAATTGAATTCAACATTCTTTTCTAAGAGCTCAGATAATGGCTTAGTGATTTTTTAAAAATCCTTTATAAATTAGCGATAAAACCTGCCATGGCATAGAAAACTCCTAACTACCTTCACCGACGTTGATGGAGGAAGTTTTGAAATCACATCTATCTTAACCAGATCCACTTCTAATCCTTTGTTGGACACCTTGTGTCCCAACACTATGCCCTCACTAACTATCATGTGGCATTTTCCCAATTAAGCACTAAGTGTGTGTTTTCACACCTTTACAAAACCTTATCCAAAATTTTCAAACAATCATAAAAAGATGCCCCATAGACTGAAAAATTGTCCATAAAAACCTCGAGAAATCATTCCACCATATCTGAAAAAATCACCAGCATGCACTGCTGAAACGTTGCGGGTGCATTGCACAACTCAAACGACATGCGGCGGTATACAAAAGTGGCATAAGGGCATGTGAAGGTAGACTTATCCTAGTCCTTGGGCTCGATTGAAATATGATTATAGCCTAAATAACTATCAAGAAAACAAAAGTGGGAACGACCGGTGAGTCGCTCCAAAATCTAATCAATGAACGACAATGGAAAATGGTCCTTAAGCGTGGTAGTGTTCAATCTGTGATAATCAATGCAAACTCGCCACCCTATCACTAATCTAGTGGTTATTTTTTCATTAGAGGAGTTTGTAGTGACAGTGATTCCCCCCTTCTTTGGTACTTCCTGTCTCGGAGTAACTCACATGGAATCAGAAATAGCATAAATTATACCTGCTGACAATAGCTTGATTACCTCCTTCTTGACTACCTCCATCATGATTGGATTTAAGTGACACTGAGGTTGAATGACCGACTTTGCTCCTTCTTCTAGCAGAATCTTGTGTTGGCACAATGTAGGAGAGACCCCCTTGATGTCAGCCACAGTCCACCCAAATGCACCTCGGTGGCTCTTTAGCACAATAATCAATTGTTCTTCTTTCAATTCACTCAATGATGCAAATATGATACCTGAAAACTTCTCCCCTTTAGCTAGAAACACATACTTCAGATGAGGTGGCAGCGGATTGAGCTCCAACTCAGGTGGGCTCAGGAGTGAAGAAACCATTGATGGTGGCAGCGGTCCCAAATCCTCGAAGTGTCTTGTGTAGTAACATGGCAAAGCCTTCAGTAGCCTTGCATATTCTTCTAGTGACTGGCTCCACACACAATCATCTATAAGGTTCATTAGACATGCCTATAACGGGAGATATGGATGTATCTGTACTAAAGAATCTTCTTCAGCCTCATCCATAGTGTATAAACCTAATTCCTCCTATTCGTCGTCTGAATACCCTACTACCTTGGCAAGTGAGACCACCTTAGTGTTCTCCATCATTTCCACAGCTACTGTACCCTTATTCACCTTTGTCACACCATGTCAAAAATGGTATATTTCTATCCATGTGCTTCATCATATTGCATTGCTCCTGATCATTTGGTGACTTTGAATTATCTAGCATATTGATCTCAAACCCGTCATCCTTAATTCCCATAGTCAAACAACCTCTACCCATCTCTAAGATCATATCAGCTGTTGCTTGGAAGGGTCTTCCTAATAAAAACTCATTGCCATGGTCATCTTATATCTCCATCACTACAAAGTCTACAAGGAAAACAAACCGGTCCACCTTAACAAGTACATCCTCGCAAATACCATATGGTTTCACCACTGAGTTGTCTACCAATTGGATTGTTATGCTGGTCTTCCTAGACGTTTTGAGACCTAGCTTCCTGAAAGTAGATAAGCGCATCAAGTTGATACTCACTCCTGAATCACATAGTGTATCCCCAAACTTTGTCTTCCCGATGTAACATGTGATGTTGAAGCAACCGAGATCCTATCTCTTTGGTGGCAGTGTACCTAAAATGAAGGCACTGACTTGCTCTCTTAGTACAACTACCTCGACATCTAGAATCTTCCTCTTCTTATTAATAATATCTTTCCGAAATTTACCATACGATGATATTTGTTCAATCACATCAATCAATGGTATGTTCACAGAAAGCTTCCTAAAGCTATCTAGAAATTTCTTGAATTGTTGATCCATCTTTGTTGCCTTCAAGCTGTTAGGATATGGAACCGATACTGTCAGTGTCCTCTGATATGGTGGCACATATGAATCCCTCTTTTCCACTTCAACTTCTTGATTCTGCTCTTCCCCTGTGTTGCCTGCCTCCATTTCTACTTGTGCTAGATCTGCCATTGGGTCACCACTGTCAGTAGGCTTGGTCCCCTCAGTTTCTGTGGCCTTTGGAGTCAATGTCTTCTTCCCACTTTGCAGTAGTATTGCTTTGACCTACTAGTTTCCTGTTGGAGTGTCAGTGTTTCCTGGAAAACCTTGTTGTGTAGGCTTCTTCAAGGCCACCACATCTGCTGCTAGCTGAGACAAAGTTGTCTCAAAACTCCTCATTTGGGTCCCTTGATTCTGGAGATCACGTTGGAAGTTGTTTATCAATTGTTCATTCTGCTTCACTATCCTACTAATAATTTCATTCGTGTTCTCCTCTACTGTAGGTCACTGCTGCTAATTGTTCTGTGTTGGTTCTGTTGATCCGGGTCCTGTAGGAAATTGTTTGGATCTTTCCAAGAAAACTTGGGATCCTTTCTCCATGAGTAATCAGTGTTCCTGTATCCTTGCTGCTGCATGTACTTCACTTGTCCTTCCACATCTAATAAATTACTATCCTTCTCTAGTATCTTATTTTCTATCAAGTCTAGCTTCTCATTCAAAGAGATGATAACTTTTAACTCCCCTATGCTTTTGATCTGCTCTGGATGATATCACTCATTACCCCATGTCTGATTCTTTGCCATATTTTTCAAAATCTCCTGACACTTAGAGGGTGAGTTGTTGAGAAAGATCCTGTGCCTACACTATCTAAGGTGACACATTCAATTTTGTGGAGCCCAAAGTAGAACATCTTGACTTGGTTCTCCAGATCTATCCCATGGCGAGGGACCTTCCTGAGAATGTTCTGAAAATGCTCCCAAGATTCAGAATAGGATTCAGCTGCCTATTGCTTGAAATTGTGAATGTTACTCACCAGCTCGTTTGTCTTTTCTGGAGGACAATACCTTTCAAAGAATGTCTCAATCATTTGATCCCATGTCTCAATCGATTCCTTCAGCAGGTTGTGCAGCCATTCGTTTGCCTTATCCGCCAGTGATGATGGAAACAACTTCAAATAAATAGCTGTCTATGGAAACCTATCTACTTTCACGAGGTCACAACACTCCACAAAGTTGCTGATGTGTTCCATCGGGTCTTCATGAGTGTGCCCATAAAAAGCCTGTGACTTGATGAGTGCAATCAACCCTGGATCAATCTTGTATTGTGCTACATTCACATTATGATTCTTGATAGGTCCTATCTATGCAGTTGAGGAAGATGCCTTAATCATCTCCCATATTGTCTTCTTAGCCCCTGGATTACCGTCCCCCATTGCTTGTTGCCTGGGCATCAACAGTATGTCTTCCGATGGAGTTGTTTGAAACAGACATGATGTTAAGGTTTCGAAAGACCCTTGTGGATCCTCACTAGTGGTTGGGACCTCTGGTGTAGATTCTTCGTAGTGTGTGGTATGTGTCTGCACCATGCACTAGTACCTGAAAATTTGGAATCAATTAATCATGGTACTCATTATAAAAAATTCATCTATATGTATGTAATGAGTAGATAAGGACCAATCCAAGTGGGGAGCAAAGCTGGGGGGGGAGGCGGCCGTCACACTCCACTTTCTTAGTCATGGGGAACTACTACCCTGATGTCTGAGGTGGGGAAACCCCAGGAGGAAGGCTTTGCTCACTCAATTTGCTTGGATGCTCATTTAGTAGATAGTGAGTTAGTGCAGAAGAATTCCTTTTAGTAGGGTGAGGCCTTCCCCTACGAGCTCGTCAGACAAGCATGGAACGATAGACAAGACCTGAGAGAGAAAAGGGGTTCAGAACTACATTACATCAAGAAGGACAAAATTAGACTCACCGATATGAATGACTCACAATGCAAAGCAAATAAGAATGATTAAAATAAAATTTCAAGAAATAAAAGGTGGCCTAGAGTGGCCGCCTACATCACTCATAGTACTAAAACTTTGCCGTCTCCCTGGAAACAACGCCAAAAACATGACACGCTAAAACTGTGCATATAAACGCAAGTGCACGCGTCGAGTAATATAGGCATATGCGAGGTCTGAGTGAATCTCAGGGAGACATAGTCTCAGTGACTACAACTAACTACGGTGTGATCAGCTAAGCCGATTAAAAATGGTTGAGTTTGAGTTTCAACAACAAAAATAAATGGTGGTTGATTCAAATGATGAGGATTCCTTAGGATTACCGATTTCACCATGGGGTCTCATTATATCTTATTTCTACCGAATTAATATAAATTTTACTCCTACCCTAGACAAAAAGCTTGTAGTCAGAATCGCCCGCTTCCACGGTGTAATTAACTACCTAGATCTAAGCCAATTCCACATTTGTAGCAATTTATATCTTAGTCTAGGTGCATCATCGAAGACTCTGGATTTCTTTCCACTAACCGTATGTTACTTTTTCCAAGGAACACTTAGGAAAGTGCATAAATTGTGGTTTTCCAACCTTTAATCATCCTTCCAGATTGATTATCAGTCTATTACTCTTTCAATGGTGATCAAGCATAGGTAGATCATTTAAAACACAACTATATATCCAGGAATAAAGAGAAATATATTAATTCATGTAAAAATTTGATACAACGATTCTCCAGGCTACTCCCGGGTCCTAAGGAAAGGAGAAGTTTAGCCCCACATGGTTTTCAAGTGCGAATACATGGAGAGAGAGGAGAAAAATGTGGGAAACATGAAAGAAATTCGTGTAACCCCTGGAGAGAAGGTGTTCCAGGTGATCCTCCTCGAAAAACACACATTCTGTAGTCTTTTGGTAGCAAAATCATCCATCGGAGGTGCTCAGATCTCCTGATTGAAGTCTTTTGGCTCTGTGCTCCTCTCTCTCTTCTCTGGTCTTCGTGGGGGGCAATGTGAGATCCCCCGCAGGTCTGGCCATCCTTCATTAGGTCATAGGCCAACTTATGGTACCACATAACGTGGACCATCAGATCTGGACGATCTAACTTGATTGTTGATTTCCGATAGAGTCGGCGACACTGACTAGGAAGTCAGTGGCACTGACAACCTCGAGTTGTGGCTTTTACCCTACTGATTCGGTACCACCGACACATGATAGTCGGTGGCACCGAGCTGGTGCGCTTATTCATTCTATCTTTCTGAACCAATCTCGGTGGCACTGACTGTGAAGGTCAGTGGCACCAAGTCTTCTATTCTCTTATTTCCCGACCACTATTGCTATCTCTGTGGCACCGACTGTAAAGGTCGGTGGCACCGAATTTGCATTGTACATGAAGTTCCTAAAAAATGCATAAAAACATGTATAAGGCTAGGGAATACATAAAATCATGTAAATATGATAAAATAGGCATAGTTTGATGCAAACAGAGTGTAGAAGTCAACAATAATGATTTATGCAAATATGATCAATTAATTGACTAATGAATGCACAAAACAAATATAAAATAGGCCTATAAAAGTGACTCAAAACATGTGCATCAATTAACTATATTCAAATTCTCTAAGGTTACAAAAGAACATCATAAGCTCCCACAAAGGCTTTACATGAAAGATACAACATATGGATCTAAGTAGAGGGAAATATAAACCATAACAACTTTGTCTCCAAGATTTAACTCCTTAAGCTAGGTCCATATCTTTATGCCATGTCCTCCAAGTCCTTCACCTAGGGTTGAAAGCATAACCCAACAAGTAGGAAAAATAGAATACATCAACAAAGGCTCGTATGTGCATACTAAAAAGGAAATTGAGCAATGTATGAAATAAAGTACGTCAAAATAAAAGTCTTCCCATATAAAAGATAAGGACTACCCAATAGGGCATACAAGAAATGAATTGCAACAAGATATGACAAACGAAATCACTTTCCATAAATAAACAATAAAGTTGTGTCACATAAGCACATATCATGAGATTAGGGCACATAACCCATCATCAATCGTCATCATCTTTCATGCATGTGAGATAAATATAGCCCTAGAACAATATAAAGACAAAGCCGGCCAAGCCTCATAAACTTGAAACCTGATAGAGAACATCACATAAATAAACTCCCAAATATATATAGAATGGGCCAAACCTCGTAAATTTGAAACCTGGGTATGGGGCCACCTCCATCCCAAAAATAACATGATACTTCCCCGAGCAGGAAATAGACATCTACCCAAAAACCAATGCAATTACACTACTCTAGTGCTACTGAATCACATAGGATGTTTAATGTAGATGCAAGTAAAAGGTATAGTAAGATTAAACAAAGTGGTCACCACAAAAGTGACCAACATATACATTCACCTAACAAGTGGGCAAAAGACATCACATGTTGCCAAATAGTGTTCCAACATGAACAATGTATAAGAAAGAGACCAAGAGAATGTCCAAATATGATCACAAGATTAGTACTAAATAAAGTATTTTACATGAACCATAATTTTCAAAAGAAAAGAAAATTGTGTAGGCTATTGTCCCTATGACCAAGATAAAGAAGAAAGTAGGTTAATTGCTCATTAAGAATAATAGGGGATGCAAACATAGATTAAGAGAGAAGAATTAGAAATTGCAAAATATAGAAATAATGTGGGATGTAATGATACCTTCATTAAGAGTCTCAACAGTCCAAATTCACTTCTAGGTCTAAGCCTAGGCTTACAAAGAACTTATTAAGCATATATGTAGATTTTAGCTCAATTTCACATTGATGATTCAAACCCTAAAAAATAGCTTTTTACTTACATGTGATTTAGGTTATCAAAACCATACCATATTTTAGGTTACCATTTTCAAAGTCCAAAACATATTTTATTATATATTTCTAACTTATATATATTTAGTTATGAATTTTACAAGTTATTTAATATTTAGGTAAATTCATTAAAATCACCTTCTCATAACATTAGACTCCGGCAACAAAACTAGTACCATTAGAAAGACCATATTTTTTGATTTCAAAAAATATTTTATTTTATTTTTATGAGTTATAAATAATTAGATATGAATTTTGGAAAAGCAACCAATCACAAAATTCCACATCAACAAAACATATGCAAGAGAGAAAGAGAGTGTGTGTGGACCACACGTTTGAGTTGGCCCAATCAGTGTTGGCCCACTCGGACGACCACTTAAATACGTCAGTAAGTTGTAGGCATAAAAACAATAAACAAAATCAAGGTGAAACGAAGACATTTCCCATGGGAAAGAAAACAAAAAAAAATGCAACTGAGGGCAAACCAGCCAAAACAACATAGGTCATCTTCTTGGTATGCTCAGGCACAAGGAACTTCGCTCAAGAAACCACAACCTCCGATCAAGGTTGTGACCTGCCAGAAAGAGCATGATATAAGACTACTTCCCAGTTCATACAACTTTCTAGGAGCCAGAGAAGTCAACCCCACTCTTGAGGCTATGAAAGGAACCCTTAGGGTCCATGAAAAGATCCCCAAAATAAGAAGAACAAGGGAAGGAAAAATGGAGACATGGAACCATGAAACCAAAGGCTTAACACACAAACCAAGATCGGAAAAACCTTTGTAATGACATGGCGATCTCAACCAATGCCCCACAATGTCCAGATGATCACTGGGACACTAAGGTGATGAAATGATGGTAAAGAACAACTGACGAGGTACATGTTTGATAAAAAAGGGAGGTATCTATGATCAAATACTTGTAGAAAAGGAAGGAAAGAAGTGGGGGATGGTAAGGAAAGATAGAGGTACATGTTTTTTGATTTGAGTGATCTCGTTTAGAGTGATGAGGTGTCACACAACAGGCTTCAAAATGTCACATAA
The DNA here is from genome assembly GCA_963693085.1 of Alisma plantago-aquatica. Classification (NCBI taxonomy): domain Eukaryota; kingdom Viridiplantae; phylum Streptophyta; class Magnoliopsida; order Alismatales; family Alismataceae; genus Alisma; species Alisma plantago-aquatica. The sequence goes on along the minus strand of OY856410.1, from coordinate 943,587,088 downwards.
AGAGACATTTGAGCTAATCAATTTGAATAAGAGAAGCTCCAAGAACATTACACGATAGCAATGGATAGTCTTGAAAGTGTTTCAGCTCAATTCTAATAGCTTTAAGATAAGGTTGCTAACCAAAGTTGGAAAAGTCAAGACTTAGTCAATTTGGTTCTCACTCTGCAAGCGCCAGAGTACGATAAGGAAGATTTCAATCATCAAAATGATTCCATTGGGCCTGATATGGAACTTATCTCACCATCCTATTCAGGCTATCAATTGGGCTCACCATGATTATTCTGTGAAGACACCCATCCTGGGAAGCTGTTGATTTTATCGAGATGATTCAAAAGAGAAAACAATGGACGATACATACAATCTACATGAATGGTGTGATGACGATCACATAGTTTCCCCTCAGGGTATCCAAGCAACCTTACAACTTGGGGATCATTTTGAGCAGCCTGAACCAACCTTTATCCCAAACCAAGGGGATACCTCTTAAATCAAGACTTGTCACTTTGTTTCAAACAACATGGCCACTATGGTTTGGAATAACTTGTTTGAGTAGGATGGGAAGTGAGTAGTATAGTGATGACAATGATCAGGAGAAACATAAGCTGACATTTGCTACCATTCCATTACAAGGATTAGTAGGCATTGAAAGAGCAGGCTGGACAATTCATCACAACATGGCTGTCAAGCATGAAGATGACCCAGACCCAGCAAAAAATGATAATCTTGGGGTGGTAGGACTACAATTGAATCTATACAAGGTCACTTCATGTTCCAACTTGGACTGAGGAACTCAACTTTTCAATGGAGGAAGTTTCGACCATCAACCCTCAGATTCAAAGGTGGAATTATTCATCCCACCCTACATGAATAATTCGGGCATACACATCCAAATACTTACATCTGGGGGAGCCCAATCTCTTCAAGGACTTCACTCCCATGCATTTCAACACAAAGGGGAGTACACCGTGTCAGGGTACAACACCTCCAAAACACAGTCTCAGAATGAAAATTGTTTAATTCTGAAGACAATCACCATCAACAATGCATAGGTAAACCATAACCCAAAAAAATAGATTTGGAATCTGAGTGTGGGAACTGTGAGGCATCTACTCCTTCTTCCCTACTCAATTTTCATTTCTTATTTTTGCATAATAAATTCTATTTCAAATTCTTTAGCATTAGATTTATAATTCCTCTAACTATCCAAACTTAGTTTTTCACATTTGCATCATTTAGATATTTTTATTTCATTACATGCATTTTTGTCACCTCATCAATACAATTATTGAGGTAACCTTTTTGAATAGGAAATGACTTTACATATCTTTTGGATTAGATATTATAAAGCTTTTTATTATTAGTATTATGTTTCTACGATGATTTTAGAGTTTTCAACATTGAACCCGACCACTTGGGGGTGGAACCCGACCTTGGTTTGGTCAAACCTGACCATGCTTTGATTGAACCCGACCACCTGGTGAATGAGTCCAACATAGTCCTTTGAATGCCTTCTCCTCCTATTCTGATGGAAACAATCTGCCTTTTACCCTCTAGACCATTTTTCTTGGCTTCCACATTGTGCCTTTCCATTCCCTCTCATTTTTGAAAGTGTGGAGCTGAATTTTCTAGGGCGAACCAAACTGGGTCCATCCCAAAATGGTCAGAATCCCTTTCTTTTATCTAGATTTTCACCGATTGGTCGACGAGCAAAAGATGAAAAGTTGACTGAAAAAACATCAAATCAACTGTCTGACATTTCTCTTAGTGGATGAAATTTGTCACTCTGACATGCGTCAATAAAAAACCTTTTGAACGATTTTGGAATCTTGTAAAGTTGACCTTTTGATAAGCAAACAAGACTAGGTCCACATAAACCCGACCGAGTTGGGACCTATAGTTTCAACAATATCTTTTTGCGCACATTCTTTGGTCAATAGTCAAAATTTAGTCAAATGGAGACTGACATGTCGGCCAGTCATTGACTAGACTGTCAGTCTAATCAGTCAAGACATGACCAACTTTTGACTATTTCCAGCCAAATGTTCTCCCACAAACTCCCCTGGGGTGGCCTGAAAATAGTCAGGTTCATTCCGACACAACACATCATGCCTACGAATAATGTCGGGATGAGAATCATTTCTTCACAACATTTTCACCCCAATCTTCTAGACCTAGAGGAACCCTTACTAGGTTCTCTATGACACCCAATTGCACTCAACCTATCTACGATAGTGATGGCACCAACAACATCCCAGTGTCAGCCCTGCCACCCACCGCACCAGTTAAGTTTAGCAGTGAGTTGTGGTAATCAACAACTAGTGGCAACCACTGACGTTAGTGACCAGACCTGCCAATGGAAACACTGCCACTTAACCACCACTTACACTACCACCCTCTTTTACATCAGTCGCTTCCACCAGTGATTAAATACCTATGATAGCAACCCGTGACAATGTTCTCACACTGACACCTAATGACCCCCTCGCTGCCTCATCTAGCAATGGAGAACCACGCCACGACTAGAAACCGCTGCATTTGCCCCGAACTCAACGCATGGCCAAGGACACTAACCAATGCCAACTACAACATGCACATCACTCCCTATCTACGCTCCCCAACCCGGAGCCCGACCTCTTTGACCTCAAAATGATTAAATTCAGCTTTGACATGAGCATTTTCGACATCAACAACCCTATCACTTCCACTTCCACTCACTAGGGTTTGATACACATAAGTCCTCATCGTCATCACCAACTCGATCGAGTTTGCTAAGAAATTGTCGGGTCTTCCTTGACAGCTATTTTAGCACCACCAACCTAACTAGGTTCACACCAAAATGGTCTGGTTCATCTCTCCTCAAATCACAATTTGTTTCCTTCACTATTGGCAACATGGAAGTAGTGAAAACAGTTTGAAGAAGTTCAAAAAGACAGTATCTAGAAGGAGGGAGGAAGGGAGCTCTTCTTCACTAGCATGGCATGATAGCCGACACCTTCCACATTCCAAGTGGACCACAAACCCTCAATCTACAAATATGACACCCCAAATTCGTCCTCAACAAGGTTCTAGTCACACGAATCTAACACGGGCTACATACACTACCATGCAATGGACACATTAAGTGCTAAATCTGATGGCGTGGAGGAGGTTTCTAGTAAGATGTGGTCCTGGTCAAGTTGTGACTTTGAATTGCACACCAAAACAAGAGACAATGTAGGTCCTCAAGATAGGTTGCACATAGAGCCTCATCAGTAGGGTATCAACACTAAGATTATGTAGAGAGGTCGGCATCCTTACATTGACTGATTTCATCGCATGAATCAGCTCAAATAGGCGGACCCCAACCAACTCTTGTTGATATCTGCCAAAGCATTCTCCAGGATTAGGTAGAAATTTGAGGCATTGTACAAAGACAAGAAAAAGATTGTGGGACTGAAGTACGCTGACGCCATTACCTTAGTGTGGTAAGGAATACATAATCAAATTTATGGATACCTAAAATCCATCGACCTTGAAATCCTCACATACACATAGTTCAACACATATTGTAGACTCACTTGTGAGTTCTACCCCAAAATTGAGGCTCCTAAGTATATGCATCAAAAGTCCTCCGATTTCACCAATAGAACCAAAACCGGTAGGTCACTAAAGATCAACTCAATAGCTGACTGTCACAATCTATAGAAGACTACATAGAGATGTCCAGGGGGTCGCTGGAGTTAGAAGATAGTGATTTCTGTCCCCAACAATCCTAGAAGATGATCAATGGGGAGGACAAATACATTTCTAGATTGGCTAAAGCCTCACATATCCACAACCCAAAATTTCTCTATCTGCATTAAATGATTGTGAACTACATCCTAGAGAAGTAGGGGAGTCAGGGGGCAATCGACATTGTTGGCATCTATATTATGTGGTGTGTAGTGATAGGAAGGAAGGTGAATGCGGAGACCCTCATAATTCCCCACTTTCACAACTCCATTAAGAGGAAGCACAACATCATACCCATGGATGGCGTGATCACATTTATGGCGCATCATATTGGGGTCAGTGATGATCAATTCACGTTCATGGAGGACAAATCTATGTGGACCAAGTTGAACTTGGACTACCCAATGCATGTTGTGGTGATCAAGCACTACAATAGAGGATATCTCTATATCTTCAGTCATAATAGGCACAAGGTTTTATTGCCAGCAAATGAAGGGTTCACATGTCAAACACTAGTCATGTACATTTCCCTCCTGGATGCTCAGGGCAATGTACGTAAGGAAGATGGCACTGTACGCACATCTTCCTTGACATTGTAGGAACTAGGATACTAGGAGGTTGAGCAGCATAGGGCAACCTTCCATGTCATCCCACATCAGGAATCCTACCACACCGAGATACCTACTTCTTTTTACCAGCAACCTCCTCATCCTTTTTAACATCCCCCAAACTTTGATAGGGGGATCTCTATGAGATGCTAACGGGCATTCAACACGTATTGATGAGCTTCCAGATGGATTCAATTTGTCATTTTGATGTAATGGAATAAGACATGCAGTACCTCAGATAGAGGTTCAACAATGTCTTTCCACCACCACCCCTCTGCCCTTCCAACAACGGTCATTCCAACAACCACCCCAAGACTTCGACCAGTCATTTTAGTACCAGTAGGGATGAACCCCGAGAATGAGGACCACCAAGGTGACAATAAAAACTTCAACCAATACTTCAACAATAATTACCAGTACTAGTTGTATCCTTACCATCCATGACTTGAGTTTTTCTCAAGGACAAGAATTTCTTTTAAGCTTGGGTGGAATGGTGTACCATCCTCTATCTTTCTTGATTTTTGCTTCCCTTTTAAATTTTCCTTACGCATGCATGTTTATCATTCGTATCCCTTGCATCTAGAGTAAAATTAGAGTAAAATTTTGTATTTTGAAATTTGTAAGACTTTGTTTTGTAATTTGTAGCTTTGTAATTAAAAGTTTTACAATGTGAATATTATGGTCAAATGCTTATCCATGTGTTTATTTGCATAATTTTCATCTTAAAAACTACTTGATCTCAGGATTCACTCTCTCTTTGACTCTTCCTTAAGATTAGCAATCAACCTAAGGTTACTCATGGCTTAAAACATTATTCCCTTGATCAATGTTGTGAATGACAAACCCAAAATTTGCTATTGGAAAGAGCCAGAGTTTGATCAAAACTCCAACCTGCATTATTCACAAACTTGCTTCTACTCTAAGGATCCTTGAATCATAAGTATTATTTTTTTACACAAGTATTGAGTATGTAATGATGAGTTTTTTTAGCTATAATCAATTAAGATTATTTTCCTTTGATGGTCAATGCATCCTCTCACCTTAGATTGAGTCAAAAAGATGAAAAACAAAAAGTGTGCAAAATAGGGTTGGCCCCCCAAAAATCCCAAAAAAGTATAAAAATAGTTCCCACCCAAGCCTATATTAGAATGCATAGAATAAAAGCCTGAGTGATAATAAAAATATGAGTGTTTGTTTTCTCTTTTAGGAGGGTTTAGGATGGTGTCCAGTCGGTGTATAACTGCACTCATGAACCCAGATATGTCATGCCTGGTAGTGCCACCCTAAAAATTCATTTAAGACTCACTAGGAACCCTTAGGAGGCCTATGAGATCATCCCAGTAGCATGGTTGGTTCGAACACAATATGAGGAGTTTGTCTCATTGCTTTGGGCCAACTGGATGGGATTGGAGGGACCGTTTCTCATTACATGGACCAACCTGATGTTCATTGGGGCCTTCAAAAGTCATTACAATATTTTCCTTTTTGTTTCCTCTTAGGACCTTAGTAAGTGAGAGGCACGTTATTCCTAATTGATCTACATGAATACATGATAATAGCTCATTACTCACCTCCATCTCCAACCTGAATATCTTTGTGACAATACTCTAAAGATGATTTTATTATGATTCAAATCCTCATGAGTATTGACTGGTTGCAATGGATTTGCTTAATCTTTCCTAGATACTCTTTGATCTTACTTTACCAGGTTTTTCTCGATCAATGGGGGCTTGTTATGAAATAACTTGGATGGAAAGAATTGATGTTTTAGACTATTTTTCTTAACACTTACATTTATCGCCAAGATTAATTTGGATGTTATATTTTTGATTCTTTGAGCATAGTCTTGCTTGAGTAAAAGAAAGGTTTAAGCTTGGGGTAGTTGATAACACCCAGGTTTAGGCATTTATGCTAAGAATTTATTTATAGTTTTGTTCCATTATATCCTTAATATGCCCAAAATAACTCTAGACACTTTATCTTTTAAAATATAGAGTTTCTCAACTAGCCAATTTGGGGACTTACAAGCACCAAACTCAAGAAAACATCAAATCTCCAATTTTTTTCCCAATCCCTTGATTTTTGCACCAATAAAAATATTAGAGACTGTTGAACCTCTAGCCTGAATGACCACTGGTCCTTCATCCTTGGCGGTAGATGAGCATTTCCCCATCAACAATCACTAAGATTTCACCAAGGACATCAACAATCATCGAAACATCAACAACCTTTGAATATGAGAACATTAGAGACTGATGTCACACAACAAATCAACGGATGTTGAATATGAACCCAGCCTGGTCCAACCAAACACTGCCAGGTTCACTGACCAGAGATCAATGATCGTATGAGCTCCAGATTTATAGTGACTGCTAAGAAGCCAATGTTCACTAGGACACCAATGGCCGCTGAGAGGCCAACAACCTTCAAAGCATCATTGACAGAAGAAATATCAACGACCGCCATTCAAAGACCTAAACCTAGTTAGGTCCACCCAAACCCGATTGGGTTCACCGCCAAAAAGTTATCGATCACTGGAACTTTAGATCATCGATGACTATTGGGAAGCCAATGACCACTTTCTTCATGCACCCCACCTATCCATATAGATACCCACCCCTTGCTACCTAGTAGGAGCTTTGGTTGGTTCCTATTCCTAGTTTCGGTGACCATCCATCTCCAGAACTCATTGGGAGAGTTTCAAGGTCTGAAAGGGCTGAAGAGCACACCCTACGTCCAACCCTTTGGTTTGCCTCCATCCACCACCATTTTGCACCATCATCCATCTATTTTCAGCCATTCACAACCACCTTCACCTCCATACACACATCCAAGATGCTGTTTGAGGAAGAATCAAGGAGAAAGGAGGCCAAGAAGTTCGAAAGATAAATAAGGATGACCCAAGGACCAAATTCATCCCTTCCAGAGAATAAGGAGTGAGATTCCCCTCTCCTCTATGGGCTAAATCTCTTCTTCGACCTCTTTCTTCTACTTCACTCCTTTATTTCCAAACAAACGATGTTCTTCCATCTTTGTTCAGTGCCAACTATGCTTATCCATGGTTAGTTGAGGTCGTTCTTGGCTATGTAGCCCATTTTGGGAATGCTTATGTATTTTTACCTTATGCGAGTAGTTTTATTCCAAATTTAGTATGTTATATGTTCTATCTTCTCTTTTCAGTTATGACTGCGAGTTTGGCTGATCGTTTTCTTGTTTGAACATCTATTTCAAACTAGATCGATTGATTATTGGTAGAAATTGATAAGAGATAGTAGGCTGGATTGAAATTTGAAAGGAGGGTGTCCAGGGGAGGATAGACACATAACACTTGTCAAAGAGATCTGACCTGAACCATGAACCCGATCAGGTTCATCTCAACCCGCCCTGGTTCACGTTCAATGTTCTATGTAGATCGTCTATTATTCCTAGCATCTTTGAATATCCTAGACCTGAGAGGGTATCCATGGTAATCGGGGGTGTTGATCTATTATCCTTGAGAGAGGTTTGAGACCAATGATGGGATTTTAGTCACCTTGTGCGAGAGCGAGTGGGATGACCCCTATAAGATCAGTTACCAGAATACGTGCTATATTCATATATTAGTTACTTGCTAGGGTGTTGAAAGGTTGTCTACACCCGAGAACGGGTGCGTAGACTATCTTACCTATGGTTACATAGCCAAGGATTCCTTCTCCTGATTAGAAGGATTGAAAGGACTTTGTTTTCTTTAATTTGTTTTATTTTGTTTCGTATCACTTTGCTAGACTAGTTCTAGTTCTCTAAATATGTCAACTACTGATTTTTTTAAATGAATTGAGAGAGAGATTTTAAGTGTCATAAATGTCCCATGTCCATGTGTTTGACCCTTTATTGAGTTGTGGGGGTTCTTGAAGGTTTTGGGTTATAAATTGAAAAGTCCAATTTACCTTTGGGAAAATGCTCTCTACTTTTGAGGGTGTTATCTCATGGTCAGTCACTTAGCCAATAACAACCGGATCATATCTCCAAAACAATTAAGTTTTACTTGAATACTAGAAACTATATTTGAGATTTTTTTCTTTTAGTTTATATCTTACTTTATTGTCCTAATAAGATTAACATGTGAGTACACTCAAAGATCATAATTTTATTTTCTTGTCTCATGTTCTCCTTCAATTTTTGTGTATATCATTAAATCATATTCAATGATATTTCCCTTTATGTTTAGATCTAGAGTGAATTCCTTTGAATATGTAGGATATTTTTCAAGGATATTTGTGTGAAATTATTTTTTTAGCTAGATTACTATCGACTTCATGTAGAAAATGACATATGATAGAATCCCATGATCCTATTTCACAATCTTCCACTAAAATATGTGACTTTATAATTGTATTTTTCTCAAACCTTGTTCCTTTGTATTATACTTCTAGTCCAAGGAAACTTATAATTCCTCATCTATTGTATTCACATAATAACTATAAATTTAAGAAATATGTTTGATAATACCAATAAAATACAAACAATGATGTCATAATTAATATGTATTCTTCCAGTCAAGTACTTCTCCAAGGTTTGTGATCTACAACATTTTGTGTTGATAGTCTGACTTTATATAAGAGCACAATCCTATCATCGCCAACCTACCTACATTCGTCATTGCCAATACTTTAAGTGGGAAATATTATACTTCTCAAACATTGAGATTAACTTTGATACTTATTCATCTTGGGTACTGGAAAATCTGGATGCTCTTCATAATACCATCAATATACATTTTGGCCCAACATAACCTGTCAGTTCATGTTTATGCAATTTCTTAATCAACTTACACTTTTTTGTGTAGTATTTATATCATTATAGGGAATATCATGTTCCCCCATAAACTCCATATTCTTTGTGGAATTTAACAAGACGTCATTGTCTTTGGAAAGAAATTTACGTCAATTGCCCTGGTAAAGCACTCATCATGCCCCATACTTTATTTACCAATTCTAACACATGCCATTAAATTGCCTATCTATCCTCTGATTAACTAGGTATTTTATACTCACCAGAGTTTGTAGAAGGATCTACTCTAGATTGTCATACCATGCAAATATTGATTTGTTTTTCAAACAACTTAATTTAGATCTTCACTTCTAGTTTCCTCAATGTGTTGGCAAAAAGTTTTCCTTTTTGTCTCTACCATTGTATGACTATTTGGTTGACATCATAAGACATTAAATATGTACTGAATTCAATGCTTACTTCCCTAATGTCATAGCAAAGGAAGCTATCCATTGAAAAAAAACTAAACAAAATAGAGTGTGTGCTATCTATCATTATTCATGGCACTTACTATCATGTACTCCAATTGTCACCCACATAATTTTGCTTGACTTGTCCTACATAAGTAGGCATTTTTAGTAGTTCTTATAGATGCATCTTAGTGCTTCTTTTTGGAGAAGGACCATGGTGTTGTCTGGCCCAGAGAGATCATGCACCACACACATTTATATGTATAGGACGATCTTTGATTCTAGGCAACATGGATTATGATATATACGTATCTCCTGGATTCAATAATGTTTTCATTATTTGAACACACACACTCATGTTGTGTCAGTATTTGGATTATACTAGTTGTAGATAAGGTAGGTGTGTAGTATTCCCACTAAACTTAATTATATTTTTTAGATAACATGACAAAGATTTGAGAGGCAATGGGTTTTAGGGGACCATACATGCATTATCTATAAAGGCGGTCTGAGTATATGTTGTAAAACAATCCTAACATTTTGTTACGATTAGGAAAAACTAACGGTAAGAATCGTTTGTCTACATATATAATAAGCCTTTAACTTGGTAACAACCATTGGATGAAACTGCATGGGAATACAAAACATCAAATGTAGGCATGATTAGGTAAAGAGATCTAGAAATAGGAGCCTCCATTAACTTAAAGACTCTCAATACTATTGTAACTTTCTCAGGCTAAGTGGTATCCTTTCATTTCACTTGTTTCCTGCTTTTATTAGCTATATTTTCCAATGGGCATATCAATTTGACTTTAAATATGTGAAATTGTATGCGAATTTATAGCCAAGAGAACATTGGTTGTCCTTAGTATTGAAGTCTTGTTGATAGAAATCATGCTTATCTTGGGAATATTCTCAAAAACTAAATATCAGTTTGAGTCTTGTAGATTAAGACTCATGTCAGTTATTAGTAGTAAATTAATTAATGAGATTTATCATCTCTCTATGCACATGAAGTACTGAACCATCTACACTTCATTATTCACACCATGAATAACTAGATTATACTTTGACCTAGATTTCATAGGGAATACGATCCTTATCAAATAATTCTACCTTGTATAGCTAGCTAACTGCCTTTGGAGTTGAAGATTGAATGAGGAATGATAGGAACACAAGCAATACTTGGAAGGAAGAGCATCATCACTACAAAAATATAGTTGTTTTGTATTATACATAGCCACACCTCTTACAACACATGGAGTGCTTGTCACATGGTGTCTAGCTTCCAACTAACACAGTCAGATCCATCGACAACAGAGCATGGTGTTGTAGGAAGAAATTAGGTAGAATCATTAGATTCCCATTGGATGACACAATCCATCAACTTGGATGTATATTATTTTTATATATTAATCATTCTTTATTTCCATGCATTAGTTTCCTATCCTCCAACCAAAAGATCAATTATAGGAAGGAGACATACATACTCTAGTTTATATAGAGACATATGTGAATCGATGATTGTACTCCATGAATATATTGAAACTTGAAAATACAAGTATGTTTTGATGTCTTTTACAAGGCGTATGCCCCTTTATATATAGGGGGCGAGATGCTCTTTACAATTATAAATATAATGAATGTGTGAAATAAACTATTAGTCAACAATATTAATATAGTAAATGGTCAGCAATATACATATGGTCAATGTTAGAATTAACTAACCATAAATTCATCTATTAATTGATAATCAATCAATATTAACACCCTTTTCAAACTCAAGGTGGACGAAAGATGCAAAGTTTCTGAATCAGCTTGTTGTGATTTGATACAATGTGTATTTTTGTGAAGAGGTTTGCAATATGATTTGTAGAGTTTATGAAGGGGATTGTGATGATTCCAGCTAGATGTTGTTCTCCCATAAACTAATGGTCTATCTCTATGTGTTTAGTCCTGTCATTAAAAATTGGATCAGTAGTCATTCACATGGCACTTTCATTGTCACAGAACATAGGTGTAGCCTTCAAATTGATAACTCCCATGTCACTTAGAAGCCAACAAATGTGCACTATTTCTTGAGCGGTATCACACATTGCTCTATACTCTACCTCATTGGAAGAAAGAGATACAACATCTTATTTTATGATCCTCCACAACACTAATGAATCACTAAGAAGAAGAAAAAAATCCAGTGGTGGTGTGACATACTTGAATCTCAAATCCAGCACAAACATCCCCCTACTTGGGAGCATTGTGTTAATATAACATTAAATTGTATTTCATCAAATTAGATAAAAGAATAGTAATTAGAGTCAAGAAAATATAATGTTTCATCAAATAACCATTTTGTGATGTTAATGGTTATTTACTTAATTATGTCTCTATTAGGAGTAGATGATATATAAACTAACTTATTAATTAGCTTTGACCTTAATTTTTCACTCTAGATTCATATTAAGTCCAGGGATGAAAGGAAATAATTAAAATACAAAATAATATTTCCAATTGATTAAAAGGAACATAGATGTATGAAATGTGTAGTTATAAATCAAATAAATAGATAAATAATAAATACTTTAGAAATAATAAATTAATGATGAAATTAGGTTCAGAACATCATAATTATCTTATATATAAATTTTCATGTTAATCAGACATCATTTGACCATTCAATGTATCAATTGAAGATCTAAACTTCATTCACATTATTACATTTACAATAATTACACATATTTCGCTTTTTTCGCTTAATCCCCCAACCATGTAACACCCACTTGTCCACATGTCATCTCTCACATGAGGACCATGGAGCTTGTAATAGTTGGTGTTTCTCCTTCTCTCCCTTAGTTCTCTTCCTTCCTCTTCTGTTACTTCCTCTCCCTCTCTAACCGCATCTCATGTTTCTCGTCCACCCATCATTCCCTCTCCTGATAACCCTAACCATGATCTTTTACCCTCATCCATGAAACCAATGTCTAACAAAGAGGAAGCAGTGGAGCCCTCCGTCTCCATGATGCCCTCTACTTCCTCTGCTAAATGACAAGCTTGTGTATCCCTATTTGGTACACTTTGTGTGACTTTAGCACTACGGAACGTAAGTCGTGAGGTTGCCATTTCTCCTTCCTTCCTCTTCCTTGCACCAAGAACCCTAGACACGCTACCTTCTTCTCCTTCTCCTGCATCCATAAGAACTAAGAACTATAGGCAGTGCCGCATACCATCACCAGTTCTCCTCCTCCTTTCCTCTTACATTCCATTACACTCATAGCCATGATAGTAAGAAACCATGGCCACAATCTGATCCAATAGCCATCAGACAACAACTTACCCATCATCCCTCTTCCTGAAGACCTACAACTGAGGTAGAAAACCTATAAATTTGTCAACCATCCTCTACACATTGTATTACTACAAAAATGCATCCACTGCCCCAGATCTCGCCATTTTTTGTGGACGGCACCGAGCTCATCAGTGAACCTCACACACGCCACCCAACTCTCTTCCTCCCTCAACTACACTACTTCCAACACCAATGCACTCCTCTTGTGCTCATGTTCCTCCTTGTGCTTGACCACTGTGGTTGGCACAACTTCCATGAACCTTTCTTACAACGATTGGCATCAGCCATTTGTAGCTCTAGAAGCTGCCAATGGGTTATGCAACCTTGCCCCAAGACACCATGTTCCTTTCCCCTCTTGGTCCCTTGTCTCCCTACTATAAACCCTAGCCTCCATTAAGTCCTCTGTGCTGAGAAACATAGGCAACAAGAAATCTACCTCTACCTCATGTCCTGAATGATGATGACCTAAGGGGAAACCGTGGTAGCCTTCATCTTCAATCTCATCTCACCCCAACCGTGCTCTTCACTTTCTTTCACCTCATATGTTGGTAATATATGCTCTTAGATCCAATACTATGATGATTTGCATGGCATAATTTCCTAAAAAGAATTGATTAATAATAACATATATAAAGGCAAGCTTCCAATTCATCTATTTCACTCAATTATTAGATAATGAGGATACATAGTGAATGTATAGAGAATTATATTACTCAATGATGTATGTATTCAAGTTACTATCCTTGTAGATGAGATTATACAGATGCTAAGAGTATCTATACATATTTCTATTATGTCACTGATTACTTTTTATTGTGGAAGGTTGATAGATAACAATAACACATAAGATCAGAGTGTGAGTTGGTTGATGACTAAATCTCATTAGTCATGATATGGCAATATCATACCAAGCACACAAATACATGTTATAGAACAATGTATGGACAAACCCACCTTGAGAGTGACATAGGGTTGTGGTGGTCATAACCATATCTCATTGTGAAGGTGGTGATTGTAATTCTTAGACCCGAAATCACTACACTCGTCACATGTCGTTGGGTATACACTGACATCATCAAACACAGTCCTGAAACATGAGTTGTTACAATAGTGATGATTGGGTGACTTTGAAACATGGGGATAGACTGTGAGTGATATATATGGGATTTTTCCCTTCTACTAGAATATGATATCCTAGCCACTTGATTAGGGAGACTGAGAAACACATGTGCATGCACATGTAAATTAGTATATGATACTGATGTCACATTATCTCAGACAGTCTGGTCTTGGTTCAAGAAACATGGATTGAACATTTAGAGGATGACCCTCCATGCCTTGAGTTCATCCTACATATCAGAGACAAAGGAATTATACAATCACTACAACACCTTACATAGATTGTAGGTTGAAGTTGTTCTCCAACTTTCCATTCACTTGGGTAGAACTGATATGTGACTAGGCACCACTCTTTTCTTGTGATTTCATAAGATAGTTATAGACATTCACTGCCAACGTGATATGGGACCTAGAGGGTCACACACATAGGAACTCATCTAGAAGAGGAGTTTGATCTTGAATGACAATTGGATTGAATACTAAAGTCTTTAGGTATTCAATTTATGCAACAAATCGACTGATTGGCTGACTGGTTTGCCAAACGACCCTGTCACTAATTGAGATGGCCATTTGGGTAGCGAGACGGGTGTCTCAAACTTTTGAGATGACTATTTGGGTTGTAGGGCTAACCAGAGTTCAAATTGGCTAAGTTTTGCCCTTGAACTGACCAGTTCAATGTGATTGAACTGACTTTCTCATCTCAACTCACCAAATGGGTGAATGGGTGAGCGAGATGGGTGTCTCACCTGGGTGAGATGGCTCGGTTGGCCCAAATGAAGGTTCAGGATGTTTCTTGAATAGTTTCAATTCCACATACTTGGAGTGCAAGTAAAATTAATAAGTGATATTAATTGGAATCGAAATTGCCAAATTCATATCCAATTGGGAAACTGCCAAACAGTCATTTGGTAGTGCAAGATGATTTTCTGAGTGTGCTAGACTATGGTCTGGCATCTTGCATATTGTAAAATTCCACGTTCTTCCAGTCCTTTCCACTCTCACGCAATCCCGTACAGATTGGGAACCCTGGCCTAAATCCCACCTATAAAAGGAGGGGTACTGGGGGCTTCCCAAGACGCAACATAGACAACTAAGAACTACTTCCTCTGACAACTATTGTCCAATCTAGTTGTGGTAACCAAGAGAGCCTAAGAAAGTCCCGCCCGATATGGAGGGATAGTTGGGGGAGAGAAACAACTGGTGACCATTGTTGGTGGGAGAGAAGGTTGGTGACTAGTACACCAATGGGAGGGACAACTCCTTCCTATCCATTCTTAGTGAATGATAGGAGTTCTAGTTGGTCTGTGTAGACTATGCTTGAGGCAGGAGTCCTTTGATGCTGCTTGGAGAGCAAAGACAACCTGTAGTTTGTGCCAAGACCACCAGAATCATTGTAGAGGTTTCATAGATAGTTGTTCGTTCTAAAGACTAAGTGGTGCACAACAACTGTCTAAGACAAACTTATCAATAGTTGCAAAGAAGTGATTTTTCTCACTGGACTTACTCCAGGACCAAGTATAACTTGCTAAAACCAATATTCATATTTTATAGTACTTGATGTGATCTTGTTGTATTGGTAATATAGATAGATACATTTTTATTTCCGCTGCTATACTCTATGCCTATATTTCACAACTTGCAACACCAAATCGGTCATCTGGAAACCCAAAAAACTATCTGGCGTGTGAGCCAATTTTTTTGCAATGTGAGATGATTGTCTCACAGTTTCCCATTCATACATGAATTTGGCAAAATCATTTCTAATTAATGTGAACATTAATTTCCTTATATTAATAGAATTGATCAATCAAAATGATCAAATGTTCTCATGAATTCGGGAAAATTACTAGAATATTCCTTTGGCCCAACAAACGTGATCAATTCACTAGGTGAACCAACCATGCTGCTCATCTAAGTTGATCGATTCACCCAGTGAGCATATCAATTGACGCCTTATTCTTGCAGAACTACAGTCAATTTAGTTCCAATCAGCCTGACACTCTGAACACTTGTCTCAACCCTTAAAATGATCATTTGGATCTCCAACCTATCGTCTCACTCTGTGATTCGATTGTTCAGTAGTGCAGTCAACCAATCTATTGCATGAATTGAATACCTAAACACTTTAGTAATCAATCCAATCATCATTCAAGACAAAACACCTCTTCTAGATGAGTTCCTATGTCTGTGACCCTATAGGTCCCATATAGTATTGGAAGTGATTGTTCATAACTAACTTATGAATCACAAGCACAGAGTGGTTCCCAGTCGCACATCAGTGCTACACAAGTGAATGGAAAATTGGAGAACAACTTCAACCTACACTCTATGTAAGCTATTGCAAATATTGTATAATCCATTTGTCATTGATATCTAGTATGAACTTGAGGCGTGGAATTGTCATCCCCTTAAGTTCAATCCATATTCCTTGAACCAAGAGCAGATTGTCTGAGATAATGTGACCTCAATATCATATATTGATTCGCATGTGCATGCACATGCGTTTCTTAGTATCTCTTATCAAGTGGCCAGAATATCAATCTCAAGTAGGAGGGACAAATCCCATCTCTATCACTCATAGTCAATTCCCATGTGTCAAAGCTACTCAATCATCACCTCTATTACAACATGTATTTTAGGACTATGTGTGATTATGTCAAAGTATATCTAATGACATGTGATGAGTGCAGTCATTTCAGGTCTAAGAATCACAATCACCACCTTCACTATGAGAGAAGACTATTACCACCAATGATGGTTTTCATCTATCAGTCTCAAGGTAGGTCTGTCGAATACATTGTTTCCTAACACGTATCTATGTTCTTAGTTTGATGTGCCTTATCCTGACTAATGAGATTCTATCATCAACCAACCCACACTCCACTCTTATGTGTTATTGGTGTCTATCTACCTTCCACAATAACAATCGACTAGGGACATAACAAGAATGTACATACTCTTAGCATTCATATGATCTCATTCTCCAATTCACGCATTTGAAGACATGTCATTGAGTATTGCCATTCTCCAGACATTCATAATGTTTCTTCATTATCTCATAACTAAATGAAACAAAATGAACTGGTGATAACCTCTCATTTTGTGACATTATCTTATTAGTTATCTTTAGTTTTCCATACTCTTTCTTAGATAAACTAAATAGAATCATTAAACCTTCTTACTTTATTGCAGATACGTCAATAAACCAACTTTTCCTCTTTTTCATTACAGAAAACACAAAAAAATTACAAAGACTCCTCATGGTCCCAAGACCGCGAGAAGCGTCACGGTCCCAAGACCGCGACAAGCCTCACGGTCCCAAGACCGCGAGAAGCCTCACGGTCCCAAGACCGCGACAAGCCTCACGGTCCCAAGACCGCGAGAAGCCTCACGGTCCCAAGACCGCGAGAGGCCTCACGATCCCAAGACCGCGAGAGGCCTCACGATCCCAAGACCGCGAGAAGCCTCACGGTCCCAAGACCGCGAGAAGCCTCATGGTCCCAAGACCACGAGAAGCCTCATGGTCTCAAGACCGTTTGAGACCAAACGGTCTCAAGACCGTTTGGGCTTAACTTGAGCCTATAAATAGGACCTCAAGGGCCACTTCAAAAGGATCGAATTCCAAGACGCCCAAAGGCTGCCTCTCCAGATCCAGAGCACTCTGGTCTTCCGTCCACTGCCCCAAGGCTGCCAGTTTTGAGATCCGTGCTCATCATCAAGCTTCCTTCTCTCTCTTCTTTCCATCTCTTCAACAAATAAGGTGGGAAGAGAAAATCCTTCATCAAAGCAACCACGAAGTGCGAAGATCGTTGCTCTCTTCACCAAGTGTTCAACCTTCCCTCCTCCGTGGAGATGACGTTCTTTCTCTCTCTTCTCACCTCCTTCTTTTCCATGAGCGAGTAGTTTCATTCACTAGGGTGCGGGGAGTAGCCCCGCTACCCATGTTTTCATTTCATGCGATGTAATTCAATAACTTGTAATAAAGATACTCTTCTTTTCAGTTTGACTTCAATCGCTTAATGAATACTAGTTGCTTGATCATCAACTTGTGTTACATATTGTCTTTTGGTATGAATTGTCTATGTTTGTACCCTTAGATCTAAATATCGATTGAATGTTGGTTATGGATGTATGTAGTCACCATATGTCTGTTTCGGTGTCTAGAAGTGTTTTCAGGAGTGGAGTAAACTCACCCCCATCGTTGCACTTTCATACTATGAAATGGAATCAGTTGACGTATGGAAGTGCAACCTTGGTAAGGTCGAGGAACACATTTCATGAAGGAGTAATGCAAAGCATGTGACCATTCATTATGGAATGGCTGGAATTGCAATACTCCACACTTCTCGTAGCTAGTTATCCGAAAGGAAGCTAGGACTACAAGATACTAACTGATTTGACTCTTTTTGCAGGTTGTTTTATTATGTTGCATGACTTGATCCATGTGTAGTGGTGTGAAACCCAATAACATCCTAGTGGTTTTTATCAATTGTTTACAACCTTAATCTTTACTTTCTTTCTTTACTTTCCTCGCATTTAGCTTTAAAACCAACATCAAACTTTCGATCTAAATATCAACTGTTAAGTAGTTAAGTAGAACTAAAACGTGTTCCATCTTGACTTCGTCAAGACCGTTGTCCCGAGGATTCGACCCTTAAATATACTACGATAAGACTTCCGCGTGTCTTAGCACACGTGGGTGGAGTTCTTACCATAGTACTAGCAAGGCTAAACCTAAGGATTCATCACCTTAGGATTTTTAGTGGTGTTGCAAAACTCCATCAAAAATTGGCGCCGTTGCCGGGGACAACGGAACTTTTTAGTTTTTAATTAACAACTTCTTGGTTGATTAGGATCTTACACTTTTTCTTGATAACTACTCCAATACTTCTTGATTTCTTCATTTCCTTCCATTATCCTAACGTGTGATTTTCCTTCTACTCAGGTAGAAAACGTGTATGCAACCCCCGCATAGCATCGGATTCTCCTCTGAACCAGAATACGATTCTGAGGTAGAAAGATGTTTCCACCGAAGGAATAGACTTAACCACCAAAGAGCCAGACAGATGGCCGAAGAGCAACGCCTTGTTGCAGAAAGAGTCAACGCCGCCATAGTAGCACAACGAGCACAACTTATTGCCGACACTCATGCTCAGGTGCAAGCTGAGATCCGAGCTGAGGAACAAGCCCGCATCCAAGCAGAGCATGCTGCTGCTCAACTTGCGTTAAGAAACAAGCAACTTCGGGACTACACAGTCCCGAAGAATTATGAAGACGATCATCCTGTCCGACCACCGATTATTAACATACCACACTTTGAAATTCGGACGCAATGGATCCAGATCATGCAAGGCATCTCTTTCTCCGGAGCACCCAGAGACGATTGCATGGATCACCTTAAGAGATTCAAGTCACTCTGCCGACTTGTACCCCAAGCAGGAATTGCAATGGAAGCAATCATGTTACACCTTTTCCACTTCACCTTATCTGGAAGAGCATTAAGCTGGTACAACGCTTTGGATAGACACCCCATCATCACTACTTGGACTCCCTTAGAAGAGAAGTTTCTTGAGAAATTCTTCCCACCTTCGCTAACCTATGAGATTAGGGGGCAGATTAATCACTTTTCCCAACTACCTGGAGAAACACTTGCTGAAGCTTGGGAAAGATTCAAAGAACTCCTGAGAAAATGTCCTCACCATGGCATATCTCAAAATCAACTGATAGAAACATTTTACAGAGGAGTAAGTGATGATATTAAGCAATTCCTAGATTCCTCATCTGGAGGAAACTTTATGAGAAAGAATTATGAAGATGCCTGGAATATAGTTACGCTGGGGGCCGAGAACCAATCCAATTGGGGAAGGTCATCTAACCAACCCAAAGGCGTTCTCAAGGTTTACAAAGCAGAAGAATCCATGGAACTCAAGGCCATTGCTGAGGCTTTGAAGACTATTGCTAGCAAGCAACATGCCCTCGAAACTTCTTTCGGGGAATATGATGAGAAGAAAAACTCTCAGGTTCAACAAGTTAAGGCAGCTACTGGAACTTGTGAAGCCTGTCATGCATCCGATCATCCCACATTATCATGTGGCCTGTTATACAATGTCATGATGGATTTACAACCACCTATGCCGCAATATGAACCCATTATCGAGCATCCCGAGGACCAAATGCCAAAGCAAGTCAACTCCATACATTCAATACCTGGCCAAGTGTATTACAACCCAGATAAACCAAGGAACCATCCTGGTTTTCAATACGGGAATCCTGCAGGGACTGCCAACCCACAGCAGCAGGCACAAGGTGGATCTTTCAATAGACAACCACCAGGATTTCAGAATAACTTCAATCAAGGGAATTACAGACAAGGTTTTCAAATATCTAACTATCCCAGGAATCCTTCTTACCAATTTGCCCATTCAGGACTGCACCCTCAGTTGCAACAACCCCAGTTGCAGCAGCCACAGCAACCCCAGCAGCCACAGTTAACTGCACCTCTACAACAACCAGGACAGCAAGTCACTCAGTATCAAAAAAGGGGTGCTCCTCCCCAATCATCTGATGATATATCCTTGATTAGACAGATGCTTCAATCGCAACAAACCATGCTTGCAAACCAACAAGCTCAACAAAAGGCCGTAGAAGCCCAACTGGCACAGATTGCCGCTCAATTGAAACCTCAAGCCGGCACTTTTGCTGGGCAACCAGAGGCAAACCCCCGTCATAACCCAAACAGACCAGAACAACTTAATGTCATCACCACGCAGTCTGGTCGTGTCCTGCCTGATGTCACAAGAATCGACCATGATGATGATAACGTAGCCATTCTTTCCCCAACAGGGAATTCAAGCAGAGAAACAAAAAATTCTGCAGAGAAAGAAAAGGAAAAGGAACCAATCTCATAAGTCCCACCAAGAATTCCTTACCCAGACAGACTAAAAGGAACCAAAATGGACACTAGGTTCCAAAAATTTAAAGAAGCTATGAAAAAGTTATACATTGATATTCCTTTTCTTGATGCACTTTTCGAAGTGCCCGCTTGGGCAAAATACCTGAAAACCCTCTTGTCGAGAAAGTATATGACAGAGGAGCATGAAACAGTGAAACTTGCTCAGACCACTTCAGATATTCTGCTTAATAAAATGCAAAAGAAAAAGAAGGACCCAGGTTCCTTCGACATTTAGTGTTCCATTGGAAATGGCTCCAGCAAGAAAGGATTGGCAGACCTAGGAGCAAGCATATCTATTATGCCCTATTCAATGTGTAAAAGATTAGGCTTCACTGATTTGTTACCTACGACAATGACAATTCAGTTAGCCGACTCTACCATAACTGCCCCTCTTGGCATTATCGAAGACATCCCTGTCAGAATAGGAACAAATTCTTATGTCCCGTGTGATTTTGTTATTATGGACATACAAGAAGACCTGAGATATCTGATAATCTTTGGAAGACCTTTTCTAGCTACCGCCCGAGCTCTCATTGATGTCGAAGCAGGAACTATTATTTTGAGACTTGGGAGGGAGGCTTTCCAGTTCAGAGTTCTAAACAGCATGAAAGGTCCAAGCATTCAAGAGGAAGTCTTTCTCCTGGATGCTATATATCAAATGTCCCAGTTAGAAATGTCTGAACCATCTGACGAATTGGAAAATACTCTTACAAATCCGGATGTAGAATTCTCGGCCAGTGAACTAGTACAACAGTGCCTGCAATACTTAGAAAAAGCTGAAGAAGCTCTGACAGCCACGTTTGAAGAACTTAAAGCCATCACAATTATAGAAGCCACTGAGCCACCTAAGGCTCCAGAAATGAAAGCCTTACCCGATGGGCTTAAACATGTTTTTCTTGATGATGAGAAGCTCTGTCCAGTAATCATCAGCTCCACTCTGGAGGATGATCAAGAAAACAGACTCCTCGATGAACTGAAGAAGCATAAGAAAGCCATTGGCTATAAAATGACTGATCTGACGGGCATAAACCCTGCTTTATGTATGCACAAACTGCCCATGGTTGAAGAGTTTAAACCATCGCGAGAACACCAGAGAAAGTTAAACCCCAACCTCAAAGAGGTGGTTCGCCTCGAGGTCCTCAAGCTTCTAAAGGCAGGCATTATCTACCCAATTTCTGACTCTCTGTGGGTAAGCCCAGTGCAGGTGGTCCCTAAAAAGGGGGGAACCACCGTTGTTCTTAATGACAAAAATGAACTGGTGCCCACTAGAACCGTTACAGGGTGGCGTATGTGCATTGATTATAGGAAACTTAATAAATCAACACGAAAAGATCACTACCCCCTGCCTTTCCTAGATGAGGTCCTCGAGCGCCTAGCTCATCAAAAGTTCTTTTGTTACCTCGATGGATATTCCGGCTTTTACCAAATCCCGATACATCCAGACGATCAAGAGAAAACTACTTTTACCTGTCCCTTTGGGACGTACGCTTTCAGAAGAATGCCATTCGGGCTCTGTAATGCACCAGCTACATTCCAAAGATGCATGTCTGCTATCTTTGCGGGATTGACTGAGTCTATAATGGAGGTATTCATGGATGATTTTTCAGTTTATGGAGACTCCTTCGACAACTGTCTGCTCAACCTGGTTCAAGTCCTACAGAGATGTGAGGAAACAAACCTCATTTTAAATTGGGAAAAATGCCATTTTATGGTAACAGAGGGTGTTGTTTTAGGACACAGAGTGAGCGACAGAGGGATCGAGGTGGATCAAGAAAAAATTGACGTTATCTCAAAATTGATGCCACCAAAAGACGTAAAAGGAGTACGTGCCTTCTTAGGACATGCTGGGTTTTACAGAAGATTTATTAAAGATTTCTCCAAAATAGCAAAACCCATGACACAACTGCTGACCAAGGACACAGAGTTCAACTTTAACCAAGAATGCTTGCAAAGTTTCACAACTCTGAAAGATGCCTTGATTTCTGCACCAATATTATGAGCTCCAGATTGGTCGTTACCCTTCGAAATCATGTGTGATGCGAGCGATTATGCCATAGGGGCCGTTTTAGGGCAAAGAATCGACAAGAAACCCCATGTTATATACTACACATCTAAAACGCTGGATGAAGCACAAAAAAATTACACCACTACAGAAAAGGAATTTTTAGCTGTCATCTACGCGTTTGAAAAATTCCGCTCATACCTGATAGGAGCTAAAGTCATTGTCTACACTGACCACTCCGCTATACGATATCTGATTCAGAAGCAAGACGCAAAACCTAGACTTATCCGCTGGGTGCTAATGCTTCAAGAATTCGATTTGGAAATTAAAGACAAAAGTGGAGTGGAAAACGTCGTCGCCGATCATCTCAGCTGTATTAGAGTCGAGGATGAAGACAAAGTTCCTATCCAAGATTCCCTCCCGGACGACCACCTAATGAAAGTCTCCAATGGATTTCCCTGGTATGCCGACATTGTCAACTATTTGGCAACAGGAATCATTCACCCATCCGCATCCTATCATGACAAAAAGAAGTTCATTCACGACGCTAAGCAATAATTCTGGGACGAGCCCTATCTTTTTCGCTTATGCGCAGATGGACTCTTTCGTAGATGCATCCCAGAGACAGAAATCACTCCGGTCCTTGAGCACTGTCACTCAGGCCCCACTGGGGGGCACATGAGTTCTAAGAAGACAACCCTCAAGGTCTTGCAATCTGGATTTTATTGGCCCACCATCGCAAAAGACGCACATGAATACGTGCGATCATGCGACAAGTGCCAACTATCCGGAGGGATAACCAGAAGAAATGAAATGCCATTGAACATATGGCAAGAAATCGAACTTTTCGATGTATGGGGAATAGATTATATGGGCCCTTTCCCCTCGTCTTATGGATTCAAGTATATCTTGGTTGCTGTGGATTATGTTTCAAAATGGGTAGAAGCTCTACCAACCACCTCTTGCGATTCAAAACCGGTAATCAAGATGTTTAAATAGATAATATTTCCCAGATTCGGCGTCCCAAGAACGATTATATCTGACGGCGGATCACATTTTTTGGAACGGAGCTTCGAAGCCTTATTAAGAAAATATGGAGTCAACCACAAAGTTTCTACACCATATCACCCACAGACATGTGGACAGGTTGAAGTCTCCAATAGGCAAATTAAAGCTATTCTGGAAAAAACTGTCAATCGACACCGCACCGATTGGTCAACCAAACTATCTGACGCTCTATGGGCTTACCGTACAGCTTTCAAAACACCCATCGGAACAACACCGTTTCGATTAGTGTATGGGAAGTCTTGCCATTTGCCAGTTGAATTAGAGCATAAGGCTTGGTGGGCCATTAAGCAACTAAATTTCGATCTCAAAGGTGCTGGTGAATTCTGACAACTTCAACTCCAAGAGTTAGAAGAGATACGAATGACAGCCTACCACAATGCAAGAATCTACAAAGAACAAACTAAGATGTGGCACGATGGCCACATCAAAAGAAAAGATATAATCGTCGTAGACAAAGTCCTCCTATTCAACTCCAGATTAAAAATGTTTCCTGGAAAACTGTGTACTAAATGGTCGGGTCCCTTTACAATCAAACATATATACCCGACAGGAGCTGTCATTATTATTGACGATAATAGAGGAGAGAGGACCGTAAATGGCCACAGATTAAAAAAGTACCACACTCCGGCAGACAAGTTATCAAGACAAACCATCGAGATTCATGACCCTATAAAGTCAGCATAGCCGGAGCAATAATCTTGTCGAGCCAGCGACGTTAAACCAAGGCGCTTCTTGGGAGGCAACCCAAGGCCTGAATATCACCTTCCCTAGCCTTTTCTTTTGTTTTTAAACACCCTTTTATTTATCTTTGTTTTTCCTTTTTCTTTTGCTTTCTTTAAATACAAAAATACATAAAAATCCTCTTGATCTTGAGATCAAACGGTCTAGAGACCGTGAGGCCCCTCGCGGTCTCCAGACCGTGAGGCCCCTCGCGGTCTCACGACTGTGAGGCCCCTCGCAGTCTCCAGACCGTGAGGCTCCTCACGGTCTCACGACCGTAAGGCCCCTCGCGGTCTCAAGACCGTTTGAGCTCTCTCGGTCACCTGACCGAGAGGGCTCCTAAAACCTATAAATATACCCCCCCTCACCTACGCGCCCCTCTTCTTGATTCCTGAATTCTCGAACTCTCCTGTTTCATTCCACTCTGACCTTTGTCTCTACACTCCCGCGCGTCGCTGTTTCAAGTGCTTCGCCGACGACTCGGCTTCGTCGCCGTCGTTCTCGACTTCGTCGTCGTCGTTCCTAGCTCGTCGTCACTCCCGGCTTGTCGTCAGCTCTGCAGTAGCTACCCCTTCACCGACCCACCGACCGCAGCGACAGGTTGACGCATCACCGTTTAAAACTCGCGTTCGAGCTCCCTCCCGCCATTGTCGCCATCATCGTTTCCGCAGCTCTTACCCAACGAACGGCCGCGTGGTTCGTCTCCCGTGCGGTTCGTCTTCCTTGCGGTCTCAAGACTGTTTGGATCCTCGCGGTCTCAAGACCGTTTGGATCCTCGCGGTCTCAAGACCGTTTGGATCCTCGCGGTCTCAAGACCGTTTGGATCCTCACGGTCTCAAGACCGTTTGGATCCTCACGGTCTCAAGACCGTTTGGACCCTCGCGGTCTCAAGACCGTTTGGATCCTCGCGGTCTCCAAACCGTTTGAGACCAAACGGTCTCAGGACCGTTTGAACTAAATCAAACTAATAAAACTCAAATTCAAAATAATTTTACTTTGTTATAATTTCAAAATTTAAGATTTCTAACTTTTGTTTCTTATCAATTATTTCAGAATGACTTCACCTGCTAAGCAAGGACCAACAGACGTTCCCTTCTGGACAAAAGAGAAGCTCATTGCTGAACGAGCAAATCTGCAAAGCTTAGTTGACGACTTCAAAAGGACTGGAAAAGTCCCAGCAGAAGTAAACCTGACTGCTGTCATGAAGGACATCAAGCGAATCAACCGCTGCCTAGATGAAGAACCTTCTGACGAGGAGGTCGAAGAGACCTCTTCCGACGAGGCCTCCGAATACCAGCCTTCCCCTGAGAAAGAATCACCCACTACAAAATCTAAGGGGAAGAGATTGGCTCAAGAACCAACAACTGAGCCCACATCTAAGAAGAGAGCCAGGAAGCAGGTCCACCCTGCCTGTGCAAGAGAACAAATCCTAGCAGGGTACATCCCACCATCCTCCACCACCGTCACCAACCCTGCCACAATAGCTGTTCCTATTTTTCCTCCCATCACCACCACAGCACCACCACCCGAGAACCTTCACCTCCAAATCATTCCCCCCATCAGCCAACTCCTTAAACCAACCAAGTATGTCTGCCCCAGCATACTGATGAAGATGGGGATCTACCACAGAATCCTCACTCTTCTTGACAATTCTAACCTTTCCCGGCTCTGCTTTGTATCAGAAATTTCCTACTCTGAGCCAACTACTGAATTCTTCACCTACTTCAACAAAGAAGTGGTGGACATCTTGCATAAAGAAAGGGACGGTGGTGACCGTAGAATAACCTCCAGAATCTTCAACAATGAGGTGGTCATCACCGAAAATCTTCTGAACGAAATTTTCATCGACAATAAAGACCAGCTGAAGAATGCCAAAGCTGCTGGCACAGACCACCCCAGTTTCAACAAGCATAACTTCTGGAAGTCATTAACAGGGTTACCAACCTTCGATGCAAGGACAAGCAAGGCCTCCAACGTTCATTCTGGCCTAGTGCGCACGTTACACAAAATTATCGTCGGCGCACTTTTCCCTAGATCCGAAGGAGGAAATATTCTCATATCCGACCTTTTTGTCCTCTGGTCAGTCCTCAACGGAATGCCTGTCAACATTGGACGGCACATGCTGATCAAGCTATCAGCCTTCGCCCTCGGGAAAGAAATCTGCATGGGTGGTCATATCACATCTATCATCAAATATCTCAAGATGGATAGACTTCTACCCAAATGCAGCCCAATAAAAGGCGACATTCTTACCAATGAACAGACACTAAAGAACTCTTACATCTTAAAGGATAAGGATGGAAGGCTGAACTACGTGTTCTGCCCCACCAAATCTTCACGAATCCTGCTGCCACTTCCAGAGCTTGCTGACTATGATAAAGACAAGCTCCTGTTCACTGAAGACGAGATCGCCAAAATCATCGCTTTAGTCAAAGCCAGAGAAAAGAAAGCAAAGGCAGGGCAGGCAGAGCTTAGTATAACTGCCCCGACAGCTAAAACAGCAAAGCTCCTAGTCAAACGACCTTCCAGAAGGCTCGTCAAAGCTCATGAGCTGTTAGGGACACCCACATCGAAACCTAACCCTGAAACTGAACCCCCCCCTGAAGAAAATATTACATCCTCATCACTAGACTCTTTTATAATGAGTCTAAATGCTGAGCTCAATACCACCTCTCCACCCTCCACCACCCCAATATCCACCACCCCACCACCATCAACCACCCTTCCACCACCTCCACCCTTCTTTACTTCGGGCACCCCATTCTCCACCACAATGCCCGAATTCTCCTCCTTCACATCCACCGACTTTCCATCAACATTCCCGAATCCTTTTCCATCTTCGGGAATGCCACCATTTTTTCCATCCTCCACCACCCCAACATCGCTAGTGACTCCATCTACAGTCACCACGCAATTCGCGGGTCCATCAACAGTGTCTTTTCCGCATGACACTATCATTCCACCCCGACCCCAGCCACCTCACCCTTCAATCATTGGGGTCCCTTTTACTAA